>CM046037.1:83799886-84346608 GCA_025215565.1 Flaveria ramosissima
GTCTTCGGACATGAGTGGGGAGTAGTGCGTGAGACTGAGATGAGATGAAAGAGAAACGAATCGCGTACTCCGGTGCTGTGTCAGTCTTCGGACATGAGTCGGGGGTTTGTGTACAGACCCCGACACAGTACTAGTCTTCGGACATGAGTCGGGAGTATGGCGTGAGTTGATGAATAAAGAAAGGTAATGATGGAAAGAACGAACGTATGAAATGAACGTTAACGAAATATCTAAATAATGTACTAAACGGGATCTTTGTCATTCCACCTCAGTAATCGTGGCTGAGTACGACGAAGAGGGTAAAGTCTGACCAGATCTAGAACGATATGAACAAATGGAAGTTTATGGATGAATAAAGTTAAAGAACGTAATGATGAAGATAATAATTATCTTATCTATGTGTATGTATGTTGTGTGATCGCTGACGAAAGTAACGAAAGGTTTTATAAAGGATGTAAAGTATGTTTTATTATAAAACTAGAACTCACTCAGCAACGCTGACTTTGATGTGTTTCCAGTTGGCAGGTACGTTGCTGAGGATGGCACGGGGCAAATACTCGGTTCCTTTGGGATGGCATCCATTATTATAATGCTTTCGTAATGAAATGTAACATGTATTTTGTAATTTGATAATGAAGTATTGTTTGCAAAAGCTATTATATTTAATGAGATATTGTTTTAAATGTTTCCGCTGTGACGTTTTTATGTAAGATGACGAAATTATGTTTTGAGTGCGATGAATGACCAGCTGTAAGCATCCCGGGAATGGGGTCTTACAAGTTGGTATCAGAGACAAAGTTTAAGTGAAATCGGTAAATTTTCAAAATAAACCTTAACTTAAACTGAAAATGGGACGGAAAGGGAATGGGATTCCAGTCTGAGTAGCTGCGTGCCATCAGGTATTTTTGTAAAGTTAACCGGTATTACGTGCGCATGGTATGTGGTTTATGTTGTGCTGATAGATTTAGATACTGATGTAGCCAGGACAGGTAATGCTCGGGGTATGAAGAGTAAAGTAAGTGGCTAATCATAACTGGCCACTGTAATTAGGGACTTACTATACTCGACATGAACTGAGCTGTTCCTTGAATGACCGTGTTGGTGTTTTAATCTTTCAGTGTGTTTAGAGAATGGCCGGTGGAAGATCTTCGAAAGCTTCTCGTGGTGGAGGTGGTGGTGGGCATGGTGCTGAACCACGGGTCACAAGAGGAAGGCCTAGGGCCGAAGAAGTGGTTCATGAAGGACTCGAGACCCCTCATCCTGAGGGCGGTGATAAGAATGCAAATCAGAGGGCCTCGATGAGAGAGGCGGTCGTGGAAGAAGTGCATCAGGTCTTGCAGACAATCCTACCGTATGTAGTGACTGAAGTTATAAAGACTGTTAGAGATGGGGAGAGAAAGGAAAGGGGTAGACCTTCGGGCGAAAGGAGGCGGCCCGAGACTGAAACAGTTCTCTCTGATGACGAAGAGGAAGAAGAAGAGAAAGAGCCTGCGCCGGAGGTGGCACGAGGCTGTAACTATGGGGAGTTTCAACCATGCAAGCCCCCAACTTTTGATGGTAATGGCACTGCTGCTGCTGCTCACCGATGGGTGAGAGAAATGGAAGCTATTTTAAATATCAGTGAGTGTCGGGAAGATCAGAAAGTAAAATTTGCTACCCACTCTTTCGTGGACTCAGCTTTGTGTTGGTGGGACAACATAGTCCAAGTTGAGGGTAGTCGGACTATTGGAAGGATGAGATGGTCAGAGTTGAAGAGGCTGGTGATTGAGGAGTTCTGTCCTCACCGTGAGATAGATAAAGTTGAAAGAGAGTTCCTGATGCTGGAAGTGGGAACAATGACGCATCAGCAATACACTACGAAGTTCAACGAGATGGCACATCTGGTGCCGGATCAGGTGACACCTCTTTCGCGAAAGATCAAGAGGTATATTCAGGGCTTGCCGGCGGACATCTGTAGGCACATGATCGCTGCCCGACCGAGCACGTTTACGTCGGCAGTTGACCTTGCGGGAAGGTTGTACGACGAGCGAGGGGTGATGGAAATGACAGACGAAGGGGGGGAGCGAGCCTATGTTAAGAAGGGGAAAGGAAGGCGAGACAATGATGGTGGATTTGTGTATGAAGGTACGGTGTCGAGGGACGATGATCGGAAGAGAATAGAAAGGAAAGGAGAAGTATGAAAAAAGTGTGGTAGAGACCATGATGGGGAGTGCAAGTGGGGACTGAACGTCTGTTTCCAGTGTGGGAAGGAAGGCCACAGTGCGAGGGATTGCCGCGCGGCTAAGTGCTACGACTGTGGCGAGACTGGACACCTGAGCAGGGATTGTAAGAAGTCGAAGGCAGGAAGCTCCGGTGCGAGGAAAGGGAACAGAGGGTAAAGGCTAGAGCTCTTGCCATGACCGAGAGGAGGCTAGAGCGGACTTTGACTTGACGTCAGGTACGTTTCTGGTAATTTAAAATTTGTGCACCTATGATTTGAATGCGATGCTAGTAGTAGTCTCGTTCCTACTGCTTTTTGTTGTAAGTGGCATGTTAGGAGAAGGAACATCGATGAGCCCTTCGATGTAAAGATTTCTATTAATGAATCCACTAGGTTACCTAGATGCCCTAGAGGATTGCGGTATAGAATTGAGAAAGTGTTTGTTCCTGCTAGACCGTTCAGGACAGACTTGGGTGGATAGGCGTACATCATAAGGTGAATGGGTTAGCAATCCATGAGGCGTGGACGTATCGCCTACTTGGCCGATGTAAGGTATGTGGATATACTAATATCTCAACCGTCAGATGTATCGAGACACGAGTAAAGATTATTGGTGGCCAGGTATGAAGCGTGATGTGGTGGAGTACGAGATTAAATGCCTTACTTGTTCACAAGTGAAGGCCAAGCACCAAATGCCGTATGGGAAATATTGAGGTGACTGAGGCTATGACTGAGAAACTCGAAAGGATCAAAGTCTTGATGGAAGTAGCCAAAGATAGACCAGAAGTCGTATGTTGATAGACGACGTAGAGTGATGGAATTCCAGGTGAGAGATTGGAAAAGAGATGAGACAATGTTGCCCGCAATGGATCAAGGAACAACAGGTTTTGTGGACGAAACCTATTTAAGGGGGTGGACATGTAACACCCAGAAATTTCCTTTGAAGCCGACGAAAGAAGAAAAAAAAATAAAGCCCAAAGTCGAAGGACCAAACCCGCCAACGAGAGAAACTTTGATGAATTAGAGTATAAAAAGGGGGGAAGACACCCCATCCCTCTCATTTTTCAGCCAAGAGAGGAGAAGAGGGAAAAGGAGAAAAAGAGGAAAAAAGCTTGGTTCGGGTAGATTCGAGCATGGAAATCGACGTGTAGCGGGTCAAATCGAAGCTCTACTCGACGAGATCGTTAAGGTGAGTTCTAAGACCCCTCTTTTACACGTTTTTGAATGATTTTGGGGCTGGAACACATCTGAAAACCCATTTTCGAGTTTTGGGTGAAAACCCATTTTTATGCATGTGTGTATGTGTTTGATGCGTTTGGAGCTTGATTTCTTGCGTGGTTATGCTTGAATGAGGTCGTGGTATGTTTCCCTAAGGCTTAGGATGGTTGATTTGAGCTTAAAAGAGGTTTGGAAGGGGTTGGAGGCAAAAAATCCTCGGCTGCAGTCGGGATGAACTGCATTCTACATCAGCTAGGGCTAGGCGAACGACTGGAGTGCGATTGGAGGCCATACGGCCGAATGGCGTGCGACTGAGGTCCATGCGCATGATTACCATGCGACTGAGGTCCATACGCATGATGGTCATGCGACTGAAGTTCATGTGCCTGTGAGGCATGCGATTGAAGGATTGTGCGACTGAGGTTCATTCGCACGAAGGTTATGCGACTGAAGTCCATGCACCTGGAGGCCATGCGACTGAGGTTCGTTCGCACGAAGGGTATGCGACTTAAGCCCATACGCCTTAAGTCATGCGACTAAAGGCCATACGCATGAAGTTTATGCGACTGAGAGTCCATACGCATAGATGTCCATTCGCCCATAGTCCATTCGCATAAGGTCCATTCGCCTGATGTCCATTCGCCTAAGTGTTCTGTCGCCCGAGGCCATGTGACTAGAGGGTGTTCATTCGCCCAAGTAGGGTTCATACGCCTGGAAGAGCAATGGTTTATCTTATGACCTTCGAGGGAAAGTGCACTTATGGGTTTTGAGGTCCCCGTAGGCTTGTGTAAGTTGACTTTCGAGGTCGTAGACGTTATGTTGGGCATGTTGATGATAATGATATGTATGATGTTATGTGTGATGTTATGCCTGGAGGTGCGTGTGATGCATTGTATGTATGATGTGTGTTATGTATATATGATGATGCATGTATGGTGATGCTATATGTTTATGTTTATGTTATGTTCCTTATTATGTTTGTTTATCTTTCCATGGCTTTGCGTTGAACGTTAATGAATGAAACAATGAAAGTATTATGTAATGTAAAGTGCAAGATAATGAAAAGAGGAACGTAATAAACGAATGAATGCGTTAATGAATAAATGAATGAATGAACGCCTTGCAAGCATATGTATAAGGTGAGCGACTCTGTGTCGCAACAGACTCAAAAGAGGTCCTTGTCGTGTACTCCGGTGCTGTGTCAGTCTTTGAACATGAGTCGGGGGTTTGGTTACAGGCCCCGGCACAGTATCAGTCTTCAGACATGAGTCGGGGGTGTTGCATGAGATAGGATCCGGATGAATGAGAAGTGAATCGCGTACTCCGGTACTGTGTCAGTCTTCGGACATGAGTCGGGGTTTGTGTACAGGCCCCGACACATTATCAGTCTTTGAACATGAGTTGGGAGTAGTGCGTGAGACTGATGAGATGAAAGAGAAACGAATCGCGTACTCCGGTGCTGTGTCAGTCTTCGGGCATGAGTCAGGGGTTTGTGTACAGACCCCGGCATAGTACCAGTCTTCGGACATGAGTCGGGAGTATGGCGTGAGTTGATGAATAAAGAAAGGTAATGATGGAAAGAACGAACGTATGAAATGAACGTTAATGAAATATCTTAATAATTTACTAAACGGGATCTTTGTCATTCGACCTCAGTAATCGTGGCTGAGTGCCACGAAGAGGGTAAAGTCTGACCAGATCTAGAACGGTATGAACAAATGGAAGTGTATGGATGATTAAAGTTAAAGAACGTAATGATGAAGATAATAATTATATTATCTATGTGTATGTATGTTGTGTGATCGCTGATGAAAGTAACGAAAGGTTTTTTAAAGGATGTAAAGTATGTTTTATTATAAAACTAGAACTCACTCAGCAACGCTGACTTTGATGTGTTTCCAGTTGGCAGGTACGTTGCTGAGGATGGCACGGGGCGACTACTGGGTTCCTTTGGGATGGCATCCATTATTATAATGCTTTTGTAATGAAATGTAACATGTATTTTGTAATTCGATAATGAAGTATTGTTTGGAAAAGCTATTATATTTAAATGAGATATTGTTTTAAATGTTTCCGCTGCGACGTTTTTATGTAAGATGACGAAATTATGTTTTGAGTGTGATGACTGACCAGCTGTAAGCATCCCGGGAACGGGGCCTTACATGGGGGTCTTTAAAGGGAGAGGGCAGCCCTTACCCTCTCCCCACACTCACATTTCAGCAATAAGAGAAGAGAGAAAGGGAGAAAAGGTCGGTTCAGGTAGATTCGAGCGGGCAAAATCATCGTGTAGCGAGCCCAATCAAAGCTCTTCTCGTTGTGGTCGTTTGTGTGAGTTCTAGGACCCCTCGTTCACTTGTTTTCAAATGATTTTGGGGCTGAAAAGCATAGAAAACCCGTTTTTGTATGTGTGTGTGTTTGACCCATTTCGGTGTGGTTGTGTGTGATGCGTTTGGTGTTTGTTTTCGGGCTTGTGTGTGCTTGTATGGTGTTATGGTATGCATTCCTAAGGTTTAGGATGGTTGATTTAGGCTTAGAATGGGTTTGAATGAGCTTGGAGGCCGAAAATGGCAGATTGGGTTCGGGACAAACTCCCTTCTACATCAGCTAGGGCTAGGCGACCGACTGAAGGCCATACGGCCGACTGAGGGGCGATTGAGGTTCATTCGCACGATTGGGGTTCATTCGCACGATTGGGGTTCATTCGCACGATTGAGGGTTCATTCGCACGACTAAGGTTTCCTTCGTACGATTGGGGGTCCAGTCGCATGGGAAGTCATACGACTGAGGGTGTAGTCGCATAGGTGCTTAGTCGCATTAGTTCCAATCGCATGGGACTCATTCACATTGAGTCCATTTGCATGATGGTCAATCGCATAGGTGCTCATTCGCATTAGTTCCATCCGCATGAGGTCCATACGTACGACTGGGTGTCCATTCGCATAGATGTTCATCCGCATGAGTCCAATCGCATGATGTTCAGTCTCCTGGAGGTCATGCGACTGAGGGGTGTCCATACGCCCAAATAGGGTTGTTGTACCCAGCGAAACGTGTAGTTTAATTACTGACTTTTGGGGGGAAAGTGCTGATGTAAGTTTTGACATGGAATTTCCCGTAAGTTCATGTAAGATGACTGTTGAGGCCTTAGAGGGTATGTTGGGCATGAAGATGATGTTGCATATTTATGCATGATGTATGTTATGTATGTATGATGATGCCCTGTATGATGATTATGACTGTATATGTTGACGTTCCTAATAATGATGAATGTTTATCTTTCCTGTGACTTTACTTGTTATGTTAATGAATGAATGAAAGTATTATGTAACGTAAAGTGGAAAGTAATAAAAGAGGAACATGATGAATGCATGCATTAATTAATGATGAATGTAACAAAAGTCTTGCAAGCATTAAACATCGGGACACGCCATTAAAAGGTGTTAGCCCAACGGTGTGCGGGTTCGCTACCCCGGGAGGATGCACATTGGGGTCTTTCTTTGTGATTGACCATTTGTATGGAACCATTGTTGCTTGCCTTAGGTACTGTGACCAGAGGTGCTGGGCACCGTGAATGAAGGTCTATGATAGGCTTAGGTCCAGTACCATGAACATGAAAGGCATAGTACACGACAATGGTATACCTGAACTTTATCCTAGGTATTGTGGCCAGAGGTACCGGGCACCATGAATGAAGGTCTATTATAGGCTTAGGCCCAGTATCATGAGCATGAAGGGTAAAGTTCATGGTGTTAACAAAAAGGAAAAGATATAATGATGAACGAACGATTGAAAGTAAGAATGAATGAATGAAAGGAAGTTAATGAATGATGAAATGTGTACGTATGATGTGTGATAGCATGGATGAAATGAACGGTTTTAACAAAATAAAAGTATGTTTTGTTATAAAACTAGAACTCACTCAGTAACGCTGACTTTTTTTGGGTTTCCAGTTGGCAGGTAATGATTGCTGAGGATGGCACTGCAAGGCTACTCGGCTTTTTTGGGATGGCATCCATTTATAATGCTTTTGTGATGTAATGCAAACTTGTATTTTGTAATTGGATAATGATGTATTATTTGGCAAAAGCTATTATATTGAAATGGAAGGAAGTTTTAAATGTTTCCGCTGCGATATTTTATAAAAGTTAAATGTAGTTATATGTTTTATGTGCGATGAACGACCAACTGTAGGCGTCCCGGGAATGGGGCCTTACACATTACCCTCAGTGAGGCACTAGCTGGTGAAGGTGCTTCACAACCTCTCTCTGGCTAGAGCTTGACTGCTACATCAGGAAATGAAGGCCAAAGCTCTCTCCATCCTGAGTCATAAAGGCATGTGAGTGACAAAAGGAAAAGGAAATTGAATCCTGAGGAGATTGAGTAGGGGGAGAGAGAGGAAGAGGAAGCTAAGGGGAGAAAGTTCTATTGGTTCCTCAGGCTTTATGAAAGCTACTCTCAGGGCTGTCCCCAGGCCAAACACTCAGAATGATGAGTTGAGGGCAGCCAGGATATATTATATGGGGACTAGGAACTATGAAATTGATAAGAGTATCTCTCTCCCCTTAGAAGAACTGAATGAACTGGCAGACATGGAAATGTCTAAGGAGAGGAAGGAGGCAGAGGATGTAGAGTTGCTCCTCAAGATCAAAGAAGAGAGAAGACAGAAAAGGCTGTACAAAGATGCTCCTACCCTCTCCCTAGTTCAAGAAAATCCTGAGACAAAGGCTGTGGTAATTAAACAACCTCAGGTAGATAAAGAAGCTGACAGACAAAATATGATTAACTACCTGAGTGCCACAGGTCTCTATCAGGCATCTACACTTCTTCCCCTCTCATACGACTATATTGAATTTGAGTACCTTAAGCAGCTGGAGGAACAAGTTATTCAAGGAAAGAATGTTGCTAAGAGAAAGATGAGGGAAGAAACTGCAAAGTCAAGAGCCATCATCCAAAAAAATCAAAAGGAGTCTATTGATAGGCAGAGCATGATGAGCTTCTTGAAACTGTATTGATTCTCCGGAAGGAGGCTTGGTCCAATGTCTTTATCCACTATGGATGAGCACATTAGGGTGATCAAGCAGAAGATCAAAAAGGGAGAGCTTGTGGACTTGCATTCTTCACCAAGCCAAGCTCCCCCTGAGATTGAGGTTAAGGTTGAACCCACTCAGACAACACAATCTGAACCTAGAGCTACATCTCAGCCAACCTCATCTTCTATTCCACAGCAGGGTCCTGCTCCCTCTTCTTCTAAACTAGTGAGAGAAGAGGATCCAGCTGAGAGAGGCATATCTGATCAACCTGGTACTCAAGACCAGCCCTCTCAGTCAAAGACTCGTAAGAGGAGGAAAAGGATGGCTTTAAAGAGTGTATCAAAGAAGAAGCCAAAAGCATCCACCTCCAAACCTCAGGATGAGTCAGAGCCAGGGGCGTTGCCCCTTGGACCCCACTAGGGGCTGCTGCCCCTAGGACCCCACTGTCAGGGGCTGCCGCCCCCGAACCCCCGCTGTCCCGCGGCGGGTCGGTTATGTTTTGTGATGATTAGAACTTTGTATGTTGTGTACTTATTAAGTTAAGTATTATATATTAAAGTGAAGATGATATTAATGAAAAGTGAAACTTAATGAATGTTACCCCCGGGCCCGTTTGATGATGAAAAGTCTTGCAAGCACTATGATAGACTTCACTTATGTGAGTCTGATGTATGATGATGGATCTGTATTCATGAGCGGGCTATGTGTCTTGCAGTGTGGATCAACTGTCGGGGGTTAGCTACCGTATTCATGTGTACCGACAGGGATTGGCATTTGTTGTCGATCAACATGGAGCTCTTGCTTTGTGCAATCTCGTTTATGATGAAAGTGAAAGATAATGAAAGATAATGAATGAATGAAAGATAATGAACATGCTTATTATGATGCATGTAATGTTATATACTATGTTGTATGCATGGTCATTATATGAAGGATAAAGTTTATATTTTCTTATAATATTTAAAACTAGAACTCACTCAGCGAAGCTGACTTTTATGCATAATAGTTGGCAGGTAAACGCTGATGCTGAGGATGGCACCCGGAGCTACTTGGGGAGCTATGGATGGCATTCCTACTTATGAAATCTTTATTGTAATTTAAGAACAATTAGCATGTTTTGTTTGAAATTAAAGGACAAATGTATGAGTACAATATGGTTTCTAAGTTTTAAATGAATGTCTAATTATTTCCGCTGCAATGTTTTATTATTAAACTGATTTTATGCTATGATTAACCAACTGTGAGGCTTCCCGGGAACAGGGCCTTACAAGTTGGTATCAGAGCCAAAGTTTAAGAGAATTGGGTAAACTATTTTTAAAACCTAAACTTAAACTGAAAATGGGACCGAATGAAGGATGCCAATCCAAGTAGCTACGTGCCATCAGGTAAAAGTTTCAAGTAAAACCGGAATTATATGCGTGTGCTATTTGTTTTATGTACTTGTAGATATGAATACTGATATGTGTTAGGATAGTGATTGCTTGGGACAGGAGGGTAAGGTAAGTGGTTAATCACACTTGGCCACTGTAATTAAGGACTTACCATACTTATAATGATCTGAGCAATTATCTTGAATAACCATTTTGGTGTTTGAATCTTATAGGAATTAGTTATGGCTGGTAGAAAATCTGGGAAGGCAACCCGAGGAGGTGCTCGTGGCGGGCGTACTACTGAGCCACGTGTCACCCGGAGCAAAGCTAAGGCTCCCGAGACTGTTCATGAGGAGTCAGACCTCCATAGTCACCCGGAGGGGGAGGGATCAGCCACCCTCAAACCCACTGTGAAGGAGGCTATCGCTGACGAAGTGTACAATGTCATGCAAAATGTTTTACCCTCGGTGGTGAATGAGGTGATCAAAGCAGTCAAGGATGGAGAGAAAGCTGAGAAGAAGGGGAAGGAAAGTAATAAGAATTCAGGAAAGTCCACTGGGAGGACTGAGGAATCTGAATAGGAGCCATCAAACCCTAAGGTGGTAGTCCATGATGACGATAGTGATGAGGAGTCCGAGAGAGAGACTACTAGAGGGTGCAACTATGGGGCATTTCAAAGGTGCAAGCCCCCAACCTTTGACGGTAACGGCACTGCTACTACCGCTCATCGTTGGGTCAGAGAGATGGAAGCGGTACTGGAAATTAGTGAGTGCCGAGAGGATTAAAAAGTTAAGTTTGCAACTCATTCCTTCGTTGACTCAGCGTTATGCTGGTGGGACAATATTGTCCAGGCTGAAGGGAAGCGATCGATAGCCAAGATGAAGTGGTCTGAGTTGAAGGAGTTAGTGCTGGAGGAGTATTGTCCCCACCGAGAATTAGACAAGATTGAAAAGGAGTTCTTGTATTTGAAGGCTGGAAACATGACTCATCAAGAGTATACCTCCAAGTTCAATGAACTTGCAAGACTTGTGCCAGACATGGTGACACCTGCGTCCAGGAAGATCAAAAGATACATACAGGGTTTGCCTGTGGACATCAGGAGGCACATGATTGCAGCCAGACCGGGTACGTTTAGGTCTGTGGTGGATTTAGTTGGGAGGTTGTACGATGAGAGAGACCCAGTGCCTGTACAGAAGAAGGTAGAGAAATGGAATGGGAACAAGAATGGAAATGGGAAGAGATTCGGAGGTGATAACTTCCGGAGTGGAGAGAAGAGGATGAGGGTTGAGGATCAGTCTGGGAGACAGGGAAATACTGGGGAAGGAGGTGCTTGTAGAAAATAGGGAAAAGGTCATTCAGGGGAGTGCAGAGTTGGGACGGGAAAATGTTTCAAATGTGGAGGCGAGGGCCACTATGCTAGGGATTGCAAGGTGGGGAAGTGTTACCTGTGTGGCGAGATGGGTCATGCAGGAAGAGACTGTAAGAAAGGAAAACCAGAAGGATCAGGGACGGTTAAAGCTGGAGATAAGGGAAGGGGTGACGGTTCAAAGGCAAAGGCGAGGGCATTCAACATAACTCGCGAGGAGGCCAGGGCAGACCCAGAAGTTGTTTCAGGTATGTTTGTGGTAGACCATGAATATGCTTCTGTGCTCTTTGATTCTGGTGCTAGTATGAGTTTTGTGTCTGCTGCCTTTTGTCGTTTGTTGCATGATAAGAGTAGAAAGTTAGATGAGCCTTTCTATGTAGAAACAGCCATTGGTAAGTCCACTAAGGTAAATGAGGTGGTTAAGGATTGCCTGATTGAGTTAGAGGACTGTAAGTTCCCTGCTAGGTTGCATGTTATGGCCTTAGGAGGTTTCGATGTGGTGTTAGGCATGGATTGGTTATCTACCTACGAAGCCAATATTGTATGTAGTAAGAAGATAATTCGTCTAACAGCACCGACGGTAGTTCTGTTACGGTTCGTGGAGATAAGGTGTGCTGTGTACCGAAGGTCGTGTCGATGATCACAGCTGAAAAGTACTTGTGACGTGGGTGCAGCGCTTACTTGGCCTATGTAAAAGATGTGGATGCGCCAGAGCCACAATTATCAGACGTGCCAGTAGTGCGCGAGTTTCCTGACGTCTTTCCTGAAGACCTGACTGGTGTGCCGCCTGACCGCGAAATCGAATTCCAAATTGATTTGCTACCGGGAGCACAACCTGTCGCTAAAGCACCGTATCGATTAGCTCCTTCAGAGATGGTAGAACTGAGGGACCAGTTGCAAGATTTATTGGATAAAGGCTTCATCCGACCGAGTATCTCTCCATGGGGTGCTCCGGTTTTATTCGTGAAAAAGAAAGATGGTAGCATGCGGATGTGCATTGACTATCGCGAGCTCAATAAGCTGACCGTAAAGAATCGGTATCCGTTACCAAGGATCGACGACCTGTTCGATAAACTTCAGGGTGCCAGCTGGTTTTCAAGGATAGACCTGCGGTCTGGTTACCACCAACTGAAGGTGAAAGAACAAGACCTTCCTAAGACAGCGTTCCGTACGCGTTATGGACACTACGAATTCCTCGTCATGTCCTTTGGTTTGACCAACGCGCCAGCTGCCTTTATGGATCTTATGAATCGGGTATGTCGGCCGATGTTGGATAAATCGGTGATAGTGTTCATTGATGACATCTTGATTTATTCAAAAAGTGAAGAGGAGCATGCCGATCATATTCGAGAAGTATTGGAGACGCTCAGAAGTGAGAAGCTATATGCTAAGTTCTCTAAATGCGCATTTTGGCTACGAGAAGTTCAATTTCTGGGTCATGTGGTTAATCCTGAGGGGATCAGGGTGGACCCTGCGAAGGTTGCAGCGGTAATGCAATGGGAACCTCCAAAGACGCCATCCGAAATTCATAGTTTCTTAGGCTTGGCAGGCTACTATAGGAGGTTTATCCAGGATTTCTCCAAGATAGCTTCTCCTTTGACAAAGTTGACCCGAAAGGACGTGAAGTATGAATGGGGTACTGATCAGGAGAACGCCTTCCTAGAACTGAAGATGAGGTTAACTCAAGCCCCTGTCTTGACGTTACCTGAAGGGAACGAGGATCTGGTGGTCTACTCGGATGCCTCGTATGCAGGATTGGGTTGCGTGTTGATGCAACGAGGGAAGGTGATAGCCTATGCTTCTAGACAATTAAAGGTTCACGAGGCCAATTATCCCACCTATGATTTGGAGTTGGCTGCGGTGGTGTTTGCATTGAAGATTTGGAGGCACTACCTGTATGGGGTGAAGTGCACCATCTTCACTGATCATAAAAGTCTGAAGTATTTCTTTGAACAAAAGGAACTCAATATGAGGCAGAGGAGGTGGTTGGAATTGATCAAGGATTATGACTGTGAAATTCACTATCATCCAGGCAAAGCCAATGTGGTTGCTGACGCCCTTAGCCGAAAAGGACGACCCGAACCAATTCGGGTGAGGGCTTACCAGATAATCATGACGCCTGATGTTATGAAACAAGTGAGGGAGTTCCAGGATGAGGCATTAAGAGAGGACAGAGTCAACTCTGAAAGGATGAAAGGACAAGTTTCAGATTTGGGGGAAAACACCTTGGGAGTTAGAACCTGATCTGGGCGAATGTGGATCCCTCTCTATGGAGATCTAAGGGAGAAAATCATGGATGAGGCTCATAAAACTCGATATTCCATACACCCCGGTGCCACAAAAATGTATCAGGATCTGAAGAAAGATTACCGGTGGCCGGGAATGAAGCGAGACGTGGCTAAGTACGTGAGCAAGTGCCTGACTTGTCTGCAAGTGAAGGCAGAGCACCAAAAGCCATATGGGAAGATCCAGCCTTTGGATATTCCTGAATGGAAATGGGAACACATCATAATGGACTTCATCACGAAGCTACCTCGCACGGCGAGGGGAAGCGATGCAATCTGGGTGATTGTTGACCGTCTAACAAAGAGCGCCCATTTCCTACCAATTCGTGAGACGTATTCCTCTGAGAGGTTGGCAGAGCTATTTATCAAGGAAATCGTGGCTCGTCACGGCGTGCCAGTGTCTATCGTTTGGGATAGGGACACGCGGTTTACGTCCAAGTTCTGGAAGAGGTTTCACGACTCAATGGGGACTAGACTGCATATTAGTACGGCTTACCATCCCCAGACAAATGGTCAGTCGGAAAGGACGATCCAGACTTTAGAAGACATGCTACGAGCCTGTGTAATCGACTTTGGAGGAAGTTGGGATGAGCACTTACCGTTGGCAGAATTCTCATATAATAATAGTTACCATGCCAGCATTGGTATGCCACCTTACGAGATGTTGTACGGTAGGAAGTGCAGAACGCCCGTGTGTTGGGGCGACATCGGGCAGAAGGAATTAGGGAGTCTTGAAGTGATTGAGGTCACAACTGAGAAGTTAGATAAGATCAAGGCGTTCATGAAAGCTGCAAAGGACCGCCAGAAGTCTTACGCTGATAAGAGGCGTAGGCCGATAGAATTTGAGGTTGGTGACAAAGTTATGCTCAAGGTATCGCCCTGGAAAGGGATCATCAGGTTCCGAAAAAGGGGAAAGTTAAGCCCAAGATTCATAGGGCCATTCCGTATTATCGCAAGGGTAGGAGAAGTGGCCTACAGATTAGAACTACCTGATGAGTTGAGTGGAATTCACCCTACGTTCCACGTATCTCATCTCAGGAAATGTCTGGCAGATAATGATGCATTTGTACCATTAGAAGACATTGAAGTCGATGAACGGCTAAATTATGTAGAGCAGCCGGTGGCCATCCTTGATTGGAAAGAGAAGCACTTACGGAATAAAGTGGTTCCACTAGTACGAGTACAATGGAGACACAGAAAAGGATCAGAATCTACGTGGGAG
This sequence comes from Flaveria ramosissima, assembly GCA_025215565.1. NCBI lineage: Eukaryota > Viridiplantae > Streptophyta > Magnoliopsida > Asterales > Asteraceae > Flaveria > Flaveria ramosissima. The sequence continues at coordinate 83,814,575 of CM046037.1, forward strand.
ACCGAGGAAGAGATGAGGAAATTTTATCCTCAGTTGTTTGATGACTGACAGGTTTCGAGGACGAAACCTAAATAAGTGGGGGAGACTTGTAACACCCCGAAAAGTCGAAACGAGTCATTAAGGATAATGGGCTTAAATAATGGGTATTTAATAAAAGAAGGAAATGGGTTATGGGCCAAATTGGATTTATGAACAAGAGCCTAAGTGATTAAGGCCCATAATCAGCCCTTAACCTACCCAAATCAGCCTACATCTCCATCATTACAACCCTAGCCACCAAAATTCATAGAGAGAGAAAGTAGAGAGAGAAAGTGAAGAAAAACTCAAAATTTGAAGCTTCCAAGGTGAAGAGATTGAAGATCTGGGTGTTGGAGCATCAAGATCTAAGAAAGAAGCAACAAATCCAGGTAAGAATCGACCTCTAAACCCTTCTGTAGATCAAACCCGGATTCTAGGGTTTTGGGTTTTGAAAAGTTGCAAAGAATCGCATAAAGGTCACATTTTTACGTATGAAAACATGTATAAAGCTTATATTTAGCCTCATGGATGATAAACTAAGAGATTGGACGTAAAAAGTTATGATTTTGGGTTAAAAACGGACTGGTTCGTAATTTTTATGCGATCTGCGAAACTGTATGTTCATCCAGCGAATTTGCATATTCAATCAGCGAAACTGTGGATCTTCCTGCGAAACTATAGTTTCGCAGGTAGTTTCACATACATGGTTTTCCAACAAAAGTTGGGCGAAACTGGCAGTGAAACTGGCAGCGAAGATGCCAGCGAAACTGCCAGCGAAGGTGCTAGCGAAACTAGCAGCGAAACTGCTGGTGAAACTAGCAGCGAAACTGTTGGCGAACCTAGCTGCGAAATTGCTGATCTTGCAGCGAAATTAGCAGCGAATTTAGGCAGAAATTAACCCCTTTAAGTGTTAGCTATTCTGCAGGCTGTGTAGAGTGATCCTAGCCTTGTAAGCTTAGCCTAGAAGTTATTTGTGGTATCCAAGTGAGTTCTAGATCCCCTATTTATAAGTTTTTCCATGTTTTGGGGCTATTATGCATACTAAATATACGTTTTTAAATGACCAAGATTTTAAGGGGTTTTAACAGGAAGAACGATTTTTCTATAAGTAAATGTTCTATATAAATCATTAAATATAAAAATTTTTCGCGCTGACCTGGCAGCCCGGCCCCAGCCAGGGGCGTTGCCCCTTGGACCCCACTAGGGGCTGCTGCCCCTAGGACCCCGCTGTCAGGGGCTGCCGCCCCCGAACCCCCGCTGTCCCGCGGCGGGTCGGTTATGTTTTGTGATGATTAGAACTTTGTATGTTGTGTACTTATTAAGTTAAGTATTATATATTAAAGTGAAGATGATATTAATGAAAAGTAAAACTTAATGAATGTTACCCCCGGGCCCGTTTGATGATGAAAAGTCTTGCAAGCACTATGATAGACTTCACTTATGTGAGTCTGATGTATGATGATGGATCTGTATTCATGAGCGGGCTATGTGCCTTGTAGTGTGGATCAACTGTCGGGGGTTAGCTACCGTATTCATGTGTACCGACAGGGATTGGCATTTGTTGTCGATCAACATGGAGCTCTTGCTTTGTGCAATCTCGTTTATGATGAAAGTGAAAGATAATGAAAGATAATGAATGAATGAAAGATAATGAACATGCTTATTATGATGCATGTAATGTTATATACTATGTTGTATGCATGGTCATTATATGAAGGATAAAGTTTATATTTTCTAATAATATTTAAAACTAGAACTCACTCAGCGAAGCTGACTTTTATGCATAATAGTTGGCAGGTAAACGCTGATGCTGAGGATGGCACCCGGAGCTACTTGGGGAGCTATGGATGGCATTCCTACTTATGAAATCTTTATTGTAATTTAAGAACAATTAGCATGTTTTGTTTGAAATTAAAGGACAAATGTATGAGTACAATATGGTTTCTAAGTTTTAAATGAATGTCTAATTATTTCCGCTGCAATGTTTTATTATTAAACTGATTTTATGCTATGATTAACCAACTGTGAGGCTTCCCGGGAACGGGGCCTTACACCACGAGACAAGACAATCTCCAAGATATTGACATCCACTAGTGATTGATTTCCTATTGATCCTTGATGAGTGCGGATAGTATATATGTTTTGATAAAGATTCTTCGCACATATTAAGTTTTAATTGGTTATTACTAATACTAAACCACACACACAAAAGGCAATTGTACCTGTCGTATGGTAATATAGTGTTGGTAAGAACCGAATATCAATCCATGGACACACTAAGCCTACTCAACAACCCTCATAATTGACTATCAGTTTTAGGTTTTAGAAAATGATAAGTTAAACATAATAACGATAAATAAAGGCAGATAAAGATAGGTTGAGACTCTTGGTGATTCTTTCAGTGAAGTAAGGCTGTTATCCTAATTTAGATTACACTTATGTAACTGTGATGAATTGATGGTGTGATTTAAAGATATTGATTAATGTAATTATGTTAATGTTTATAAAGGTGAGCGGGCGTGATTTCTCGTCTATCCTGTTCCGTAGTGACTAGGATCACGTCAGGCTGATTTTATTGCTTAGATCAAAGCCCTAGTAATGTAGGTAAATTTTTTGTGACCTATTTGACATACGATTTCTAAAAACATAACTTAATGTTAAAAAGAGATGATCATGTTCCTTCCTAACATACCATTAATTTTAGAAAACCCTAACAATTACTGTAGATTTCTCAGACTAATAAAAAGGAACCCGCAAATGATCAGAAAGTTAAGGTGATATGATTTCTAATAACCATTTCTAGTTCATTAGCCATGGATTTATTATGAAGACCGGTTTCACGAATAAAAGCTGATCATACGTTTTTCAACCGTGTGTGACAATCGCAATCACAAATCATAAAGTTATAACTTCCCATTCAAATGTAGATGCTACCCATCAAAAGTTTTCCCAATAGCATCATAACATTAACATAATATATATCACACCATTAGTTCATCACAAATTACATAAATTTCATTAAATTATGATAACACATGAAGTTTAGCTCATAATGAGCTTGAACATAACAACAAAGATAAAAGATAGTAATGAAATCATCGGTAAATTAGAACAATGAAACCGGTGATCCACTATGGATGATGTTAAACGATCCCAAGCTTCTTCTAAGTGTTGAATGAACCTCCAAAACCTTCTAAGGACCTCCAAAGGTTGGGTTCCCGAGAGGGAACACCAGCAGTTCACCTCCCAAAAGCTCATCTTCAAGTTGCAAATGAAGTCCTATTTATAGGCTTTCTGGAGTGTTTAAGCACGTCCCCATGCCTAAAAGGCACAGCCTAGTGCTAGTACAATGTACGTAAAAGTTGGTCGGCTCGTACGCTCAGATGTTGTCGGGCATGGCCCCGTGTTCAATGGGGCACGACCCCGTGTTTGTGGTGGGGCATGGCCCATGCCTCCTGGGGCACGCCCCCGTGCCTCGGGTCGGGGAACAGTACTTTTTGTCGTGTCTGACCAACAAACACGGAGGTGTGTTGATTTAAGCACGGGGGTGTGTTTCAGGCTGGGCATGGGGGCGTGCCTCATGAAGCACCGCCCCATGCTTGAATTCCAAAACTTGGTTTTCTTCATTTTCTTCTTATTTAAGCTCCTTTTGTTCATCATGCTCTTTTCCAAGCCTGAAAACACAATATGAACGATTTAAGTATCAAATCATCATTTTCAGTAAGAGTTTATAGAATAATTTATGTGCAATTGATGTATTTTATATGTATAATTTGAAGCACATCAAATATCCCCACACTTAAACTTTGCTTGTCCTCAAGCAAAATCACTCAAAATAGCAACACCACCAAAAACCAAATAAATCAAGATATAAATATGTCTTTCTAGAACTATACAAGCAAACTTGGTTTACTCAAATATAAATAGTTAAGCACATGTGGAATGATATCCTTTCAAGTAATAAAATGGTTTCTAAATCTTTTTAACATGTAAAAAGTCACACTTCTCACAAGGTGCACTCACACTCGACTAAATATATGGAGTCATAACTAATGCGCTCAATTGCCTAGTATGAATACGTGTGAAATCATATGCTTGTTAAGGGATGAAATCTCCACCTACTTAGATATTTACTTGCATAAATCGTTAGGTCTTTTATGGGTTGTAACTTGGCTCGGGCTCGGGTATGGAATATTTGGGAAAAAGTGGCTAAATGCTAAAAACAGAGGTCTTGGCTTATTTCACAAACTAAAAGGAAACCAATAAAATGGTTCCTTATACAATACTGAAGTTAGAAGAGATATGCTAACTTGAGGACTCGTTGATGGTCAGATCATTAATACTGTATTGCATTTTCAAAAACTGCACCTCCTCCTTAACCCGATGATATACGTAGCTATCCTTTCTTTTTAAGGGTCATTCGGCTTTGAGCCTAAAAGCACCCAACGGATTTGGATGTCGAATTCTTGGATTTGGTTTGGTTTTTGCTGCATTTTCCTTCATGAAACTAATTCCCCACAAGTTGGGCATCTTTCATATCATTTTTCCTTTCTCGAAAACATATTTTGAAATATCACAAAATGATGGAACTAGTTTTCTTCTTTCTTCTTTTTTCTTTCTTTCTTTCTTTCTTCTTTTTTTGAAATAAGCCAAAACATGTTTTTAACGAAAAAGGGTTTTGTTGAAGGTTTTTATTTGGTTTAATGGCTTAGTGGTTTTGGGTGATAAAATATGAAAACGTTTAAGCTCAACGGGGCTAACTAGGGATAATGTTTGGGTAAGGATATTTGAAAATGGTAGAGGCTCGAATGTTGGGTTTTCCTAATTGCCTAAATCCTTTTTACGCAACAAATACTTATAAGGTTTTGAAATGCATACCCAAAACAAGTTCTAATTCACACGCAACATAAGGCACCCTCAATATATCCATAATGAAAGCAAAAAATGCATAAATGCAAAGCTTGTTTAAGGCTCAAAAATAAGCTCACATCGGATGGAATTGGGTATAAGTGTTTCATTTTACATGTTTGAATATTTTCACCAACTCTTTTTGTTTTTCAAGATATCACAAAACACATTTTTAAGATTATTTGGGTTTGCTTTATTTGCTTATTTATTTCTCGAAAACGTATATTTATATTTTGTTTATCAAAACTTGTTTCATGTTTCCGGTGTTGTTACCACAAACTAGAGTGACTTTTTGCAAAAGATTTAATTATAACTTGAACCTATTTATAAGCAAAGTATCAAGCATGTATTACCCTTCCCCACACTTAAACTTCACATTGTCCTCAATGTGATTCACAATAAATATTAAGTAGAGAAAGGGAAATGAAAACTCCCCTAAAATGATGAATCAAATGCGTGCAATCGTTTTTCCACAGCTGCCTTGAATAAGCTCAAAAGAATATCGGGATTAATCTAAAACATCAACAATTTATTTAAAACAGAAAATTAAAGTCCTAAAAAGCACACAAAACAAAATAAAAATAAACAGATTGAAAGTAACATAGGGCCATGTTTTGGTTACAGGTCCTTGGCTAGACCCTTCCCCACACTTAGATCTTAATGAGGTGGAGGTTTATCATCTCCGAGAAAATCTTAGTTGGTACATTGATTTGGCCATTAACTAATTACCTTTGACTTTGAAGTTCAATCCCTCATTGTTTTCAACCTTGATAGCATTATGTGGATAAACTTCTTCTTCATTTTTTTTAAATTTTTTTTAATTTAAAAAAAATTGAAGTAAAACAAAATTGTCAAAAATTTGGATTGTCTTTCAAACTAACATGTGTCCCCGGCATCGGCACCAAAAACTTGATGCGTGCGGATAGTATATATATTTTGATAAAGATTCTTCGCACATATTAAGTTTTAATTGGTTATTACTAATACTAAACCACACACACAAAAGGCAAGTGTAACTGTCGTATGGTAATATAGTGTTGGTAAGAACCGAGTATAAATCCGTGGACACACTAAGCCTACTCAACAACCCTCATAATTGACTATCAGTTTTAGGTTTTAGAAAATGATAAGTTAAACATAATAACGATAAATAAAGGCACATAAAGATTGGTTGAGACGTTTAGTGATTCTTTCAATGAAGGCTGTTATCCTAATTTAGATTACACTTATGTAATTGTGATGAATTGATGGTGTGATTTAAAGATATTGATTAATGTAATTATGTTAATGTTTATAAAGGTGAGCTGGCGCGATTTCTCATCTATCCTGTTCCTTAGTGACTAGGATCACGTCAGGCTGATTTTATTGCTTAGATCAAAGCCCTAGTAATGTAGGTAAATTTTTTGTGACCTATTTGACATACGATTTCTAAAAACATAACTTAATGTTAAAAAGAGAGTTGATCAGGTTCCTTCCTAACATACCATTAATTTTAGAAAACCGTAACAATTACTGTAGATTTCTCAGACTAATAAAAGGGAACCTGCAAATGATTAGAAAGTTAAGGTGATATGATTTCTAATAACCATTTCTAGTTCATTAGCCATGGATTTATTATGAAGACCGGTTTTGCGAATAAAAGCTGATCATACGTTTTTCAACCGTGTGTGACAATCGCAATCACAAATCATAAAGTTATAACTTTCCGTTCAAATGTAGATGCTACCCATAAAAAGTCTTTCCCAAGACCACCATAACATTAACATAATATATATCACACCATTAGTTCATCACAAATTACATAAATTAACACATGAAGTTTAGCTCATAATGAGCTTGAACATAACAACAAAGATAAAAGATAGTAATGAAATCATCGGTAAATTAGAACAATCAAACCGATGATCCACCATGGATGATGTTAAACGATCTCAAGCTTCTTCTAAGTGTTGAATGAACCTCCAAAACTGATGATGTTCCGAGAGGGAACACCAGCACTTCACCTCCCAAAAGCTCATCTTCAAGTTGCAAATGAAGTCCTATTTATAGGCTTTCTGGAGTGTTTAAGCACGGCCTCGTGCCTAAAAGGCACGGCCCTGTGCTAGTACAATGTACGTAAAAGTTGGTCGGCTCGTACGCTCAGATGTTGTCGGGCACGGTCCTGTGTTCAATGGGGCACGGCCCCGTGTTTGTGGTGGGGCACGGCCCTGTGCCTCCTGGGGCACGCCCCCATGCCTCGGGTCGGGGAACAGTACTTTTTGTCGTGTCGGACCAACAAACACGGGGGTGTGTTGATTTAAGCACGGGGGTGTGTTGATGGCTTGGCATGGGGGCGTGCCTCATGAAGCACGGCCCCATGCTTGAATTCCTGAACTTGGTTTTCTTTATTTTCTTCTTATTTAAGCTCATTTTGTTCATCATGTTCTTTTCCAAGCCTGAAAGCACAATTTGAACGATTTAAGTATCAAATCATCATTTTCAGTAAGAGTTTATAGAATAACTGATGTGCAATTGATGTGTTTTATATGTATAATTTGAAGCACATCAATCCTGCACCCATTAGAATCACTATCAGAGAAAGCATGCAAATCAAAGTTCCCACCATGTGGATACCACTGACCCAAATGGTAAGAACTCTTTTTTCATGGGACTCTTTAGGGTTTTCTTGATATCGTGCACAACATCCCACTTCAAAAGTAATATATGATCGGCTTGCAGTAAGATACATTAAGGAGCCAATCATGGATCTTTAACGTTGCAGGTCCAGTTATTTCCCATTTTCATCAGGAGTGAGGCACGTCTGAGTAGTAAATGGAGTGAGTTCAGTAGATGCATCTTCCATCTTGAATTTTTTGAGAATTTCTTTGACATACTTTTCTTGATGGATAAGAATGCCTTCAGGCTTCTGTTCCATTTTCAAGCCAAGAAAGAAGCATTTTTCTCCCATCATTCTCATTTCGAAATGATTTCACATGACCTTCTCAAACTCCCGACATAGCTTTTCATTGGTGGATCCAAAAATAATGTCATCCATATAGACTTGCACGATTAACAACTCACCATCCACTTCCTTTTTGAATAAAGTCATATCGATTGTACCTCGAGAAAAATCTTTGCTAAGAAGATATTGTGTGAGGGTCTCGTACCGGATGCGAGGAGCTTGATGCAAACCATAAAAGGATATATCAAGTTTGTAAACTTTATCAGGATAATCTAGATCCTCGAGGTGGTTGACACACATATATCTCTTCATCAATATCTCCATAAAGGAAGGCATATTTAACGTCCATCTGATAGACCTTAAATTTCTTGTGAGCTGCATGAGCGAGAAAGATTCTGATTGCTTCGAGACGAGCCACAGGAGCAAATACTTATGTGTAATCTATTCCCTCCTCTTATGCAGAGCCTTGAGCAACCAATTTGGATTTGTTCCTCACAACAATATCACGATCATCTAATTTGTTTTTGTAACACCCCGAAAAGTCGAAACGAGTCATTAAGGATAATGGGCTTAGTTAATGGATATTTAATAAAAGAGGGAAATGGGTTATGGGCCAAATTGAGTTTATAGGCAAGAGCCTAAGTGATTAAGGCTCATAATCAGCCCTTAACCTACCTAAATCAGCCTCCATCTCCATCATTTGAACCCTAGCTCCTAAAATTCATAGAGTGAGAAAGTAGAGAGAGAAAGTGAAGAAAACTCAAGATTTGAAGCTTCCAAGGTTAAGAGATTGAAGATCTGGGTGTTGGAGCATCAAGACCTAAGAAAGAAACAACAAATCCAGGTAAGAATCGACCTCTAAACCCTTTTGTAGATCAAACCCAGATTCTAGGGTTTAGGGTTTTGAAAAGTTGCAAAGAATCGTATAAAGGTCACTTTTTTACGTATGAAAACATGTATAAAGCTTAGATTTAGCCTCATGGATGATAAACTAAGAGATTGGACGTAAAAATTTATGATTTTGGGTTAAAAACGTACTGGTTCGTAATTTTTATGCGATCTGCGAAACTGCATATGCATCCAGAAAAATTGCATATTCAATCAGCGAAACTATGAGGACTTCCTGCGAAACTATAGCTTCGCAGGTAGTTTCGCAGACATGGTTTTCCAACGAAAGTTGGGCGAAACTGGCAGCTAAATTGGCAGCGAAGATGCCAGCGAAACTGCCAGCGAAGTTGCTAGCGAAACTAGCAGCGAAACTGCTGGTGAAACTAGCAGCGAAGCTGTTGGCGAATCTAGCTGCGAAATTGCTGATCTTGCAGCGAAATTAGCAGCGAATTTAGGCAGAAATTAACCCAATTAAGTGTTAGCATATCTGCAGGCTGTGTAGAGTGATCCTAGCCTTGTAAGCTTAGCCTAGAAGTTATTCGTGCTATCCAGGTGAGTTCTAGATCCCCTATTTGTAAGTTTTCCATGTTTTGGGGCTATTATGTATACTAAATTTACATTTTTAAATGACCAAGATATTAAGGGGTTTTAACAGGAAGAAGGATTTTTCTATAAGTAAATGTGCTATATAAAAGAGGGCCCGAACCCAGGAAGAACGTTTTTAAAGCCCGGCCCCAGCCAGGGGCGTTGCCCCTTGGACCCCACTAGGGGCTGCTGCCCCTAGGACCCCGCTCTCAGGGGCTGCCGCCCCCGAACCCCCGCTGTCCCGCGACGGGTCGGTTATGTTTTATGATGATTAGTACTTTGTATGTTGTGTACTTAATAAATTAAGTATTATATATTAAAGTGGAAGATGATATTAATGAAAAGTGAAACTTAATGAATGTTACCCCCAGGCCCGTTTGATGATGAAAAGTCTTGCAAGCACTATGATAGACTTCACTTATATGAGTCTGATGTATGATGATGGATCTATATTCATGAGCGGGCTATGTGCCTTGCAGTGTGGATCAACTGTCGGGGTTAGCTACCGTATTCATGTGTACCGACAAGGATTGGCATTTGTTGTCAACCAACATGGAGCTCTTGCTTCGTGCAATCTCGTTTATGATGAAAGTGAAAGATAATGAAAGAATGAAAGATAATGAACATGCTTATTATTATGCTAGTTATGTTATGTACTATGTTGTATGCATGGTCATTATATGAAGGATAAAGTTTATATTTTCTTATATTATTTAAAACTAGAACTCACTCAGCGAAGCTGACTTTTATGCATAATAGTTGGCAGGTAAACGTTGATGCTGAGGATGGCACACGGAGCTACTTGGGGAGCTATGGATGGCATTACTGTTTATGAAATCTTTATTGTAATTTAAGAACAAGTAACATGTTTTGTTTGAAATTAAAAGACAAATGTATGAGTACAATATGATTTCCAAGTTTATAATGAATGTCTATTTAATTCCGCTGCAATGTTTTGATTATAAAAAAATGATTTTTATGCTATGATTAACCAACTGTGAGGTTTTCCGGGAACGGGGCTTTACAAGTTGGTATCAGAGCCAAAGTTTAAGAGAACTGGGTAAACTATTTTCAAAACCTAAACTTAAACTGAAAATGGGACCGAATGAAGGATGCCAATCCAAGTAGCTGCGTGCCATCAGGTAAAAGTTTCAAGTAAACCGGAATTATGTGCGTGTGGTATTTGTTTTATGTGCTTGTAGATTTTAATACTGATATGTGTTAGGATAGTGATTGCTTGGGACAGGAGGGTAAGGTAAGTGGTTAATCACACTTGGCCACTGTAATTAAGGACTTACCATACTTATAATGATCTGAGCAATTATCTTGAATAACCATTTTGGTGTTTGAATCTTATAGGAATTAGTTATGGCTGGTCGAAAATCTAGGAAGGCAACCCGAGAAGGTGCTCGTGGTGGGCGTACTACTGAGCCACATGTCACCCGGAGCAAAGCTAAGGCTCCCGAGACTGTTCACGAGGAATCAGACCTCCATAGTCACCCAGAGGGGGAGGGATCAGCCACCCTCAAACCCACTGTGAAGGAGGCTATCGCTGATGAGGTCTACAATGTCATGCAAAATGTCTTACCCTCGGTGGTGACCGAGGTGATCAAAGCAGTCAAGGATGGAGAGAAAGCTAAGAAGAAGGGGAAGGAAAGTGAGAAGATTTCAGGAAAGTCCACTGGGAGGACTAAGGAATCTGAAGAGGAGCCATCAAACCCTAAGGTGGTAGTCCATGATGACGACAGGGATGAAGAGTCCGAGAGAGAGACTACTAGAGGGTGCAACTATGGGGCATTTCAAAGGTGCAAGCCCCCAACCTTTGACGGTAAACGGCAATGCTACTGCCGCCCATCATTGGGTCAGAGAGATGGAAGCGGTACTGGAAATTAGTGAGTGCCGAGAGGATCAAAAAGTTAAGTTTGCCACTCATTCCTTCGTTGACTCAGCGTTATGCTAGTGGGACAATATTGTTCAGGCTGAGGGGAAGCAATCGATAGCCAAGATGAAGTGGTCTGAGTTGAAGGAGTTAGTGCTGGAGGAGTATTGTCCCCATCGGGAATTAGACAAGATTGAAAAGGAGTTCTTGTATTTGAAGGCTGGGAACATGACTCATCAAGAGTATACCTCCAAGTTCAATGAACTTGCAAGACTTGTGCCAGACATGGTGACACCTGCGTCTAGGAAGATCAAAAGATACATACAGGGTTTGCCTGTGGACATCAGGAGGCACATGATTGCAGCCAGACCGGGTACGTTTAGGTCTATGGTGGATTTAGCTGGGAGGTTGTATGATGAGAGAGACCCAGTGCCTGTACAGAAGAAGGTGGAGAAATAGAATGGGAACAAGAATGGAAATGGGAAGAGGTTCGGAGGTGATAACTTCCGGAGTGGGGAGACGAGGATGAGAGTTGAGGATCAGTCTGGGAGACAGGGAAATACTGGTGAAGGAGGTGCTTGTAGAAATTGTGGAAAAGGTCATTCAAGGGAGTGCAGAATTGGGACGGGAAAATGTTTCAAATGTGGAGGCGAGGGCCACTATGCTAGGGATTGCAAGGTGGGGAGGTGTTACCAGTATGGCGAGATGGGTCATGTGGGAAAAGACTGTAAGAAAGGAAAACTAGAAGGATCAGGAACTGTTAAAGCTGGAGATAAAGGAAGAAGTGACGGTTCAAAGGCGAAGGTGAGGGCATTCAACATAACTCGCGAGGAGTCCAGGGCAGACCCAGAAGTAGTTTTCAGGTATGTTTGTGGTAGACCATGAATATGCTTCTGTGCTCTTTGATTCTGGTGCTAGTAGGAGTTTTGTATCTACTGCCTTTTGTTGTTTGTTGCATGATAAGAGTAGAAAGTTAGATGAGCCTTTCTATGTAGAAACAGCCATTGGTAAGTCCACTAACGTAACTGAGGTGGTTGAGGATTGCCTGATTGAGTTAGAGGATTGTAAGTTCCCTGCTAGGTTGCATGTTATGGCGTTAGGAGGTTTCGATGTAGTGTTAGGCATGGATTGGTTAGCTACCTATCAAGCCAATATTGTATGTAGTAAGAAGATAATTTGTCTAACAGCGCCAGACGGTAGTTCTGTTACGGTTCGTGGAGATAAGGTGTGCTGTGTACCGAAGGTCATGTCGATGATCACAGCTGAAAAATACTTGAGGCGTGGGTTTAGAGCTTACTTGGACTAGGTAAAAGATGTCGATGCACCAGAGCCACAATTATCAGACGTGCCGGTAGTGCACGAGTTTCCTGACGTCTTTATTGAAGAACTGACCGGTGTGCCGCCTGACCGCGAAATCAAATTTCAGATTGATTTGCTACCAGGAGCACAACCTGTCGCTAAAGCACCGTATCGATTAGCTCCTTCGGAGATGGTAGAACTGAGGGACCAGTTGCAAGATTTACTGGATAAAGGCTTCATCCGACCGAGTATCTCTCCATGGGGTGCTCCGGTTTTATTCGTCAAGAAGAAAGATGGTAGCATGCGGATGTGCATTGACTATCGCGAGCTTAATAAGTTGACTGTAAAGAATCGGTATCCATTACCAAGGATCGACGACCTGTTCGATCAACTTCAGGGTGCCAGTTGGTTTTCAAGGATTGACCTGCGGTCTTGTTACCACCCACTGAAGGTGAAGGAACAAGACATTCCTAAAACAGCGTTCCGTACGCGTTATGGACACTATGAATTTCTCGTCATGTCCTTTGGCTTAACCAACGCGCCAGCTGCTTTCATGGATCTCATGAATCGGGTATGTCGACCGATGTTGGATAAATCGGTGATAGTATTCATCGTCGACATTTTGATTTATTCAAAAAGTGAAGAGGCACATGCCGATCATATTCGAGAAGTATTGGAGACGCTTAGAAATGAGAAGTTATATGCTAAGTTCTCTAAATGCGCATTTTGGCTTCGAGAAGTTCAATTTCTGGGTCATGTGGTTAATCCTGAGGGGATCAGGGTGGACCCTGCGAAGGTTGAAGCGGTAATGCAATGGGAACCTCCAAAGACGCCATCCGAGATTCGCAGTTTCTTAGGCCTGGTAGGCTACTATAGGAGGTTTATCCAGGATTTCTCCAATATAGCTTCTCCTTTGACAAAGTTGACCCGAAAGGATGTGAAGTATGAATGGGGTACTGATCAGGAGAACGCCTTCCTAGAACTAAAGACGAGGTTAACTCAAGCCCCTGTCTTGACGTTACCTGAAGGGAACGAGGATCTGGTGGTCTACTCGGATGCCTCGCATGCAGGATTGGGTTGCATGTTAATGCAACGAGGGAAGGTGATAGCCTATGCTTCTAGACAATTAAAGGTTCACGAGTCCAATTATCCTACCCATGATTTGGAGTTGGTCGCGGTGGTGTTTGCATTGAAGATTTGGAGGCACTACCTGTATGGGGTGAAGTGCACCATCTTCACTGTTCATAAAAGTCTGAAGTATTTCTTTGAACAAAAGGAACTCAATATGAGGCAGAGGAGGTGGTTGGAACTGATCAAGGATTATGACTGTGAAATTCATTATCATCCAGGCAAAGCCAATGTGGTTGCTAACGCCCTTAGCCGAAAAGGACGACCCGAACCAATTCGGGTGAGGGCTTGCCAGATAATCATGACGCCTGATGTTATGAAACAAGTGAGGGAGTTCCAGGATGAGGCATTAAGAGAGGATAGAGTCAACTCTGAAAGGATGAAAGGACAAGTTTTAGACTTGGGGGAAAACACCCTGGGTGTTAGAACCCGATCTGGGAGAATGTGGATCCCTCTCTACGGGGATCTAAGGGAGAAAATCATGGATGAGGCTCACAAAACTCGATATTCCATACACCTCGGTGCCACGAAAATGTATCAGGATCTGAAGAAAGATTACTGGTGGCCGGGAATGAAGCGAGACGTGGCTAAGTACGTGAGCAAGTGTCTGACTTGCCTGCAAGTGAAGGCAGAACACCAAAAGCCATATGGGAAGATCCAGCCTTTGGATATCCCTGAATGGAAATGGGAACACATCACAATGGACTTCATCACGAAACTGCCTCGCACGGCGAGGGGAAGCGACACAATCTGCGCGATTGTTGACCGTCTAACAAAGAGCGCCCATTTCCTACCAATTCGTAAGACGTATTTTTCTGAGAGGTTGGCAGAGCTATTTATCAACGAGATCGTGGCTCGTCATGGCGTGCCAGTGTCTATCGTTTTGGATAGGGACACGCGGTTTACGTCCAAGTTTTGGAAGAGGTTTCACGACTCAATGGGGACTAGACTGCATATTAGTATGGTTTACCATCCCCAGACGGATGGTCAGTCGGAAAGGACGATCCAGACTTTAGAAGACATGCTACGAGCCTGTGTAATCGACTTTGGAGGAAGCTGGGATGAGCACTTACCGTTGGCGGAATTCTCATATAATAATAGTTACCATGGCAGCATTGGTATGCCACCTTACGAAATGTTGTACGGTAGGAAGTGCAGGACGCCCGTGTGTTGGGGTGACATCGGGCAAAAGGAATTAGGGAGTCTTGAAGTGATTGAGGTCACAACTGAGAAGTTAGATAAGATTAAGGCGTTCATGAAAGCTGCAAAGGACCGCCAGAAGTCTTATGCTGATAAGAGACGTAGGCCGATAGAATTTGAGGTTGGTGACAAGGTTATGCTCAAGGTATCACCCTGGAAAGGGATCATCAGGTTTCGAAAACGGGGAAAGTTAAGCCCAAGGTTCATAGGGCCATTCCGTATTATCGCGAGGGTAGGAGAAGTGGCCTACAGATTAGAACTACCTGATGACTTGAGTGAAATTCACCCTACATTCCATGTATCTCATCTCAGGAAATGTCTGGCAGATAATGATGTAGTTGAACCATTAGAAGACATTGAAGTCGATGAACGGCTGATTTATGTAGAGCAGCCGGTGGCCATCCTTGATTGGAAAGAGAAGCACTTACGGAATAAAGTGGTGCCACTAGTACGAGTACAGTGGAGACACAGAAAAGGATCAGAATATACGTGGGAGAACGAGGAGGAGATGAGGAACTTTTATCCTCAGTTGTTTGACGACTGACAGGTTTCGAGGACAAAACCTAAATAAGTGGGGGAGACTTGTAACACCCCGAAAAGTCGAAACGAGTCATTAAGGATAATGGGCTTAATTAATGGGTATTTAATAAAAGATGGAAATGGGTTATGGGCCAAATTGAGTTTATAGGCAAGAGCCTAAGTGATTAAGGCTCATAATAAGCCCTTAACCTACCAAATTAGCCTCCATCTCCATCATTTGAACCCTAGCTCCCAAAATTCGTAGAGTGAGAAAGTAGAGAGAGAAAGTGAAGAAAACTCAAGATTTGAAGCTTCCAAGGTTAAGAGATTGAAGATCTGGGTGTTGGAGCATCAAGACCTAAGAAAGAAACAACAAATCCAGGTAAGAATCGACCTCTAAACCCTTCTGTAGATCAAACCCAGATTCTAGGGTTTTGGGTTTTGAAAAGTTGCAAAGAATCACGTAAAGGTCACTTTTTTACGTATGAAAACATGTATAAAGCTTAGATTTAGCCTCATGGATGATAAACTAAGAGATTGGACGTAAAAAGTTATGATTTTGGGTTAAAAACGGACTGGTTCGTAATTTTTATGCGATCTGCGAAACTGCATTTGCATCCAGCGAAATTGCATATTCAATCAGCGAAACTATGAGGACTTCCTGCGAAACTATAGTTTCGCAGGTAGTTTAGTAGACATGGTTTTCCAACGAAAGTTGGGCGAAACTGGCAGCTAAATTGGCAGCTAAGATGCCAGCGAAGTTGCCAGCGAAACTAGCAGCGAAACTGCTGGTGAAACTAGCAGCGAAGCTGTTGGCGAATCTAGCTGCGAAATTGCTGATCTTGCAGCGAAATTAGCAGCGAATTTAGGCAGAAATTAACCCCTTTAAGTGTTAGCTTATCTGCAGGCTGTGTAGAGTGATCCTAGCCTTGTAAGCTTAGCCTAGAAGTTATTCGTGGTATCCAGGTGAGTTCTAGATCCTCTATTTATAAGTTTACCATGTTTTGGGGCTATTATGCATACTAAGTTTACGTTTTTAAATGACCAAGATTTTAAGGGGTTTTAATAGGAAGAACGATTTTTCTATAAGTAAATGTGCTATATAAAAGAGGGCCCGAACCCAGGAAGAACGTTTTTAAAGCCCGGCCCCAGCCAGGGGCGTTGCCCCTTGGACCCCGCTGTCAGGGGCTGCCACCCCCGAACCCCCATTGTCCCGCGACGGGTCGGTTATGTTTTATGAGGATTAGTACTTGGTATGTTGTGTACTTAATAAATTAATTATTATATATTAAAGTGGAAGATGATATTAATGAAAAGTGAAACCTAATAAATGTTACCCCCAGGCCCGTTTGATGATGAAAAGTCTTGCAAGCACTATGATAGACTTCACTTATGTGAGTCTGATGTATGATGATGGATCTATATTCATGAGCGGGCTATGTGCCTTGCAGTGTGGATCAACTGTCGGGGGTTAGCTACCGTATTCATGTGTACCGACAGGGATTGGCATTTGTTGTCAATCAACATGGAGCTCTTGCTTCGTGCAATCTCGTTTATGATGAAAGTGAAAGATAATGAAAGAATGAAAGATAATGAACATGCTTATTATGATGCAAGTTATGTTATGTACTATGTTGTATGCATGGTCATTATATGAAGGATAAAGTTTATATTTTCTTATATTATTTAAAACTAGAACTCACTCAGCGAAGCTGACTTTTATGCATAATAGTTGGCAGGTAAACGTTGATGCTGAAGATGGCACACGGAGCTACTTGGGGAGCTATGGATGGCATTATTGTTTATGAAATCTTTATTGTAATTTAAGAACAAGTAACATGTTTTGTTTGAAATTAAAGGACAAATGTATGAGTACAATATGATTTCCAAGTTTCTAATGAATGTCTATTTAATTCCGCTGCAATGTTTTGATTATAAAAAAATGATTTTTATGCTATGATTAACCAACTGTGAGGTTTTCCGGGAACGGGGCCTTACAATCACCCATTTAGTTCCAATTGGACATTTGTTCGGTGGAAGATCAACAAGTGTCCATACTTTAAGCTTTCTAAACTGTTGAAGCTCCAATTGCATTGACTTAACCCAACAAGGATCCTAAAGAGCTGCATGAACATTCTTTGGTACAATCTGAGATAAGAAATGTAAGAGGTAAGGTTATAAGGCTGGATTTAATAATGGATTGGTCTGGTTGAGCAATTGGTTGATTGGTTGAGAGGATTGAACAGGTTAGGATGGTTGAAGATTGAGAGGAAGGTTGGTTGGATGGAAGATAGGGTTGTGGGATTAGAGTCTGAGACAGGTGGAGGTGGAATGTCGAAGGATGAAGTAGATTGAAGTTCAACTGAAGTTGATGGTTCGGGAGTTTCTTGGTGAGTTTGATGTGAGGATGGTTCAGATGGGATAATGGACGTTTGAACATTGGTGAAAGGAGCATCATCATCAAAAATTGGTAGATTGAAGAAGTTGAAAATAATATTCGAGTCAAAGAACCATTCAGGATCAATTCTTATATCTGAGGAATTTGATTCCTGCCAGTCAACATAAAATGACTCTTGCACGATGTGAATTCTCGTGTTATACACCCTGTAAGATTTCTAAGAAGAAAAATAACCGACAAAATAACATTCATCTGATACAGCATCGAATTTTGATTTTCGTGCTTGGGTGTTGAGAAAGGTATAGGAACATCCTGTTGGATCTAGAAAGGCTGGTGCAACCAAAACAAAATCACTTAGACTATTTTGGTGCAACTAATAAAGGACTTCCGAAGCTAAGTGTGGGACTTCCGAAGGAAAAGGAGTTCTTCCGAAGACAAAGTGTAATATCAACTTCCGAAGGGAACTCTAACTTCCGAAGACAAAGTATTCACTTCCGAAGATCAAGACTTAGAGGGAAAGATCAGAAGTCAACTTCCGAAGTATGAAGAAATAAAGAAGTCCTCAAGCCTCGGAAGTATAGTAGCCTCTTCCGAAGTATAAGTGGCTTCGGAAGAACTTGTTCTTCCGAAGCCAACTAACCTTCGGAAGACACTACTATTAACCAATGGACATAAGTATGGTCTCTCTAACACTCCGCTGCAGACCTCTGAGATACTGCATGGTGTTTTCTCAAAAGCCATGTAGTTGACCATACTTTATTCCACTGTTTACCTTTATCAGTTAGTACAGTTGCCAACTTTAGTTGGTGACAAAAGGTAAGTCAAGGACATGTCATGACTACCATATCTTAGATAATACTTTATCTAAGATACCTTAACTTTAGCATTGTAGTATATGCTTTAGTCTTAGGTTTCCAGCTGGTATCAAAGTATATCCGGCTATAGGATCTAGTATATATAGTTTCTCATTGTAACTCTTTGTCATGCTTGTAAGAGTCTTGTAATACTTTGAGTTGAGAAGTAATACATACAAGTGCCTTGAAAATTATTTCTTTGTGTTCTTTGCTACTTGTTATATTATTATCAAATCTTAGAAGAGATTCTACTTCATCTGATCTGAGTGTAGTATAAGTGAGTTTGAGAGAATTCCAAGTGTTAAGTGACAAAACCCGATCCTGCAATTGGTATCAGAGCTTTTTAGGCTCTTGATTGTGAGATCTTACCATCCTAATCAACCTGTTTTTCACTCTTCCTTACACCACACGCAAAATGACCCTCAACAAGTCTGAAGTAGAGATGGAGACGATGACTAAAGCACCCATCATCACCCCTGAAAACTTCAGGTCATGGAGCAGACGCATGGAAGGCTTCATCAGGTATCAAGACAGCAAGATGTGGAAATCTATTGTCAATGGCCCGTATAAACCAAAGGTGGCAGGTGGAAACGGTGCGATGATAGAGAAAGCCGTTGAAGACTACTTTGATGAGGACCGGAAGAAGCTGGACATTGACAGCAATGCTATGACTGTTCTTATGACTGTAATTCCCAACTCCATTATGGTGGGGTTTGATCATTGCAAGTCAGCCAAAGAACTGTTTGATGCACTTGCTCATATGTACTCCAGCTCCAATGACTCCAAGAAGGACTTACTGAAGCAGCAGTTCGAGAACTTCACCTATATTGCTGGAGAGACCCTCAGCCAGCAATACTTCAGGTACATGGACCTCATCTCTTCCCTTCAGTCTGTGGGAATTGCTCTTGAACTTAGAGACCTCACAAGAAAGTTCATGAGTGCACTCCCTAATGAATGGACGTTCTACTGTGTCTCTATCAAGAGAACAAAAAATTTGAACACCCTCACCATGACCGATCTCTATGGCATCCTTGATGGATACTGTTTGGAAACGGAGAACAAGAGAGGCCATCAGACAAGCAGACCCTTGAGTCTTCCTGCTAGCAATGCTTTAATGTTTGTTGAAGGCTCAGGACCCTCCCAACCTCAATAGTACCTGACTTACACCCGGCAGTCATCCTTCTGGGCCATACATCACATTTCCTGAGACTCCAAGGTCTCAACAAGCTCAGCAAAGTTCCTTTCAGGACAGCTATGCTTTTGTCTCAGGAAGTGGGCACTCTAGTGACTATCAGTATTGCTTTAATGATTTAGAGTGCTTCAGCCCAGATGACGTGGAATATGTGGACATAGTCCAACAAATGGCTCTTTTAACCTACAGAGTAAAGAAGTTCTTCAAGAGAACTGGAAGGCAATTTCCCCAGAACCTAACCAACAGCAAATTTGGGTTTGACAAAACCAAGGCCAAATGTTACAACTGTAACCAACTTGGTCATTTTGCAAGGGAATGCAAGGCTCCCAAGTCTAACCCGGAAACCCCACAGGCCTCCACACATCCCTCTACACCAAAGCCCACTGGAAAGTCAACAGAGACAACTGCAATGGCTCAAGAAGTTGACTGGAGCTTCATGGTACAGGATGTGACTCCTGCTCAAGTACTCATGGCCGGAACAGATGAAATAAGGTATATGAACATCTTTGTACTCTTGCCTGTATTGCTATGGTTAAATTGTATCAGGACTACAATATGGAGATTAAATCCGATATTGAGTCTCTAAATGTTTTAAAATCTAATTTTAAAAGGGCTGAATCTGACTATCAAAGAAAAATTGAGGAGTTGGAGAAAACTGTGTCCTTATTAAAACATGAACACACAAACTATAAGACTCAAATAAAGGATTTAATATCCAAATTGTCTAAAGGCTCAAGCCCAACTTGTCACAGCTGAGGCTCAAGCCAGGAAGTATGCTATTTCTAAGCAAAACTTCCAAGCCATTCTTGCATCATCCTCTCACTCAAAAATTTGTTACCAAAACAAAGGTGGGTTGGGAACCAATGAAATTGCTCCACCACATTCTTACGAGTTTATAAGACAACCAAGGTGTGGTACTGAAGAGCAAGAGGTTCCATCTGCTGACCCACCTTCTCATGAGTCAAAAAGTGATGCAACCATAGAAACCATCACAAGGAAGAACCAGGTAATTTTACCCACTCCTACCAATGATGATCAACCCATGACCACCAAAGCCATAAGAAGCAGAGCTAAGGCAGCAAGAAAAACTGCCAAGAAAGTGGTTGAGTCTAAGTTGAAGATAGACCCAAAGCAAAAGGGTGTATTCATCTCAGCTGGATTCTAGGTGGTAGTTAACTCTGATTCAGGAAAGAAGTGTAGTACCAGTATTCCTGTCCTACCAAAGGATTAGAAGTTAAAGGGAAAGGTTGCTGATGAAGAGAAAAAGAACAAGAAACAACAATCCTCAAGTTCCCAAAAGATTAACATTGCATGCATAATGTGTGGTCTGCAAAACCACATGGCCAAAGATTGTTAATACAATCCTGCTAGCACACATTATGCAAAGAATTTTAAAATAGAAGGAGTCAGGGAAGGTTTCTCATTTGGACCATATCAAATGGTTCAAGTGATGAAAAAGGGAAAGCTTGTTTCCGAAGCAAGGTTGCTTTCGGAAGAAAGTCCTTCTTCCGAAGGGAAAATGGCTTCGGAAGCTAAAGCTGTCAAGACTCAAAATAATAAAAGAGTCCCCTTGAAACCATCCCAGAAGAAGACTACTTCGGAAGAAAAGGTTGTGAAGGCTTCTTCCGAAAAGAAAGAAGCTTCGAAAGAATACCATGCTGCAAAAGCTTCAACAAGCTCATCCTCCATGATCAACCAAGGGATGGAATGAAAGATCAAGGAAGATGCTGCAGCCCAAACCTCTTCTTCAAAGACATCCTTTGAACCCCCATGCATAAATTTTGGTTCAATTATGTCACTATCTTTGGAAGAACCCAAGCCCGACAAGGCTTAGGTTTCCAATCAAAACTAATCATCTCATCTTATGTGCAGGGACATCCATATGACAAGAATAACAATGTTTGGATTGTGGATAGTGGATGCTCCAGGCACATGACAGGGAACAGATCTCTCCTTCAACAATTTCAACATTATGATGGAGGTCCTATCCAGTTTGGAGGTGAGGCCGGAGAATATATTTCTGGCAGAGGAAGTATATCCAATGGAAAATTAAAAGTTGACAAAGTTCACTTTGTCAAACAGCTTGAACACAACCTGTTAAGTATTTCTTAATTCTGTGATCAAAAGCATCAAATGCTCTTCACAAAACATGAGTGCGTTATCCTCAAACCCAGGATGACAATTCCTCAGGAATTGGTGTTTCTTAGATCTTCTAGGAAAGGGGATATGTACAAGCTTGATATGAACAATGCTTCCCCAATGGGTGAAGTGTCATGCTTTCTTTCCAAAGCTGATGGTGATGATTCAACACTATGGCATACACGAATGTGTCATGTAAATTTTAAGACAATGAATAAATTGGCAAAAAATAACTTGGTACATGGTTTGCCTAAAAGGAATTTTTCTGCAAAGATAACTGTGTTGCATGCCTGAAAGGGAAGCAACATAGGACATCTCATAAATCCAAAGTTGTTAACTCCATCACCACTCCATTACACTTATTGCACATGGATCTATTTGGTCCCACAAGTATAATGAGCATTGGAAGGAAATCATATTGCCTTGTGATTGTTGATGATTTTACAAGATTTATATAGGCATTCTTTTTAAGAACCAAAGATGAAACTGCTAAAACTTAAAAATCTTTTATTCTTAAAATAGAAAATCAAATTGATCATAAGGTTAAAATAGTTAGAAGTGATCAAGGGACTGAGTTTAAGAACCACGTTCTTGACTCATTCTGTAACTCAAAAGGGATTGCCAGACAATATAGTGCTCCTAGAACTCCTCAACAAAATGGTGTTGCTGAGAGGAGGAACAGACACTTATTGAGGCTGCTCGGACCATGTTAGCTGATTCAAAGCTACCTCCAGAACAGGGTTCTTATAGTTAAGCCACAAAGAAAAACCCTTATGAGCTATGGAACAAGAGGCCATCGTTCATTGGCTTTCAGATTGATTTCGTGTTGAAAAAACTTTTCAGCTTCGTCCAGGGAAATTACCAATTCATCCAGCGAAACTGCATGTTCTTTCAGCGAAACTACAAGTGTTTTACACTTTATAGTTAATTTCAGCATCTCAGCGAAAGTAGTGATCTTGAACGAAAGTTCAACAGTGCTTGTGTGCATATTACAAGCGAAATTGCTGCCGAAAGTATCTTTGAACGAAAGTTCAAGCTTGTTTTGTGCGCGAAACTAAGCAATCTAAAGCATTTGGCTAGCGAAACTGCTGCCGAAATTGCCAGCAAAACTACTGTCGGCTCAGCGAATCTAGAGTTCTCAGCGAAACTAGCTCTGCGAAACTATAATTTTGGCGATACTATCATTTCTTCAGCGAAATTTGGATGTTAAAGATGAATTTTTCCCTTTATTTGGGATTAATTGAGTTCATCCCGATAAAGAATTTTTCATCGATTTTGCAAGATTTATAAAAAAAAAACAAGCTGACCTAACAGCTTGACCCCAGTTGCTAAGATTGTCTAGTGTGACATTTAAAAAGAATATATTCTTCCCGGGGGAGAATTATTCTAAATTTTTTTGGGAAAAAATATTTTTAGGGCGTTTAATTGTTTAAACAAATTAAAAATAAAAATGGCTTTTGCAGAACTGATTAAATCCTTCGAATCTGATGATCTCACAATTGCACAATGTCGGTTTGATAGTTTTGCAGCTTTAAAGAATGAAACGATGTCTGATTTTGTTGATTGTTTTCTGTTGGTGGCAAGTAATCTGAAGAAGTTTGATGCCCAACTGGGAAATCATGAACAAGTTCTAAGATTGCTTGATTCCCTCTCATCAGAATGGAGCTCACACGGCAAGTCGATTCAACGAGATAGAGGGTTCCGGGATTACAAACTGATGGAGGTGATCAATAAACTGAAAGAGATTGAGTTGGATATCAAACGTCGTGAATACTATGAAGCAACATATCTAACTCCAAAGATCACTTCAAACTCCAAAGAGAAACCAGAAGAGAGATCAGATTCTGACACCAATTCCGACGGTTTACCGAAACCTGAAAATGAAGAGGTACAAGAAGAGCTTAAGCAGACATCAATGGGTAAGGTGGAGCTGAGTTGAATGCTGAAGTTTGTGATGCTGAGAAGGAAGAGGAATGGAAGCGAAATACCAGAGTTTGTAACTGCGAGAAGGTTCTTACTGCTGAAAGAGTCATCTTGGATCTTTCATACGAGACAATTCAGGATATGTGTTCTTCTGCTTGTAAAATTCGTTTATTTGGTGTGTATAAAGCTAATAGGTTACTTTTAGATAACCAAAAGGAATTAACCACCATAAACGCAGAACTTAAAAAGAATGAAGCCAAGTATTTTATAAAATTAAATGAAGCTTTAAAAGAAAATGATCATTTAAAACGAACTCTTCTTGAAAGAAATGTTGAAATTAATCTTTTAAACGAAAGAGTCACCTTGGCTGAATTTGAAACAAGCAAGCTTAAAACAAAGCTTGATAGATGGACCATATCCGGAATGAAACAGGAAGAGCTACTGTGTAAACAGAGGGGAGCTAGGATTAAAACGGGAGTGGGTTGTGGTGAAAATCCATACGTCTATCCTCCTCCTAGCACCCATTGTTACTCTCCTATGCCTCAACCTCATCCATCTAATGATTTGATTGAAGCTGCAGAAACTAATAGTTTAAATGCAGGTTTAAGCAACATTAATCTTAAAGAGGTTAGAGATGTGCAGGATTCTCCTGTAGGTTTGGGATTCCTCAGGCAAGGGTCTGATAAGAAGATTAATGCCAATTCCACTTCTAATGCTCCAACACCAATTTCAGTTGCTTCTCCAACTTTCTTCAACAAATTCAAATCAGGTAACATTCCTTCGTTTGTTCCCGTCAGGTTTGTCAAAGAAGGAACAATTGTTGAATCATCAGACAATCAGAATCCTATAAGCGAAGCCAACACAATAGGAGGTGTCAATCAAGATCCTTTGGAAGCAGATCTGTGTATACGAGACTGGATAAGCTCAGATGATGAATCAATCATAGAGGAGCGTGTTGGTTCCTCTCATATCAAGATATCTCCTGATAGTGTCAAGTCACAAAAGCTTCCTAATATTGAATCAAGACCGATACGAGTCTCTTCTCCAACTGCAAAACAATCCAATCAACTAGTGAAGATCTCATTCCCTGTTTTGCACAGGAAACTTCAGAACAAGCAAGAATCTCCTACAAGCTCCAAGCAATCCTCATCACCACCTGCACAACACGAGACTACAAAGAATCAAAAGCCATTCAAGGCTTGTTTTGAGTGTGGAAAAGAAGGTCATGTGGTAAAGAAATGTCCTCAAAGGCTTGCTACGAATGGTAAAGGCAAAACAAATTGCTTCTCAGAATGTAAGTCTAAAAAGAATGTTCCAGACGGTAAAGGAAACACGGGTTGCTTCTCTGGATCAAGAGGTAAAAAGCACACATCTTTGAATGGTTGGATGAAAAACCCTCCATCTAAACCTTTTTGTGTGAAGCCGGTTTCACATGATTCAAAGATGAAAATGACCAATGGTTTAAAACCAAATTCTTTTCCTTCTGGTCTTAAACAGAAAATGTTTTCCAAATTTAATTCATTCAAATCCAAATTAATTGAATCGAAACAAGTTTGGAAAATTAAAAAGAAGGATACAGACATCCCAGAGTGTGTCAACGGTTGTGTGCAGAAGCAGGTTTCTTATATCGATGAAAAGGGAACTTCCAGGACTACGATGGCCTAGGTTCCCCTCTCTAACTAATCTGTTTATGAGTGCAGGAACAATTCAGGAGGACTGTTAATTATCCGGTTTACTGACAGAGATTGTTCCTAATTCAAATTTGAGGCGGAACAAACAGGTTAAGGTCATGGTATTTTATCCAAAATCTGGATTTTTATCTACACAGTCATAGTTCTCACTTCACAATCACTGCATATTTCTTGAGCATTCATTTCTTATCATCATATCAATGTAGTTTGGAAGACCTTCTTTGATAAATTTTTATTATTGTACAGTTTTATAAAAAAATTAAAAAAAATAAAAAAATATAAAAAAATATAAAAAAATATATAAAAAAATAAAAAATAATAATAAATAAAAATATATAAAAAAGGGAAAAGTTTGAAAAAATAAAAATTTAGGGGGAGAGTATAAGTAAATAAATATGAAAAGTGTACTGAGAACTTGATTCTAAGTGTACTGAGAACTTGATTCGAGATGACTGAGAAATGATTGTATATCATCTTGAAATGTTTGTTTTTGCATGACTTGCGTTTTAAAAATAAGAAATGATAGTAACTGATGCTGTTATCTGATTTACATCTTATTTTTAATTGAAAAAATAGAAAAACAAATAGATTCTTTAATGATATGCTTGGTAGACTCAGCCTGAAGAATAAAGTAGACAGCAGCATAATGATTTAAATTAAAATATCATGCTTAAGGATGTCTGGATTTACGCAATCATTTTGGCCTGCACAAAAGCTGAGTCCCGATAAAAATTGGATTGAGAATTGATCTTTCACCCACCATGATTTAGATCATATATGTCATATCTTTGAGCCATTTCTGGTGTATTTATGTGTCTTGTGTTTGTGCTAATCTCCTCTGCTGTACGAAAGTACTGACCTGGAGTGATGATCTCCTCTGCTGTACGATAGTACTGACCTGGAGCTCTCATAGGCACATGATTAAATGGTCATCTCCTTTGTTATACGTGAGCATAGACCTGGAGCTCTCACCATTTTGTTCTAAGTTGTGTTAATTCATCTAAACGATGAATTCATCACAGAATGCAATATTCTGTCGATAATCACTTGCACACTAATGCACAAGCCTTGCTTTGTAAAGATCGTTACAAAATTCAAGAAATCCTGAGGTTGGGTGAGGGTTTTTGCCAAATGACTGTGGGGTCCTAGCATTCTAAAGCATTTAATCGAACCTTAACGAATCATTTACTGCTTGTTGAAAAAGATAGGGCATGAGTTTAAGTGGACAAACATATCAGCAATCGTTATTGATCTGTTTGAGAATTTCAAAATCATTTAAAGACTGTGATTAGATTCAGTTATCAGTGTGATCTCATTGCTTGTCGATGATTAAATTCATCTTTGTGCTAAAGTATATCTTGAGGATGTGATCTCATGATCGATTAAGTTCTCGGTAATTAAAAAAATATACAAATAAAAATTGATATATAAAATTAAAAAAAAATTATAATAAATTTTCATTTCAAATTTTCTTTTAGGTCTTCCATATTATGTTGTTACAATTTTATTATTTTTCATGCATTTCACGGAAATTGCGCACAAACGAACACGGGTTCGCTTGTTTTTCACACACAAATAAACACGAGTTTATTTTGTTAAAATGAAATGATCTAATTAGAAATATCGAGATTGTGTTTGAGAATGTGTTTCAGGTTTTTGCTTTAAGTGATGGCCGATCATCAGTTAAGTAGTGTACCTGATCAGAGAGCCTGTTCCTTAAGTTTGTAGAAAATACCGAGCTAGGAATCCTCCTCCTATATCTTCTGAAGCACTCAAGATTAGAGATTTGGGAAACCTGTTCCAATATCCTTGTAAAGCTTGCACTCGAAAAGGGGGAGCATATAAATAAAGGGAGCTTATGAGATGAAAAATCTTTCTCATCAGATTCAGAAAGATTCAAATTGAAGATCTTTCTATTTGACTTCTCGATGCTGATTTCATTTGAAGACGTTGATAATGATAGACTAAGGGGGAGTATTGTTGGAGCTGTAAAAGATAGTCTATATTATCAACACAGTGAAAGTCAACCAAAGTCAACATCACGGTCAAAGTCAACAAAAGTCAAACCCGACACGTTCGAGACGAGACCTTGAAGATTTAGATGACTACGACTTTTATTGTAATAAATATATTTTGTGTGAACAAAATATATTTTACTTTCTTTGAGTCATGTTTTAGTCTAAATATATAGTCTAGGGGGTTATGTGTAAATATAGAAACTTAAACTAGACTATAAATAGCCTAATTGCAATTAGAATTAGGTTAATGGTTGCATGACCAATAGATTGAGGGATTATTTGTAAACACACATTTCGCAATCTAATTGAAGATCAAAGGGTTTTCATTGTGTTTATCATATTTTGATCTAATTCTTCATGATTTGATTCAAGTTTGATCATCCTGGAATTACACATTTCATTAGAGATATTCATGAGAAAAATCTAACTAAACTAATCAAAGTTGACTCAAGTGAACAATATGCTGACTTGTTCACCAAAGCGTTTGATGAACAAAGATTTAAGTATCTTATTACAGCTATTGGGATGATAAACATTGATTAGTCTATCTCATTTGAAAACCTTTTTAATGTGTAAAGTCTTGTGTCAAAACAATCTAAGCCCTGTTACAAAAAGTCCTTCTCTGAAATTTTCTCTAAGTATAAATTCTTCCGAAGAGGAATTAACCCTCGGAAGATGTTTTACATATCTTCCGAAGCAAATTCCTCCCAGGATAATTTTCTTCTCAGAAGAGTTTTTAGTCTCGGAAGAAGCGATTGATTACATATCAGATCTACTTCCGAAGCTTATAACACTCTCCATTTGGAAAGCAATATTTACTCTCGGAAGTAAGAACTTTACCTTCGGAAGTAAATTTGCCTTTGGAAGAACATTACCTTCGGAAATGCTTTATACTCGGAAGAAAGACTTTACTGTGTAACGAAAATCTTTTGGGCCCCACTCTGTAAAAAGTAAAGATTTTTTTAATGATGTCGGAATATTTAAATGGACTAAACCTTACTGCCTCTGTCACATCCTCCACTGAAACATCCCATGATCTTATCCAAACCCCTAAAACCGTCATTTCACCCATTTAAATAACCTCGACTAATCACTTTCATCTTTATACCAAATTTACTGCCCTAAAAGCTTCCTTCATCCCCAATTCACCTAATTTCGAACTATCTTCCTGCAAGTTTATCAAATGGCACTAAACCCTCCGCACAACCAAGTCGCACTCCTTGATTCTTCAAGGGATGTCGACTTCTCTGATATCATCTCCTTTCTTACCCAATCATCTTATTACACTCCTCTGACTGTTAACCCCACCGTTTACTCAAATCACATGGCTAAATTTTGGGCCAATGGTCAGATTGAGACCCTAAATGGGGTTCGGGTATTAAGATCGAGCATTTGTGGCCAGGAGTTGGTCATTTCCGAACAACTCGTCAGGGAGCATCTCGAGCTTCATGATGAGGGTGCTCCTACAGAGTTCCTCAAGACAGATTTGGACAACACCTATATCCAAATGGGATATGGTGGAGATGTAAGCAGGTCAACCATCTACAAGTTTAACTTCTCTTACAACTAGAAGTTCCTGCTGCATGTTGTTCTTCATTGCTTGTCCATCAAATCTGGGGGATGGGATCAAATCCCATATGAACTAGGGTGCCTAGTTCATGGATTGGTGAGAAGCCTCTGCTTTAACTACTCAAGGTTTGTGCTGACCAATCTTATGGGGAACCTCCAGCGGGACACATTCTTCATGTATCCCAGGTTCCTTCAGCACATAATCAATTGTGAGTTGGAACAGGGTCAGCTTGTCTGTGCAGCTGCTCTGACTATTCCTCAAATGAGGCCGACCATCTTCAAGACTTTGAAAAGAGCGTCCACCAATTTCACCTGAAGATATTGCACTTCTTCCAGGTATGACTGAGCCAATGGCTCCTAGTGACATCCCTGTTAACCCCACAGGTGATGAACCCACACCAGCAACTACCCTCATGTGACACCCTACACATATCCCACATCGGCTGTGGACAGGAAAGATTCCTGGTTCATAAGGAATGTCTGGCCTTTAACAACAACAACGCATTTTGGGCGTATTGGCTATGGATGAGAGGAGAACTCCATAGTTAAGCGTGCTCAGGTGGGAGCAATCTAGGGATGGGTGACCTCCCTGGGAAGTTTTCACCTGGGCAACCAAAAGCAAATCCGTGAGCTACTCGTGGGCAAAGCGAACAATATTGTTGATGTGAGGGGTCGGGTGTTACAGAATGGTATCAGAGCCACTCCTGTGTCGTTCGGGATGTGGGACATACCTCACCAAGGATGGTGACTTCTCGGGCTCATCGAGGACGATGAGTCCAAACAGGGGGTGATTGTGACACCCTACACATATCCCACATCGGCTATGAACAGGAAAGATTCCTGGTTCATAAGGAAGGTCTGGCCTCTAACAACAACAACGCGTTTTGAGCGTATTGGCTATGGATGAGAGGAGAACTCCACAGTTAAGCGTGCTCAGGTGGGAGCAATCTAGGGATGGGTGACCTCCCTGGGAAGTTTTCACATGGGCAACCAAAAGCAAATCTGTGAGCTACTCGTGGGCAAAGGGGACAATATTGTTGATGTGAGGGGCCGGGTGTTACACCTCACACTGCCAAATCTACCTTCTCACCCCATCACTATCACATATCAAAGACGCCCAAATGAACCCTTGTTCAATCTTCTCTGATTAAACAAGCTCCTCCTGTTCAATCCAAAAAGACTAGAGTGGAACAATGGGCTCCCATTCAGTCTGAGGTCCAACCATCCTTCACATTTGACCTCAATATGGGTATTAAGTCTCCTCAGTCTCAAACCTATGAGCCCAAAACCCAAGCTGAAAACCCTCAGGGTGAGTCTTTATACTCCCCTGAGCAGCCAAAAAAGGACAGCCCACCATAGGCTCAATGCCATTAGACATTGACCAAGGTCCCGGGTCATTAGGCTTAACATCTATATCCTTTACTGACCTACTAATAGGAACTGATGAAGAGATTATGTCTCTTCAGGGCAATGAAGTTGATCCACAATACCATCTCAAGGATCAACAGAGCCTAGAGAGACCTCTTATCTCTAGCCCCCATCAGCAAGCCTTTACTGAGGTGAGTCCCAGTGATGTGGAGGGGACTCATGTAGATTCAGCTGCCACTACTGAAGGAGCCTTAATGGACCTTCAGGACAGTGGTAAAATCATTAGGACTGAATCTACGGCAACCATGCCCTTTGATGACTCTGAAAGAGACATCATTGAGAAAGGGAAACCAGAGTGCCAAGAAACCACATTTGGTGGTGAGGATGAACATACTAGGTATGTTACCTCATCTCCCCATGATTCTTCAAAAGAAGATGAGGGAAGACTGTAACTCACCATTAAAGACCTACTTTCTAAAGTCTCAAACCTTGAATCTAAGGTTAGGACTTTAGAGGATAGGTCTGTCACTCAGCAACTTGAGATTGAAAATCTCAAGGCCAAACTAGCTGAGAAACAGATTGAGAGGTCTGTTAGGCATGTACCAATTCAGGTCTCATTGACCTCTTCCTCTAGCTCATCAAGCTCTCAAGATGATGCTACCAAAAAGGAGGAGAGTGTTCAGGGACAAAGCCAAAGACAAGAGGAACCACATAGTCAAGCTCTCACTTCTTTAAGTTCAAGATACCCTATGCAACAAGCTTTAGTTTTTCCTTAGCCTCCTCCAGTTGTAATTCAAGTGGATCAAAGTATGCTCCAAGATCTCAACAGGTTCTTCAACAAGTTCCTGATGGAATCTCTTATTGAACAGCCAAGTCCTGACTTGTCTGTGATTTACTTCGGAGCTCAAGAGCTTCAGAGGTTAAATGCACCTTCTACCACTATTGAGAAAGTTAGTCAACCTAAGGTCCAAGTGGAACCTGAGATTAATTTCGAAAGGAAAACAAGGTCTGATGGCCCAGCAACTGAGACAGTTGGGACAGATAGTGCATTCTCACAGACTTCTGAAGCAAAAGTCAAAGCCTCGGAAGAACAACTTCAATCTTCCGAAGCTGAGATTGCAGCTGCGCAAAGACTATTCTCTTTATCCGATGATCTAATAGTCACAGATGCAATCCTAGAACTTGCATTTGAGATTAAAAGGGAGGATTTTCTCACCCAACCCCTAGCTCAAACATCAGCATTGACTCCAGCTCCATTTCCACCACTCAACCTGAACCTTCCATCCAAGAACCCCCAAAGTCTAGTACTTCCAAAGATGTCAAAGAAAAGAGGAAGATGACTGAGGAAGAGCTTCAGGAGTAAGCAAGGTTAGAAAAGCTCAAAAGAAAAGGTAGACTTCCAACTGGGAAGCTTCTAGCTGCTAGTAGCAAAGCAGTTGCAGCCAACCAGGAGGCTGTCAACAACAAAAGAAGAGTGGAAATCATTGACAGACTTGTCAATCTAGGAGCTGTGAATGAAGATATACTCCTGCTACCACTAGAGGAGCTAGTTGAGTTGGAAAAGGCAACTTCGCTGCAAATACAGCAAAAGGAAGAAGCAACAAGGTTGGCCTTAGAGGAAGAAAGGGAGAGAAGAAAAGAGAAGCTGATCAGCAGCTTAGGAGGGAAAGGATAACTTTCCTAACCGCCAATGGTTTCTCTCTAGAAGAATTATCTCCACATAACAATGATACGATCTTATGGCTCTTCAACAAAGAGCAAGATCAAATGGAGAAGGAGAGAAAGAAAGCTGCCAAGGAGAAGCTGAGGGTTAAATAGGAAGAAAAAAGAGGAAGCAGGACTCGCTGCTGCCAAGAAGATAGGTGAAAAGACCTGGATGAAAGACTCTCTCCGGGCTCATGGCTTCTCTGGCAGGTAGGTAGGTCTTATGTCTGAGAAGACCCTCCAGCGACATGTCAGTGACATAAAGGCTGACATTCGCTCGGGGAAGAGGAAGGAGATGTACAGAAAGGGACAGGGGATGATCTTCAAACAAACCACTCAACCCCAACCTCAAACCCAACCACAACCTGAACCAACTCCTTTTCCATTCCCCATCAAAACTGAACCAACCTCTGAACCTTACACCCCTGAACCTACACCATCAACCTTGCCAACCTCCTCACCTCAACCACCTAAACTACCCATCCTCCAACCCAAAACACTCGCCAGAACCCAAACACCAC
The DNA here is from genome assembly GCA_025215565.1 of Flaveria ramosissima. Lineage (NCBI taxonomy): Eukaryota > Viridiplantae > Streptophyta > Magnoliopsida > Asterales > Asteraceae > Flaveria > Flaveria ramosissima. Next base: position 83,847,317 of record CM046037.1, read on the forward strand.
AACCTACCCAACAACCTCCCAAACCATCCCCTCAGCCTTCCAAACATCTCTCCTTTGAAGAGTTCAAGGCAATCAAGACAAAGCTCATCAACTGCACAACCCTGAGCGACATCTGCTGTGAGGAGGATTCTGTCAAACTGACTTATGTTGATGGATCCTCATGTTCTCTCACTAGAGATCAATTTCTTGATCTGCCTAGAGGAATATTAGACCAAGCTGCAAAGCTCCTTGGCCTCAATTCAGATACTCTGAATGAGGAAGAAAAGAAGCTAAGGAGAAGGCTGGTGACTCTACTGGATACAAAGAAAGGAGACAAGGTACCAAGTCAACCCCTTGTGCCTACAAAGAAGATTATCCAGTAGAGGTTCGAAGACTCTTCTCACAACTTTGTTGTTAAGAGAGAGAGTGGAGAGGTAAACAGGCTAAATGCCTTATCTCTACTACACTTAAGCAGATTTGATATTGTTGAGTTAGCAGAGAAGCCACTCTCCAACCCCTCCAACTCTGAAGTAGCTGCTCACATCAGAAATCACTTGAGCAGTCTTCATCTGGCCGAGCTAACTTCTAGGACCAAGATTGAAGAAGAGTTGAAACTGAGAGAGGAGGAGAAAAGGAAGGGATCAGCAACCAAAGGCAAAGCCTTTCTACAAATGGTTTAGGGTCCTGAACTTGAATCCATAGTTAGATGGGAGTATGACTATAACTCCCATCAACTAACTCTTCTCAGGGGGAGCACAACAAAGGGTACATGTCATTCAGAGTGATAGACTGGATCTCCTATCCACTAATGACTTGTACAAACTTCTCAGCACCACTTCGGGGAAGAACAAGGAAACAAAAAAATATCTTCTGTCCCTGGTGTTGAAGGATTTGAGAAGCAGAGACAAGTGAGGTTTTGGTAGCATCAGCCTAGGGGGAGTTTGTAGGATCTAGAAAGGCTTGTGCAACCAAAACCAAATCACTTAGACTATTTTGGTGCAACTAAGTGTGGGACTTCCGAAGCTAAGTGTGGGACTTCCGAAGGAAAAGGAGTTCTTCCGAAGACAAAGTGTAATATCAACTTCCGAAGGAAAACTCCAACTTCTGAAGACAAAGTATTCACTTCCGAAGTTCAAGACTTAGAGGGAAAGATTAGAAGTCAACTTTCGAAGTATGAAGAAATAAAGAAGTCCTCAAGCCTCGGAAGTATAGTAGCCTCTTCCGAAGTATAAGTGGCTTCGGAAGAACTTGTTCTTTCGAAGCCAACTAACCTTCGGAAGACACTACTATTAACCAGTGGACATAAGTATGGTCTCCTTGACACTCCGCTGTAGACCTCTGAGATACTGCATGGCGTTTTCTCAAAAGCCATATAGTTGACCATACTTTATTCCACTGTTTACCTTTATCAGTTAGTACAGTTGCCAACTTTAGTTGGTGACAAAAGGTAAGTCATGGACATGTCATGACTACCATATCTTAGATAATACTTTATCTAAGATACCTCAACTTTAGCATTGTAGTATATGCTTTAGTCTTAGGTTTCCGGCTGATATCAAAGTATATCCGGCTATAGGATCTAGTATATATAGTTTCTCATTGTAACTCTTGTTTCATGCTTGTAAGAGTCTTGTAATACTTTGAGTTGAGAAGTAATATATACAAGTGCCTTGAAAATTATTTCTTTGTGTTCTTTTCTACTTATTATATTTGATCTGAGTATAGTATAAGTGAGTTTAAGGGAAATCCAAGTGTTAAGTGACAAAACCCGATCCTGCACATCCGAAGGGATGAAAGAAATCAATCAATGGCTTCTGTCTGTGAAACAATTCATCGGGAGTCTTCAGCTTATCTTTGACAATTAGAACATGATTGAGAACATATGATGCACAATTCACTGCTTCTACCCAAAAAAATGATTGGCAATTTAGACTCAATCAGCATAGTACGAGCAGCTTTGATTAAAGTGCAATTCTTTCGCTCACCATTTTGTTAAGGTATTCTGGCAGCACTAAATTGTATCAAGATTCCTTTGTTTGCACATAAAGAGTCAAAAATATGATTTCTGAACTGGGTACCATTGTCACTCCGAATGGCCATGACCTTCCTCTTGCTTATCATCTCAATTGAAAGAATCAATTCTGCAACTCTTCAGTTGTTTCTCCTTTATGTGCTAAAAACCTCATCCATGAGTATCTAGAAAAATCATCTATAACAACAAGACAAAAAGATTTCTTAGCAATATATTTTACATTGATTGGGCCAAACAAGTTGGTATGTAACAACTCAATGGGTTTTGAAATAGTGTTTTCAAGTTTTAACTTGTGTGGCTTTTTGTGTTGTTTTCCCTTGGCACAAGCCATACTTTTTCTACCATAGAAAACTCTTTTAATGGTAACCCCCTGACAAGATTGTTCATAACCAACTTGTTAATGATTTTAAAGTTAACTTGGCCCAATCTTTGATGCCACAAAAAATATTCGGAAGAAGAAGCTTTTGATAAGAGGCAGGCGACGGTGGAAGTATATTCTTTGGATCCCATGTCAAGCAACTAAGTATCATTCTGTAAGGATTCCTGAAGTCTGATGCAACCCAAAACAGCTTAAGTGTCTCAGCAACATGCACTAAGTACTGAAGTGAAGAATGCTTCGGAAGTTTTACACAAAGCATTAGAAAATACTCTAAGTGTAAAATCTTCCGAAGCCAAGACCAATATCTTCCGAAGCCAAACATGAAGTCTTCCGAAGCTTCAGAGACAAAGTCTTCCGAAGCCTCATCCTATGAAGACAGATTTCTTCCGAAGACTTTTAGTACACATGCTTTATCTGATGTACTGTTCCATAAAGCACCTTTTCCGCTGCATCTCTGTAAAGTCACCAACTTACATGAGTTGGTGAAAAGGGCCTTGCTTTTGGTAACTGTACATTGAGGTCTTGAGTATTCAACTTTCTACTTTATGTACTTTATCCTTTTTATATTGTATAAGGATGTGAGCTATGGCATGTCATAGTCACAAGGTCAAAAGGCAGATATGCCTTTTGATCCTACAATTGATTTTGTTAGTGTCTAGTCAATTGTATCCAGCTGGCTTTCAAAGTATGGCCGGCTGTAGGTTGTAGTATAAGTATTTCAAGTTCTTGTATCTTTTCTTTATGCTTTGTAACACTTGTAAAAGAACTTGAGAAAGCAATATACTGCCTCCTTGAAACCCAACTCTCTTGTTCTGTCTCTTTACTTTACTTGTGTTCTTAGTATCACACTTTGGTTACCCAGTTCACTGTTTGATTAGAGCTTAGTTATTCTCCTCATTGTGTTGTTGTGTTGTAATTGTGGTTAAGCCCTTAATCGGTCCTGCAATTGGTATCAGAGCATTCCAGGCTCTTGATATAAGATCTAACCATCTTAAGATCCCTCACACACACAAAAGCTAAACTCTTCAAATGGCTGCCATCTCTAAGACTGATATGGAGACTGGAACCATGAACAAATCCCCACTGATCACTCTTGATGATTTTGACACCTGGTGCATGAGGATGGAAGGCTTCATCAGGTCTCTTGATTCAAGAATGTGGGAATCTGTTGAGAATGGACCTTTCATACCCAGCACCCCCTCTGCTACTGGTGCTGGTATGATTCCTAAAGATGTGGCCAACTACTCAGATGAAGATAGAAAAAGAGTAGAGATTGACAGGAAGGCCATGACTGCTCTTCAGACTGCTCTCCCAAACTCTGTATACAGAGGCTTCAAGAAGTGCAAGACAGCCAAACAGCTGTGGGATGCACTGAAGCTGATGTATGAAGGCTCCTCTGAAGCCAAGGAGAACAAGAAAGATCTTCTGAAGCAGCAGTTTGAAAATTTCACCTTCAAAGCAGGTGAGACCATGACTCAACAATACTTCAGGTATGTTGAGATTGTGGATACCCTAGTGGATGGAGGAGTTCCTCTTGAGAACAGGGACATTGTAAGGAAGTTCATGTCCTCACTTCCTAGGCAATGGACACACTATTGTGTGGTGATCAAGAGGACTGAGAACCTTAAGACTCTTACTCTTACAGAGTTGTATGGGATTCTCAGTGGATACCAGATGGAGATGAACATGCAAGGTTCATCTGGCAACTCCAACAATCAAATGGGTTCAGCCCTTCATGTGGTTGAAAGGGACAGCATAGAACCTCAGCATCATCTCTTATGCTACCCTGACAACTCACAAAAGGGTCCTTTCATCACCTTCCCGGAGACACCAAGGGAGAACTTTACTCAAGGAAGCCCATTCCAAGAGACAAGTTCTTCTCAAGCCTTTGTGTCTGCAGATGAAAGCTGTGGGAATTATCTCTTCACTCTTGAAGACCTGGACTGTATCCATCCAGATGACCTGGAATACATGGAGATAGTTCAGCAGATGGCTCTCCTCACTCACAGAGCCAAGAAGTTCTACAAGAGGACAGGAAGAAGATTTCCAAGCAATGCTACCAGCAGTAAGTTTGGGCTGGATAAAAGCAAAGTTAAGTGTTACAACTGTAACCTTATGGGTCACTTTGCCAGGGAGTGTAAGGCACCTAAAACAAATGGGGGCCAAACACAACCCAGACCAAACTTTACTGACAAAGCTCCTCAAGCTGAGAAGACAAAGCAACATGCTGCTGTTGCTGTTGAAGAAGGAGGCTTTGACTGGAGTTTTCAGGTGGAGGATGCTTCTCCAAACCAAGCACTGATGGCTGACCATGATGAAGCCAAGGTATTGGAACATCTTTGCTCCCCTGAATGCATTGCTAAAGTAAATAGATACAGGTCCTATAACCTAGAGATGAGATCTGATCTTGAGTCATTAAACATATTAAAATCTGATTTTAGAAAGTCTGAAAATGATTACAAGTTAAAGATAGAAGACTTGGAGAAAACCATTTCAGTACTAAAACATGAACATACAGATTTCAGAACTCAGATCCAAGATCTCATCACTAAGTTAACTGAGTGCCAGGCTGAGCTTGTGATCAGCAAAGCCAAGGCAGAGAAGAGTGTTCTTGAAGAAGAGACCTTCAAGAACATGATATCCTCATCCCTGCACAACAAGGTTTGTTATCAAAATAGACAGGGACTAGGATCAAATGAGATAGCTCCTCCACACACAATCTTGTCTGTAAGATCTCCTAGGTGTGGAACTTGTGAAGATGAGCTTCCTCTCATAGATCCTGTAAGTGAGGATGATGAAGAAGTGATAGTGAAGAATTCCTCTGAGAAGAGTGAAGAAGAGGATTCTTCCAAGGGCCACTATCCTTCTGAGGAGAAGAAATCAACTGTGATGACCAAGTCCAAAAGAAAGAACTTGATCAGAAAGAGCAAAAGAAAGGCAAAGAAGGCTCAAGAAATCAAGGCTACTTTTGATGCTAAGCAGAAACAAGTTTTTATCTCTGCAGGTTTCAAAGTAGTAAGGACTGAAGACATCAACCAAGACTCCTCAGCTAAGAGTCATGGTTCTTGTTCAAATCATCTCAGTGTCAAGAAGAAGACTGAGCTGCTGTGTACCACTGCTGCACAGCCTGGACCATCAAACTCCAAGAACAGTTCACAGCCCAAAGGAACTGTCTCAGCATCTACCAAGATGAAGGTGGAGAAGGGATGTGACCAAAGCCAGTCTTGCTCTCAAAGGGAGACTTCTTTGAAGAAGAAAATGTTATGTGTTATGTGTGAAAGTACTTCTCACATTGCTAAGGATTGCCCATACAATCCTAAAAGTACTGTCCACATGACTAAAACAAAGACTTCAAAGAGTCTCAAGAAGTCTCAAGCTTCGGAAGGAAAGTCTGTTTCCTTCGGAAGCTCCAAATCAAAGAAGGAGGTAAGTGGAAAATTACCTTCGGAAGCAAAGTTGGTCTCGGAAGAAAGGAGTTCTTCCGAAGCACTAAAGTCTGCTGCAGTGACTGTAGACTCTTCCGAAGGATCAGTCATCAAAACTTATGAAGTTCTAAAAGCTTCTAAGGTTTTGAAGGTCAAGTCCAAGACTCCAAAGGTGGTGTGGAAGTCTAAGAAAGACCAAATGACTGAGGTTTCTCCATCAACAACAGCTGAAGATCCCCATAGTACAACCATAGGATCTATTACTGTTGCATTACCTTCTATTACTGTTAATGAGCCCAAGACAAGTAAGGCTTGGGTTTCCAAATGTAACTAATCATCTTCTCTGTGCAGGAACAGCTCAAGACCAACAGGAATGTCTGGATAATTGACAGTGGCTGTTCCAGGCACATGACAGGCAATAGGTCTCTACTCCATAATTTTGAGAGAATTGATGGAGGACCAGTTGCTTTTGGAGGAGATGAAGGTGGTTACATTTCTGGAAGGGGCAAGGTCACAAATGGTAAGCTCAGCATTGAGAAGGTAAACTTTGTTAAGGAGCTTGGGTACAATCTTCTGAGTGTATCCCAATTTTGTGATCAGAGTCATAACATGCTCTTTACTGAGCATGAGTGCATTGTTCTCAAACCTGGTGTGGTCATTCCTCATGAGCATATCCTGCTCAGAGCCCCCAGGAAAGGGAACATGTACAAGATGGATTTGCAAGAAACATCTCCCTCAGGAGAAGTTTCATGCTTTCTATCTAAAGCAAATAGTGATGAGTCTTTCCTATGGCATAAAAGAATGTGCCATGTAAACTTTAAGAACATGAATAAATTAATTAAACATGATCTGGTAACTGGAATGCCAAAGAAAGAGTTTACTAGTGATGATCATTGTGTGGCATGCCTGAAAGGGAAGCAACACAAAGTATCTCACAAGCCTAAGGAAAAGAACTCCATCACTACTCCCCTACACTTGTTACATATGGATCTCTTTGGCCCCACCAGTGTAATGAGTTTAGGAAGGACCTCTTACTGTCTGGTGATCACAGATGATTTTACAAGATTCACTTGGGTCTTCTTCCTTAGAACTAAGGATGAAACCCCTGAGATTCTGAAGAATTTCATCTTAAAAGTTGAGAATCAATGTGATCACAAGGTCAAAACCATAAGATGTGATCAAGGAACTGAATTCAAGAACCAAATCCTTGATGCATTTTGTGATGAAAAAGGTATTACAAGACAATATAGTGCTCCCAGGACTCCTCAGCAAAATGGAGTTGCTGAGAAGGAGAAACAGGACACTTATTGAAGCTGCAAGAACTATGTTGTCTGACTCTAAACTGCCTATCACCTTCTGGGCAGAGGCAGTCAATACTGCTTGCTATGTGCAAAACAGAGTTTTAGTAGTTAAGACACATGGTAAGACTCCTTATGAACTTTGGCACAAGAGGAAACCTTTCATTGGTTTTCTCAGGTCATTTGGATGTCCCTGCACCATCTTGAATACCAAAGATCAAATTGCCAAGTTTGCTGAGAAATCAGATGATGGACATTTCATTGGATACTCTTCTCAAGCTAAAGCTTATAGAGTATACAATCTCAGAACTAGAATTGTTGAGGAGTCAGCCAATGTGACTTTCAATGAGCACACTCCCTGTGTGGCTGGTTCTGGTCCGGATTGGCTGTTTGATCTTGATTTAGTTACCAACTGTTTTAACAAATCTTGTGAGCATGTTTCAGGATCTGCAGAAAATCTAAATACAGGTGATCCTGATCCAAGATTTGAGCTAGGAAGACCTTCAACTCATACATCTTCAGCTCCAGTTGGAACTACTTCAGCAAATGAGGTTTCTATCAGCACAACAATGACAAATTCAGCTGATACATCTGGCATGCCTTCAAATTCCAGCTCAGAGGCCTCTCAACCAGATAAAGATACCTCACTTGTAGAAGACAACAATGGTGATGGTGATAGTGATCAGGAATTTCTTGATGCTAATAACCATACCATAGATGACAACATCAATGATGTCTCACACTCATTGGATCAAGTTAATCTTGATAAGTGTGATAATGTGGAGGGTGAATCTTCAAGACCAGATTTAAATTTCTCAAATTTAGATCTTTCTCAACAACTTGCTGTGATCCCTCAGCTAAGGATCCACAAGTCTCACCCCACCACAAACATCATTGGAGATGTTGTCACAGGGGTAAGAACAAGAGGACAAACCCATGAAGCAAATGTTTGTCTTCACTCTTGTTTCTTATCTCAGATAGAGCCCAAGAAAGTTGATGAAGCTCTAAAGGATGGAAGTTGGGTTGAAGCTATGCAACAAGAGCTGCTTCAATTCAAAAGGCAGAAAGTTTGGAACCTTTGTCCTCTTCCTCATGGGAAGACTACCATTGGAACCAAATGGGTTTTTAGAAACAAGAAGGATGATAGGGGATCATCATCAAGAACAAGGCAAGACTAGTTGTTCAAGGATACACACAAGAAGAAGGGATTGACTACACTGATGTCTTTGCTCCTGTAGCAAGACTAGAAGCTGTTAGGATATTCCTGGCATTTGCTGCATCCAAGAACTTCAAGGTCTACCAACTTGATGTAAAGTGTGCTTTCTTATATGGAGTGATTGATGAGGAGGTTTATGTCAAACAGCCACCTGGTTTTGTAGACCCTGATCATCCTGATTATGTCTGCAAGCTTGACAAAGCTCTTTATGGGCTGCATCAGGCACCCAGGAAGTGGTATGAGACACTATCTAAGTATCTCTGCAAGCATGGATACAGAAGAGGTACTATAGATGGAACCCTCTTCATCAAAGGACAGGGAAATGACTTATTGCTGGTTCAAGTATATGTTGATGACATCATCTTTGGTTCAACTAATCCAAAGCTCTGCAAAGACTTTGAGAAGCTGATGAAAGACAGATTTGAGATGAGTTCAATGGGAGAACTCAACTTCTTTCTGGGAATTCAAGTGAAGCAGGTTGAAGATGGCATCTTCATAAGTCAGTCAAAGTATGTTCAAGACATACTCAAGAGGTTCAATATGACTGATTGTAAGATTGCTAAGACACCCATAGCCAGAAACCACTCCCTTGGTCCAGATCTTGAGGGGGAGTGTGTAGATGAGCACTTATACAGGGCTATGATTGGGTCTCTTATGTATCTTACAGCTAGCAGGCCTGATATCATGTTTGCTACATGTATTTGTGCAAGATATCAAGCCAACCCTAAGATGTCTCACTTAATCACTGTGAAAAGGATTTTAAGATACCTCAAAGGTGCTTCAACACTTGGTCTATGGTATCCAAAGAATCCAAATTTCAATCTGTATGCCTATACAGATAGTGATTATGGTGGTTGCAATATGACTGCAAAGTCTACATCTGGGGGATGTCAATTCCTTGGTGGAAGGGTGGTCTCATGGCAATGCAAGAAACAATCCTGTGTGTCTGCATCAACTGCTGAGGCTGAATACATTGCTGCTGCAAGCTGCTGTGCTCAAGTGCTTTGGATTCAAAATCAGATGCTGGACTATGGATTTAACTTCAAAGAGACTCCTATCCACATAGACAACAATAGTGCTATCTCTATCACTGAGAACCCTGTGCAGCACTCAAGGACCAAACACATCAACATCAGGTATCATTTAATAAGGATAACTATGAAAAAGGATTAATTAAACTAGTCAAAGTTCATACAGATGAACAATATGCTGATCTGTTCACCAAAGCTTTTGATGAACAGAGATTTAAGTATCTGATATCAGCTATTGGGATGATTAACTTTGAGTAGACTTTTTATTAAAACTAATTCTAATTATTTCTTCTTAAAATATGTGTGTCCTAAGTTGTCTAGTTCATCACTTTCATAAGCTCATGTTTTCTTTGGATGTAAAATTCTTTTTGAAGACTTTCCTTAGATTCTTGAAAATTTCTGATACTTCGGAAGATAAATTTTATCTTCGGAAGAAAAACATGTCTTTAAAATAAATAACTGTCTAAGAGATTTTACCTTCGGAAGAAGTAAAGTTCATCTTCCGAAGCTTAAAATTCTTATCTCAGACACTTATCTATTTTCAAGAACCTTTTCCTTCCGAAGCAAAATTAACCTTCGGAAGCTTTGTTTATTTTCATACAAAGCATTCAAGGGTTTATTTCTCTTCCGAAGCATAAATTATCAAGACTCTCAGGAAAATCTTCCGAAGCCATTTTAGCTTCGGAAGCTTTTTAAATCAAAACTTCCGAAGACAAATAAACTTCGGAAGCTTTTCGAATTCCAAGAAAACTACTTTTTGAGCAAAAGTAAACTACCTTTTCAGAGGTGGGACCGACTTTCGGATTTCAAAGTTTATCCTCTTTCATTAACTTTGGTTCAAATCCCTTTTCATATAAATACCCAACGGTTCCCCCTCTTTCCCACTATCTTCCTCAATTCTACTGTTTCTCTAACCTAATTCTCTAAACCGCCTTTGCTTTCTACCTTTCTTCACCCTTAAGCTTCTGAAATGGCCAACCTTAACCGCAGAAACAACCCTGATTTCTCCATGCAACTACACAGGCAACATAATCAAGTTGCTCTGTTAAGCTCTGAGAAAGATGCAAGTTTCTCAGAGATTTGCCAATTCTTGACTCTGTCAAACTACTTCACCTCCCTGACCATTGATCCTACTCTATATGAGGATCAGTTGCTTGAATTCTGGAAGACCTGCCAAGAGGTCATTATGGATGGGGAGAAGGCACTGTCTGCCACAGTGCAAGGGAGGACAGTCTTCATCACTCCGGCCATCATTAACCAACATCTACAGCTGGATGATGAAGAAGGTGAGGTGTCCTTCCCAAAAGAAGCTGTTAATCATTCTTTTGAGCAGATGGGCTATGAGGGAGATTTCTCTGTAAAGACCTTTAGGAAAGGGAAGGTCTCATCCCAATGGAAATTCCTGCTCCATGTGGTTATCCACAGCTTGTCAAACAAGCATGGTGGATGGGACCAGATTCCTGAGGATCTCTCCTTCATAGTTCATGGAATGGTTCAAGGGGTCAAGTTCAGGTATTCACAATTTGTTTATACTAATTTACTTGCAAACTTAGACTCCTTAGAGTATTACATGTTTCCTAGATATGTTCAACACATTCTCAACTGTGAACTGGGCTCACAGTTGAGGGAAACAGGTAATATTCTTAAATTGGGACAGATGAAGCCCGGCATCTTTAAAATAATGAAGAAGCCAACTGTAGGCTTCTCTGGGGTAGAAACAGCCCTAGTCCCAAAAATGTTAGAGCTCATTGCTCAAGGTGACAACCTAGCAACACAAGCTAGTGTTGAACCCACACCTCTTTTGTCCCTACCATTAAAAAGACCAGAAATCACCCTCACCTACCAAAGAAAATCCAAACGAACCCCTGCTCAGACTATTGAGTCTGTGCAGGCCCCCAAATACTCAACCTTACAGGAAGAAGTGGACACTAGAGCTCCCACTTCTCCTGAGGAGCAAACCACTCCCATTACTTCACCTATCAGGGCTGAGGTTCCTCAAGCTCACCCTGATGAGCTCAATAGCCCAACAACCTTAAGCCTTCACTCTGAGTCTCAACACTCAAGTGGACAACCTTCAGGGGACAGCTACCATCCCCAGCCTTTGGATCTCAACCAACCAATTCCCAACCTATCCTTTTACACTGATGAAGACTTAGGATTCAGTGAGTACCATGAGTCTCTCTTCTCCTCCCCTACTCAAAGAGAGATGAGTACCTCTGACTCTCCTCAGTCTATCCCCCATCAGTCACCTGTTACTGAGGTGGACACTTCTGAACCTGTTCAGGATGTCCATATGGAAGAGGCTCTCACTTTTGAAAGTGATTACATCATTAAGACCTCAACCATGGCAACTCAGCCCATTGGCATCTCAACTGAGGCTGCCAGTGAGCAGAGGAAAACCAGCAGCCAAGAAACTCAAGCTGGTGGTGAGAGAGAGGACTTTGGTCCAATCATCTCATCCCCCAATGAATCTTCTGATGAAGATGAGGGGAATTTGAGACTAAAGGTGCAAAACTGTCAAAAACATGCACCTATTTAGTCTCTAAGGTTAGTCACTTGGAATCTCAGGTGACTACCTTACAAAACAGGGTCAATGATCAGCAACTCCAGATTTCATATCTGCAGGAAAAACTAGCTGGGAGACCTTTAAGGAGAGCTCAACCAGGAACACAAGAACCTGTGGAAGTGATTGACTTATCCTCCAGCTCACCTATGCAAGTGGGTGATGCTACCAAAAAGGGGGAGAAAGTTGTTACAACCACAGAACCTGGGAGTTCTTCAGAGAGAATGGACATAGAGGACTCACCATCCTCACTTGCTGTTGTGCATTCTCAGCAACTTCCTCAAGTTCACATTAATGTGGACTCTATAGACTCTCTCATCAGGAGTCTCTTTGAGGAAGGCATACCAAGGGCTGTCTCATCTCCACCACTGGGAACTGGCAATCAAATCATAAGGTGGAGGTATGATGATGACAGAAGAGCCCTCATACTTCAAAGAGTTCAAGGCCAACAAGAAGTTTTTCAATTCCAAAGCCTGAGCTTTTATGAAAGACTGGATTTAGTCAACCTGCCACTTGTCAATCCAAGCAATTCAAGACAAGCTGACAGGCTGGCTCAAAGAATCCAAGACAGGATCTGGCAGAGTTCTCTCTAAGAAGGAGACTTAGGGAATCAGGCAATGTCATCGGTCAACTGGATGTTGAGGTGGACCCTAAGATTAGTTTCATAGGGGAAACCTTGACTGAAGGCCCAGTGACAGAACCTGAGACCCCTGTCTCATCATCAACAACTGCTGCTGAGGTCCAAACTCCATCTGAGACACCTGCTGGTGAAGGTGTTTCTCAGCCTCTCTCTGGCCAGAGCATGGAAGCTACTCCAAGCAATGAAGGCCAAGCTTCAATCCACCCTGAGTCACAAAGGTCTGTTGGTGACAAAGGGAAAAGGATAATGACTCCTGAGGAAATTGAGGAGGAAGAGAGAGAGAGGAAAAGGAGACTAAGGGGAGAAAGTTCCACTGGGTCATCTAGCTTCATGCAAGCTGCAATCAGGGCTGCCCCAGACCAAATACTCAGGATGATGAGTTAAGGGCAGTCAGGATTACCTACTTACAGACCAGGAACTATGACATTGATGAGATCATCTCCCTCCCCTTAGAAGAACTAAATGAACTGGCTGACAGAGAAGTGTCAAGAGAGTTGAAGGAGAAAGAGGATGCAATGATACTTCTCCAACTCAAAGAGGAGAAGAGACAGAAAAGACTTTACAAGCATGCTCCTACTCTCTCACCAGTTCAAGAAAGTCTGCACAGGAAGATGTGGCTCCACAAGAACCTCAGGTAGATAAAGAGGAAGATAGGATCAAGATGATCAACTACCTGAGTGCCACAGGCTTCTATCAGGCAGATGCACTTCTCCCTTTGTCCTATGACTTCATTGAGTTCGAGTATCTAAAGCAACTTGAGCTTGAGTTAGTCAAGGAAAGAAAGACAACCAAAAGGAACTAAGGGAAGAAGCTGCAAAGTCAAGGGCCACCATTCAAAAGAATGCAAAGAAGTCTGCTGACAGACAAAGAATGGTGAGCTTCTTGAAGCTGTATGGATTCTCCGGAAGGAGACTTGGCCCCATGTCTCTATCCACTATGGATGAGCATATTAGGGTGATCAAGCAGAAGATTAAGAGTGGAGAACTTATTGACTTGCACTCTCTTCCAAGTCAAGTCCCACCTGAAGTGGAGGTCAAGTTTGAACAACCAGAGACACCTCAACCAGCACCTCCAGCTGAGCCCCAGCAAGCTTCATCTTCTGATCCTAGGCAGGGTCAAACTCCCTCTCCTTCTGAACCTGTGAGGGAGGAACACCCAACTGAGAAAGACACTGATGATCAACATGGTGCTGCAGACCAGTCTTCTCAGTTAAAGACAACCAAGAGGAAGAAGAGGATGGCTTCTAAACCAAAGACAAAGAAGAAGAAGCCAAAGTCATCTACCTCTGCACCTCAGGCTGAATCAGATCAACCTGAGGAAGTGCATGATGAGGCAGCCCAATCAACTCCTATTCAAGTGGCTCCTCTAACTAGTGAGACACCCATCTTGTCCTGGACATACTCTACCAATCCAGAGAGATGGACTGTTATCAGAGATCAAGGTGTTGAGAATGTCTACTCATGGCAAGACATAATCAATTACCTCTGCATGATCTCTTTGAGATGAGAAGATACTATGAAAGTCTTGATGATCCTGACCATCTCATGAAGAAAGGAATGGTCCTGATTGTACTGAAGACTACCAACATTTGAAGATCTTCCAAGTGTTTTGGTAGCATCAGCCTAGGGGGAGTTTGTAAGGATTCCTGAAGTCTGATGCAACCCAAAACAGCTTAAGTGTCTCAGCAACATGCACTAAGTACTGAAGTGAAGAATGCTTCGGAAGTTTTACACAAAGCATTAGAAAATACTCTAAGTGAAAATCTTCCGAAGCCAAGACCAATATCTTCCGAAGCCAAACATGAAGTCTTCCGAAGCTTCAGAGACAAAGTCTTCCGAAGCCTCATCCTATGAAGACAGATTTCTTCCGAAGACTTTTAGTACACATGCTTTATCTGATGTACTGTTCCATAAAGCACCTTTTCCGCTGCATCTCTGTAAAGTCACCAACTTACATGAGTTGGTGAAAAGGGCCTTGCTTTGGTAACTGTACATTGAGGTCTTGAGTCTTCAACTTTCACTTTATGTACTTTATCCTTTTTGTATGTATAAGGATGTGAGCTATGGCATGTCATAGTCACAAGGTCAAAAGGCAGATATGCCTTTTGATCCTACAATTGATTTTGTTAGTGTCTAGTCAATTGTATCAGCTGGCTTTCAAAGTATGGCCGGCTGTAGGTGTAGTATAAGTATTTCAAGTTTCTTGTATCTTTTCTTTACGCTTTGAACATTGTAAAAGAACTTGAGAAAGCTAATATCCTACAATTGATTTTGTTAGTGTCTAGTCAATTGTATCCAGCTGGCTTTCAAAGTATGGCCGGCTGTAGGTTGTAGTATAAGTATTTCAAGTTCTTGTATCTTTTCTTTATGCTTTGTAACACTTGTAAAAGAACTTGAGAAAGCAATATACTGCCTCCTTGAAACCCAACTCTCTTGTTCTGTCTCTTTACTTTACTTGTGTTCTTAGTATCACACTTTGGTTACCCAGTTCACTGTTTGATTAGAGCTTAGTTATTCTCCTCATTGTGTGTTGTTGTGTTGTAATTGTGTGGTTAAGCCCTTAATCGGTCCTGCACATCTTTCTTGGTGCTCTCATTATCACCGTTTCTTCAGGAATATTAAACTCCGGCTTTAGAAATAAGCATTCATTTGAGAAAAATAACACAGTGATATCCTTGTCACAAATCTGAGAGACACTCAACAGATTGAAAGCTAGTTTCGGCACGAAGTTGACTTTCTCCAGTGTCAGAGAACCGTTTGACACTTCACCCTGGCCAACATCTTTCCACCTTTCTTGTCACCAGCAAAAGCCACATAACCACCATTGATAATCCTATAATTAGTCAGAAGATCCTTCAATCCAGTCATGTGCTTGGAGCAGCCATTGTCAACGTGCCAAAAACTATTTACAACTTTAGTGGAAGGCTCCTACAAAACAAGAAAATAAATTAGTTAGCCTTTTGAAATAGGAACCCAAGTTTGAACTACCTTAGGTTTTGTTACAAAAGATTAGGGGTGCAAACGAGTCGAGCCGAGCCTGAGCTCGTATGGGCTCGAGCTCGGCTCGTCAGTATGACTTAGAAGAGCTCGAGCTTGAGCTAGGCTCGTTTCGAGCTTTATTTAAAGCTCGAGCTCAGCTCGAAATATACTGTTTCAAGCTCGAGCTTGGGTCATTTATTTATTTAAATATTATTTTTAATATTTTTATATTTAATTTTGGTATATATTTATGGTTATATATTTTATAAATAACATTATACATACTATTTAATTGTTTTTTATTATAACTTTATATAAAATAAATATCATTTATATAATGTTTTTAATAAATTAAATTATATATATATGTATATTATATATATATATATAAAGCTCTTTTAGGCTCGCGAGCCTGCTCGAGCTCGATACGTGAAGCTCGGGCTCGGGCTCGATAATTAAATGAGCTTTTATTCAACTCGAGCTCGGCCCGAGCTCGATAAATCTCAGCTCGTTTCGAGCTTTTTATCGATCCGACCTACTTCATAAAGAACTATTATGTACATGTCTATGATGAAGCTCAGGAAAATTTTTAACTACATGACTATCTTTATGACATCTAAGCAATGAGATTTTAATCTTGATTTTTTATGTTTCAAATTAAGAACTTTATCTATACAAATTTCCTCCTCACACTCAAACATGGTAGAATCGGTATCACTATAAGTCTCATGCATTTTTTTTGTTTTTTATTTATTTTTTGAGGTTGGAATTTTAACAGATTCTGATGTATCAGCACCTCTGGTACTTGATGGGTTTGTACCACTGGTACTTGCATTTGAGGAAGATGTTACTCGTTCATTTGGTTCTGAAATTTTAATTGGAGTAAAAGATGGAATGGGATAAGAAAAAAACTTTTCAAAACAGTTTCTTTTTGTTTGTTTGTCAGAAGTTTTAACTGAGCCATCAACATTGTCATTCACACAACCATTTGTAATACCATCATTACATTTTAAATCATCATTGTCTGAAATTGAATAACTACTAGAACTAACAGAAACATTGTCTGAAACAGACTTTTGAGAAACAAAAATACTACTTAAACTATCACTATTGTCTAAAACATATTTTTGAGATTTAGAAATACTAAAGCTATTGCATCCAAGCCCACAAGATGTTCCATAACCGTACTCCTCACGCACTTCCTTAGGGTTAACACCTTCTAAACCTGCAAAGAGATTGTTAGTATTCGTTTGAATTAAATCATTTGAAGGATGAGGAATTGGCATTGGTGATAACAGAAGGTACTGGGAGGAGGATAAACTTGAACATTTTCATAACCCATGCATGTTTTGATTCTAGCCTTCCGTTGTGATATACACAAATCATCATGTTTCATCCCAGAAATTGTCCATTTATCAAGCTTTGACTAAAGTTTACTTGTTTCAAATTCAACAAGAGAAACTCTTTCAGTTAAAGTATTTATCTCTACATTTCTTTCTAAAAGAATTCTTTTGAGATTCTCGTTCTCTTTCAAAGCTTTATTTAATTTAACAAACTATTTGGACTCATTTAGTTTAAGCTCATTATTGCTTTGTAAACATCAAATATTGCAAGCAGGTGAGCACATGTCTTGTATTACCTCGTAAGGAAGACCCATCACCACCTTTTCGGCTGTAAGAGCTTTGTCACATTGTCATACCAGAGTTATTTTCTTGTATTCCTCCTTAGCAGCTTTGCTTGCACACTCCTCATCATCCTTATCTTCTGTCTGAACTTTCATCGATTTTACTTCACAAATTTTGAATTGTTGTGGAACTTCATTCAAACCATTAACTTTGACATCCTCATCACGGCAATCATTCTCTTCATACACCTGATCAATTTTTTTACCCGTTTCAACAACCCAGATACATCAGCACTAGCTTCTTCAACAACCTCAGACTCACCAGCTTGAATGACTTCAGCTTCAGTTTTGAACTCTTTGAAAGGATTAAACTCTTTAATACTTTCTTTTTCATTCACAACCTTTGCAACCAAAGCTTGGTTAATTTCTTCTTTAGTCTCTTAAATCTCAGCACTCCAATCAAAGTTAGTAATCAATGTAGTTTCTTTCTTTGGTTTACTCTCTTCCTTCTTAGCACTTGAAGCTAATCTCGAAAAGCTGGAATTGCTTGGCTCAGTCATAATTAGCAAAGGACATTCCCTTTTGAAATGTCCTAACTGCTTGCAGTTAAAACATCTTAACTTTGATTTATCAAAGCCCAATCTAGAACTGGAATTCTGATTTCCAAAGTTCTTTCTCCCAGTCCTTTCCATGAATCTCCTAGCTCGAAGTGTCAGCATAGCCATCTGCCATTGAATTTCTATTTGTTTCCTTCAAATCATCTGGATCAACTTGGTACATGTCTTCTATGGTCATCCCTTTACCTTTCAATTCACCGGCCACAAGAGTTTCGTAGCTGTGAACAAACATACCGAATAAAGCCATTGTGTTAGAAGGAATTTGAGTATTGGTAACGACCTTTTAATTTGAACAATCACCGGATGAACCACCACCACTACTTGGCTTGATCCACCATAAATTGATGCATGCATTGGTGAGCTTGCAGCAGATGAGATTAATGCAGCATTTTAAGAATATCCAGAAGATGGCATCAATGACGAGTTGAAATCTCTGATTTTCATGTCCAGTTCGAATGATTTCAACTTGTTGATGATATTCATGAGCTTGTAATCTGTGAACCCTCTCTCTTACTTCAACATACTACCTTGTAAACTCCATTGAGTAGGAAGTGAATCCTATAATCTATTCACTTGCTCACTATTCGAAAGTTTTTCATCATACTTCTTCAGAGTGCTTGAGACTGTCAGAAATCGATTTGTCAAGTTGGTAAGGCTTTTGTTCTTGTAACCCACGAAGGAATTGAACTCTTTCTAAACTTGTATTCCTTTATCTTTGACCAACTCAGCATTGCCATCATAGACTTCAAATAGAGCATCATACAGAGACTTGACATTTTTGTGTTCAGCAAATCGGTTGTAAATGTTAGGAGCAAGGCATAAAGTCAAGGCTCCAAATGCCTTTTGATCTCTGTCAATCAACTTGATATCTCTCTTAGTGAAAGTGGACGGGTATTTGTTATGTGAAACAACCTCACCAACAGTAATCGTAGGAATATGCGGACCGTTGATAATAGATTCCCGTTGATTGTGATCTATGTAGTAAAAGAATGCCTTCAAACATCTTTTCCAATCTTTAAAGTTATCCCTGTTGATCAATCTTGGAGGTCGGTTTGGTGCCACGCTCTCTAAATCGGAAATCGTAAGAGTTTCCATTTTTGACATGATCAAAAAGCTAGTTTCGCAGAAAAATACCTAGTTTCGCAGGTAATTTCGCAGCTAGTTTCGCTGGTAATTTCGGCAGTAGTTTCGCAGGACAACAGCTCGATGATGCTAGTTTCGCACGACAGTTTCGCCTGAAACTAGTTGAACTTTCGTTCAGAGAGAAATTAGACAACATTTTCACAGGTTTTGCATGCACAAACACCGCGAATTTTCATTCAAAAATGGTACTTTCGCAGGAACAAACACAACAACTTCAGAAATCAAGAAACCCGTAGGTTTGTAGAATGCATCCACTGTTTCGCAGGAAAATTGTTTAGTTTCGCCTGATTATTCTGAAACAACTTTTTCACCATGAAATCAATCCAAAATCACCCAAATCTCAATGAATTTGAGATCTGATGATTACAATAGCTTCACACGCCAAACTATAACAAATCTCAATCAATTTCCATATCCAAATCGATCAGATCAGATCTAGAATTGATGAAACAATGATTTTAAGCTAAAATACACAAAAGCTCAATCAATCAAGAACACTAAGGCTCTGATACCATTTTGTTGGTCCATTTGATCGATAAACAGTGCAAATGATTCTCAAAACGTACATATCCCACAGATCAAACATCAATAACAAAATGACACAAAGAATAAGTTTCAAATGTATTCGATAATCACCAAAACTCACACACAATAATGATGAAACAAAGGCTCAAATATGGATCTAAATAAGCTTCCAGCCAAAACAACAGAATTGCAATAAGAATATTTTAGTATTAGGGTTTGCAAAACTTGCTTATAATGAGAGAAACATTTCAATATATAAGCAATAGCAGTTTCGCTGAAACTAGTCAGCGAAACTGTCTAGCCTATGACTTAGTTTTGCCCGGCGACGAAACACAGTTTCGCCGGGTGAACTAGATCACCTGACTATGAGCGAAATACAGTTTCGCTCATAGTTTCGCTGGGCTACAAAACATACAAAAATACAAATTACAAACTAAGTAAGCTAACATTAAACCTATTACAATGATAAACAAAATAATACTAACAATGGTGAGTCCAACCTATTCTTGATCATCACTAGGTTCATCTGAAACCACTGTGATGTCGGAGCTTCTAGGTTGATGAAGATGCATGTATCATCTAAGACCACTTTTCATCAACCAATTGAAATTTATGTTAATACTTAGGGTTTGATATATGTTTATTTTCTCATTATGTTGGTTGGGTATAATTCATTTATTATTCATTTATGCTGCAGCTTCTAATGCATGTTGAAGGTCCGATGTTGGTTGGTATAATTCATTTATTGTTCATTTATGATGCAACTTCTAATGCATATTGAAGGTTCAAGATATAACTCCTATTGATATATGCGTCTTTTTTCATTGTAGGTTTAATTGTAACTGAATGAAGGACTAAAAAGGCGTTGTTTTCTTCTACTCGATTATTTGATCACATACTTTAGATGCTAGTTGGTACACTTAGTTTTGTATTCCTTTTTCCTTGTAGAATCCTGCAAGTTCTACTTGATTATTTGATCACATACTGTTTTTTCTTCTACTCAGTTACAAAATATAATTAGAATATGAAAACTTTTTCACTTTCAGGATTGTCTAACGCGTCTTATAAGATTGTTTTATGCATGTGAAGCTATTTTCTTTAGACTTTGCATTTGAGTTGTGATGTTGTATGATAATGTTGTAATGTGTTCTGATAATCTTATATATGAACATTTATTTTTCTGTGGTGTTGTATATCAACTGAACTGAAGGAGAGGGATCCAAATTGGATGCCTATAGTTAGCCTAATGCGTTGGTTAATTTGTGTTATTAGTTATTATAAAGGGTTTCTTATTTGGTGAATTTTTTAATCAGGTGATGTACAAGATAAATTCATATAAGATGTTGGAATTCATTGGTTCAAGAACAAAGAATTTAGCTTCTCTTTGCTAACAGAATTTATATGTACGGGAGATTATTTGTGCAGCAAACTAATTATGTTTATTAGAAAAAACCAAAAGAATTGAAACAAATATGATTTTCATCCGGCCTGTCTAACGAGAACCTATTTTAACTACCCAGCTCACATATATTGTCGCCGTTGTACTCGGTTTCCTTCGCACAAAAAGTCCTAGATACACAATTAAGTGGTTGTTTGGCAGCATCTAAATCAAACTCTTAATGGTTCAGATGTCTGAATGGTTCAGCACCTAATGGTTCAGACTGTTTGTTTCACTAGCAAATGTCTGAATGGTTCAAACATTTGCCTCTGAATGGTTAAGCATTATATTAATGCTGAATGGTTAAGTGGTCTAATGCTAAATGGTTAAAAGCTCTTATCTGAATTGGTCAGACATTTGCCTTTGAATAGTTAAGTGATATCTAGCTCTTAATGGTTGGTTCAGCACTTAATGGCAGACCTCTTATTGGTTCAGCAATTAATCATTCAGAAATTGCCAAACAGTCCCTAATTATAGATTTTGGGGTATGATAATGGTAATTATTATTGATACTCATTCATCGATGGAACAGTCCTTAGGTTTGGATTTTGACTATATATTCAAGTTGTTGTTGATTTTATTTTCAAGAGGTGTGTCGTTGAAGATCATCCTCCTACAATATGTAAGTCGTTTTGTTTCTTCAAATTGCACTTTGATATTGAACCATTTGTCAGTCGGATGAAGTTGGGTGTCTTGAGGTTATTTATATTCGCACCAGGGACATGAAACCTTACGATGGTGTAGCCGTGTAAGTCCTTTTTCCTTTGAGGTAAGTGTCTTTATACTTTTAGAAAGTTCTTAAAGCAGTAGCAAGGAAGCCCAAAATAAGATAATATGAACTTAAAATTGCAATGATAATGTGGTAGCTGATGTATGTTAATTGAGAGTGTAATCTTTGGAACTGATAACAAACATATGTGCTTTTCTCAAAACTCTTTTAAATTAACTAAGAATGGAACTGATAACAAACATAACATTATCATGTGTGTAACACGTTACCAATTCATTTAGGTCTTTATGTGATTTCCATGCTTCAAATTTTACGCTTATCAAAGACTAGGATTTAGGGTATACAAAGCAAGAGATCTTTCTAGGTGCGACTTCATTGAGGTGATTATCATTTTCCTAATTTTCTTTCTATTGTTAAACGAACATGTAACCATGTCAATGCTAATTTGTTCTATTTGTTTTGGTTTATTTTATTACTACAATGTACAAATAGTCCATTAGTGTGTAACTGTTTTGTATTGATGCTTTGTTTAGATAAACTTTTTTATAAGTGTTTGATGCCTCTGGATGCGCTTTTGAAAACGCAAACTTGCCGCATCACGCGGGCATGATTACTAGTTCTCATTAAATAGAAAACCCTTGACATAAATTTAATGATCAACGTTTTTAATTTAAAATTAAAGGATATGATATCTCAACTTTTTTTTTTGAACGGCAGGTATGATATATCAACTAAAAAATCACAGTAAATGCATGGACATATATTGCAAGTTCATGTGCATGTATAAGTAATATAATCTAATGGTGCTCATTTTGAAAAAAAATTACGACACATGCTGAAGCATTTCTTACAAATTTGATAAGATCTATAATATATTACTCATATCTCTACATGGAATAAATATATGAAACTTTTCATGTACTTTTATGACAATTTGGAAATTCAGAAACGAGATATGTTTTTATTTTGCAAAAATTGAGTTTCGAAATATTAAGCATACTTTTCTTTTCGGCAGCAAAAATTATTTTCAAAAAATAAGCGGACCAAAAAAAATATAAGACACAAAAAGCATTTTCCAAGTTGTTTGGTCGTTGTTTGACCATATTAATTCTGCTCAATTTTGCAAGTTATTATACTATAATTTGATTGGACTTAAACAACAACAATATTATTGAATGCAAGCAATGTAGGTAGAATAGGATACACATGGAAATTGGAGTATGATTTAGAAAATCCGTTGATTAAACCTGAAAACATCTCTTCAATGCGTGTGGAGTTGCAGCAGCCCAGGTGTGGTGTTTTGTAGCAATATGATGCAAGTCTCAACCCATTTTTGCTATTCGGAATCTTTCACTTTGCCATGAAACATCTCAATGGAGGTGTAAGAAATGGATGAAGCCATTACAAGAAATTGTAATGATCTTGTGTTAGATTAGTTGGAAAACTAGGAGTAAAATGATACTCAACCAGGAGAGCTTTTGTATCACAAAAATGTACAAATATATCAAGTCTTTAAGCTACTTACGGATCAAGATAGGTCTTCTCTTAAAAGCATCTCAGAAAGATTAGTGTACTTTCTCCTTTCGAGTCGTATCTTTTGTAATCTCATGCGTATGTATCGTTGGGGCCTCAGCTTGCTAGTCGGTTGTCTTTGTTTAATGAAATTTGCCGTTCAAAAAAATAAATAAATAACCAGAGCATCATTACATGCATAACCCGATTTCCAAAACATGTCAAGCAAATAGCCGACTGATGATATCTAAACATAATATTTATAAAACTAGAAAATCAAAAGTTCCATCGTTCTAACTGGACTTTGGCTTCAGCCATGTCTTTCTGTGCTTTCTTCCTCCGGTAGAATATTGGGCAGTCCCGGCTACAAATCAAAAAACAACATTCAGACTCATTATTGTTAGGACTTAAAACATATCAGAATACATACACATTATCTCACGCATACACATTCAGAAAAGAAAACAGAACATAAAAATTTAACATGATTCGATTGGTGTGACATACATCCAAGGGACGCAGCTAGAGTTTATATTTTATTAAGATGTGATCAACAAAATGGAGTAAACAAGATGAGGGTAAACAAGTAAACAGGCCGGGCTAGGGCCGGCTGCCCTTGCCTGTGCCCCTGCGTAGGGCAGGCTTGGCTCTAAGTGTAGCCGAAGCCTACACATCCCAACAATTATTATATACATTACAAGAAGAGCTGGTCATTTTGAATTATATTCCATCTCCAGTGGGTAGAACTTAGAAACTAGCTATATATATATTAAAATGTTTCAAAAAACTTGAAGTATTACTTTAATATAAAGTTTCTTAAGAGATGAGAAAAAGGTGTTGGTGGGCCATATTAAAAGAATTGCCGGTTTCGACAAGTAACTCGTTTTACCACATGGTTTTGCTGCAAAAAATAAGTAAAACAACGAAACCATCATATACATGAACAGTTAGTTATCTGAGAATGTAAAAGGAAAAAGAAGACCTTGTGCATAAAACATCTTGATGAAGAGATCCTTGACACTCTTGGCATTGTGTCCATAGCCTCCCAAAAAGCTTCTCTAGCTCCGATACTATAATAATAATTATAATCGAGACAACGATCAGAAGATGGATGGTTACATTTTTCGTTTCTTTTCTGTTTGTATTTGTTCGCATACCGTTGTCGATAGTTTTGCAATAAAGTTCAGCTTCCCTTCCCTTGCAGTGTGAGCAAAGTGTTTGATCTTTATTGCTGAAAACAAAAAAAGAGTTGAATCATTTCAAAAAGAAGCCAATAGTGATTAACAACTTGTTCACATGAATACCATTGCCAATAGTCAAACTGAAGAATTAGAATTCGTTTTTTACGTGATATGGCAAACTAGAAGACAACATTGGCTTAATGAAGGTTTCCTGATAGTTGGGAGAAGTAATGGTACCTGATTAAGGCTTTGCACCCAACACAACTTAGCTGCTTCTTTGCAAACTTCATTATCCCACTATTTGATGGGGTGGATATGGAAATAGCTCTAGTGTGGCTTCCATGAAGGAGTTCTCTACTAGCATTCTTTAAAATGGGTTCAAATATCCTCAATAGTGGCTGCAACATCAACTCTTTACTCTTTAGCAGCAGGTAGAAAAAAGTTCAAAGTATGATTACAAAAAGCTTTGAGATGATTAACAAACCTTGCTTATCTGATTCTCAAGATAGTACTGAGGATCTATGGGTATATTATTTTCCAACACATATATCGGGTCCTCTGACCTTTCGTATGCCTGATTTTCATCAACTTATTAATTCAAATTATCAATGGTGCGTAGCAGGGTAGAAGATTCAAAGAATAAGATTGTGATCCGATTTACCTTGGCACCTTTGGCAGCTTTGATAATGACATATGGTACTCGGTCACCAACATTTGGAGCAGTTGCTGCATCTCGCTGTGAATAAGACATGAGCATGATCAAAGACAATTTTGCTGCAGGTGCTATTGTGGTGTTAATGAAGTATACTGTTACTTTTTATACATGTTTTAACCACTATAGCTTTGCAAGAATCCACAAATCAATCTTAAAACATGCGAAAAAAGTCAAACTTGTGAATGAATTAATGAAAACTAGCACATCGCCTAGTACATGCAAGTATTCAGAGACAACAGTGACTGTATACTCCAGTTCTGTATGTATCGCTATTGTAATACAATCAAGGGTGACTGTAAACTTGTGCCATTTTTGCCCACCAAGGTATTTATAGAGAAGGCAATGAACTGATTAGAACCTGGCTGTAACATTGTAATAAAACAAATCCATACCAAATAAACAAGTAAATAGTTACGCCAGTGTCACAATTCTGAGCCCAACCCCCCAACATTCTTTTTCCCGTTTTTCTCTCGTTATCAAATAATATGCATAAATTAATTTATAATTATTTACTCGTTTAAAGTTTACTTTTAAAATTAATATGTTTATTATATTATTATAAATTTAATAATTTTATTCATTATTTGTATTATGTTTTATTTATATATACCTTCTTTAATTTATTTTTCACATTTTATACGTTTATCACTTACTGAAGATCAAAACAAAAACTTGACTTTCTTTTAGAGTGAAATTTTTTAAATATTTCAAAATTTTCATTACTAACTATTTAATCTTTGCTTTATTAAACACTTGTACACAGGTTTCTATCCTAGTTAAACTAATAGATAAAAAGCAAAATAAACTAAGGTCAACTGACTTTCCTTGAGTTTACTGTGGAATGGTAAAACAACTCTCCTAATTGAAACGAAACCATTTTTCAAAATTAATGAAAGGATCAATAGAAATGGGAAATATTTTGAGTGTCTATTCATATGGTAAAGACCCCTATATATAATACAATTACAATGGTAGTTTCCAAAAATATAAAGGTGCTAGGGCCGGCTACTATTCTATACATGGATGGGCCGGACCCTATAGCAAGACTATCCTAATATACCCCCGCAGGCTGAACGGGAGGCTGCTGGACGTTTAGACTGGTACGGAAGTCATAAAATAAAAGTCTCGGAAGCCCTTTTGTGAATATATCCGCGATTTGGTAGCGAGAAGAGACATGAAGAACTCTTATTTGACCACGTTGCACTTTCTCCCGAACAAAATGAATATCCATTTCTATGTGTTTGGTGCGTTGATGTTGGACAGGATTTCCCGAGAGATATATTGCGCTGATGTTGTCACAATATACTATGGAGGCATGAGATGGATGATGATGAAGTTCCAAGAGCAGGTTGCGAAGCCCACATATTTCGGAGACAACGTTAGCCACCCCACGGTATTCAGCCTCAGCACTAGATTGAGACATAGTGGACTGGCGTTTGGATGACCATGCGATTAAGTTGGCTCCGAGGTAGACACAATAGCCAGAAGTTGACCGTCTTGTGTCCGGGCAACCGGCCCAATCCGCATCAGTATAGGCGATCAACGACCGTGTAGATGAGGGGCGCAACGTGAGTCCGAGAGTCAGAGTCCCCTTGATGTACCGTATGATTCGTTTGAGAGCATTAAAGTGAGAGGTGCGGGGGTTGTGCATGTGCATGCAGATCTGTTGGACAGCATAAGAGATGTCCGGACGAGTAAATGTCAAGTACTGAAGAGCCGCGGCAAGTTGGCGATACTGAGTAGGATTGTCTATCAAATCACCATCGGAAGCGCCTAGTTTCCCTTTAGTGTCAACAGGGGTGGCCATCGGATTGCACGGTGACATACCAGCTCGCTCTATTAACGTCAAGCTGGTGAATCGACCAAGAATGTGAGAGAGCAATACCAAGGACAGTGCGTATAGTCTGGGGTTTAACCACCGGGCTAAAAGTTTCACCGCAGTCCACTCCGACCTGTTGAGACCTGCCATCACAAACCAACCGCGCTTTGTAGCGCTTAAGTGCACCGTTAGCATTAGTTTTGTGCTTAAAGATCCACATGCATCGAATGATATTCATGTTTGGATGACGCGGAACCAATTTCCATGTCCTATTTGCAATAAAGGCCCCAAATTCGTCATTCATGGCCTCTTTCCATTTAGGGCATTTTAGAGCATCAAGGAGGGTCTTGGGAATGGGAGAAATGGTTTGCATAAGAAGGCCTTGATATGTTTTTGTTGGGATGGCACCGGACATGGTGCGGGTGGTCATGGTACGGGATGGTGGAGGCGGTGGGGGTGGGGGAGGTGTAGGTGACTGTGGGATTGAGGATGGAGAGTGGGGTGGGGCTTGTTGGGCTGTGGGTTGGAAGGTAGTATAAAGAGGAGGTTCGCTTGAGGGGGGAAAGGGGGGGGTTGGGTGGTTTTTGGAGGTTGGTTGGTTTTGGTTGGCGACGTTGATAGGTTTGTCCGAAACGAGAAGGTGGAGGAGAGGCTGAAGGAGTCGGGTTTGGTTGGAATTGAGTCCATATAGACGGATGAGGATCAGAAGAGAGACATGGAGAGGAGGGGGTAGGGGTCTCATCAAAGACAACATGACGAGAGAGGATGAATTTGTGGGATGTGAGGTCATAGCATATGTACCCCCGGTGATCGGATGGATAGCCAAGAAATACGCACGGAGTGGAACGTTGTTGGAGTTTGTTAATGGAGGTGGAAGGGGTGAGTGGAAAACATAGGCAACCGAAGACTCGAAGATGCGAGTAGTCTGGTTGGCGATGATAAAGAAGTGAAGTGGGTGAGAGGTTTCGGAGTAATTTACTAGGAAGAATATTTAAGAGATATGTGGCAGTAAGGAGAGCATGATGCCAGAAGGAGGTGGGAACAGCAGAATGGGATAATATTGTACGAATGATGTTATTAGTGGTCTAATTTTACGTTCGGCTTTGCCATTTTGTGGAGAAGTGTGTGGGCAAGAAAAACGAAATTGAATTCCGTTTCTTTTGAAGAAGGAATGAAAAGAATGGTTATTGAATTCGATGTCGTTGTCACATTGAAACGTTTTAATAGGAACATTAAATTGTGTTTGAATCATTTGATGAAACTGTTTAAACACATCAAAGACTTGGGTCTTATTTTGCAAAGGATAGGTCCAAAGAAAATTAGTGGTGTCATCTAAAAACAAGACGTAGTAGCAATGACCCTTTGAACTTACAACCGGCGAAGTCCACAAGTCACTGTGAATTATATCAAAAGGTAATAATGAAGATGTAGAATCACTAAATGGTAATTTAATATGTTTTCCCAAGACACAAGAATGACAAATACTATAATTTATTTGTTTTCAAAATTCAGAACATGACGTAAAGACTGTAAGATAGTGGATCCCGGGTGTCCCAAGCGGGAATGCCAAAGATCTTGAGTTATTGCAGCGAGGACGGAAGGAGTTGTAACTTTGTTTGATGATAGATTGAACGGGTACAAGCCTTTTGTGCTGTTACATCGGATGATAGGAGTGCGGGTCTTGAGGTCCTTCACAACAAATCCAAAAGGGTCAAATTCCATGGAATATTATTATCAATGGTCAAACGTCGTATAGATAATAAATTTTAGATTAAATGAGGAGCATGAAGGACATTGGTTAGTTTTAGGGGTGGGACGGGTGGTGAGAGGTGTTGTGCTCCAATGCCCACTATGGGTATTTGATGACCACTTCCGACAACAATTTTGGGAAATAAACCATTATTACTATAGGAATAGAAATTACCTCCGTTGTTAGTCATATGTGACGTGGCTCCAGTGTCCGCATACCAAGTGTGATCCGAGGGGTGTAGGGTCATTGTTTGAAAAGCCTGATCCAGAGCAGTAGAGATGGGACTGCTGGGGTGTGCCATTTGAGTATGTGGTGGTCTTGAGCCGAGAATACCACGGCCTGGTGTAGGCGACTGTAGTGGCCACAGATAGGGGTTTGGTCCAGTGGTGGGGTATGGACATAGTGGAGTCGTCCACTGGTTAGGCGAGGCAGCCTAAGGAGTTGACCAAGGGTAAGCAGGACGAGCAATGTAATGCCAAGGACTTGTTGCACGAGATTGACCGCGGCCTCTGCCACGTCCACGGCCGCGGCCTCGCCCCCGGGTTTGAACTTACAACTGGCGAAGTCCACAAGTCACTGTGAATTATATCAAAAGGTAATAATGAAGAAGATGTAGAATCACTAAATGGTAATTTAATATGTTTTCCCAAGACACAAGAATGACAAATACTAGAATTTATTTGTTTTTCAAAATTCAAAACATGACGTAAAGACTGTAAGGTAGTGGATCCTGGGTGTCCCAAGCGGGAATGCCAAAGATCTTGAGTTATTGCAGCAAGGACGGAAGGAGTTGTAACTTTGTTTGATGATAGATTGAACGGGTACAAGCCTTATGTGCTGTTACATCAGATGATAGGAGTGCGGGTCTTGAGGTCCTTCACAACAAATCCAAAAGGGTCAAATTCCATGGAGATATTATTATCAATGGTCAAACGTCGTATAGATAATAAATTTTAGATTAAATGAGGAGCATGAAGGACATTGGTTAGTTTTAGGGGTGGGACGGGTGGTGAGAGGTGTTGTGCTCCAATGCCCACTATGGGTATTTGATGACCACTTCCGACAACAATTTTGGGAAATAAACCATTATTACTATAGGAATAGAAATTACCTCCGTTGTTGGTCATATGTGACGTGGCTCCAGTGTCCGCATACCAAGTGTGATCCGGGGGGTGTAGGGTCATTGTTTGAAAAGCCTGATCCAGAGCAGTAGGGATGGGACTGCTGGGGTGTGCCATTTGAGTATGTGGTGGTCTTGAGCCGAGAATACCACGGCCTGGTGTAGGCGACTGTAGTGGCCACAGATAGGGGTTTGGTCCAGTGGTGGGGTATGGACATAGTGGAGTCGTCCACTGGTTAGGCGAGGCAGCCTAAGGAGTTGACCAAGGGTAAGCAGGACGAGCAGTGTAATGCCAAGGACTTGCTGCACGGGATTGACCGCGGCCTCTGCCACGTCCACGGCCGCGGCCTCGCCCCCGGGTATGTTGGTCGGTATAACGGGTGGGCTGTTCTGGGAATTGGGGAAGAGGGGATGTGGGTAGGGGTTTTGGCTAATGTTTGTTGTTGTGTTCAACGGTGGTCAGTAAGGAGGTGTCGTTAGAGGATGGGCCCTTATTCGCCTTTCAGGATTCCTCGAGTACAAGTTTGGATCGAGCAATGTAGAAAGGAGGAAGAGGTTCCATTTGCTGAATAATAGTCACGACACCTTCAAACTGGTCGCTGAGGCCGCTAATGAGTTGTAAGACCAAGCGGTCATTGTCGACCGTTTGGCCAACGTTTTCCAGTTGATCAGCAAGCGTCTTGAGCGATTGGCAGTAAGCGGAAACATTGGGGAAGGAGTCTTGCTTGAGGTTGGAGAATTTTTGTTGAAGATGAAGGGCTCTAGTGTGATGATTGTCTTGAAAGATCTGTTGAAGAGCTTTCCAAGCAGCAGTAACAGTGGTTTTGGGTTTTAAAATAGTATGGAGAAGATCATTAGAGATGGTGGCATATAGCCATTGGAGAACAATGGCATCAACACGTTTCCAGACCGCAGGAGAAGGTGGAGTTGCAGCGGGTGTTTCTGCAGCAGGGGGGTCTGTTGTGGTGGTCACCGGTGGTGGTGAGGGTGGGGTGGAAGATGTGAGGTGATCAGCACAATCAAAAGCTTGGCAATGGATATTGAAAAGCTCGGCCCAGGAGAGATATTGGCCATTATCGATGTCTAGGGTGATGGGAATAAAGTTTTTAATATTTGTTACAGTGACAGCAAGGTGTACAGGGGTTGTCATGGTGAAGAAGAGGGGTGGTTGGGAGAAGTGGTTGTGACCGGCGACAGGAACAGGGGGCAGAAATGGACAGCAGAAGGTGACGGTAGTAGGGTTATGCCTGCGCTCTTGATACCATGAAAGGATCAATAGAAATGGGAAATATTTTGTGTCTATTCATATGGTAAAGACCCCTGTATATAATACAATTACAATGGTAGTTTCTAAAAATATAAAGGTGCTAGGGCCGGCTACTATTCTATGCATGGATGGGCCGGACCCTATAGCAAGACTATGCTAATAATTAAGCATTGTTGTAGACATCGCTAGGCGCTAGTCGGGCGACGGGGTACCAACGAGCGATAAATCGGGATTAATCGGATTGGAATTTTTATATATAATTTTTGTTTTATATATAAATACACACATCTTCATGTGTAATTTTAATAAAAATGTTCAGTTATATATATATATACATAATTTGGCCAAATTTTCCAAGTTTAAGTCGGAATTTCCAAGTTTTGGCCGGATTTTTTTAAGTTCGCAGGAAAGTTGCCGGAATCACAGATTTTTTGCTGATTAAGGCCGCCTAAGTCTGCCTAGGGTCCGCCTAGGTCCAATTTTGACCACCGGTGACCGCCTAGCGATTAATTGGCCAATTAGCAAAAAATTACCAGGTGAGGGACGAATTCCGATTAGTCACCGATTAATCGACGATCAATGCTGATTTTTACAACACTGAAATTAAGCATAACAATATTACAACCCTAGAGCCTTATTATACTACAAGATATTCAAAGCCTACAACAATAACTAAATCAATTACAATGGACGAGAACCCTCGATATATGCAAGAAAAAAACAAAAACCCTTGAGAAACCTAACTTGGGTCCCTAGGCTAAAGACAAATAAACCCTAAAAACAATATTAATAACTATATTTAACACCCCTCATCCCCTCCACAAGTTAGAGCATATATGTTATTGTGCCCAACTTGTTACAAATAAAATTTAGACACGACCATGGCCTCTCCTCAACTAGAATAAGAACACAACCTTATATCGGCTTTGTATCACTTGCATGGTTGTAAAAATCGCTAGGCGCGAGTCGGGTGGTGGGGTACCGACTAGCGATTAATTGGGATTACTAGGGATTAATCGGATTGAAACTTTTATAAGTAATTTTTCAGTTTTATATATATACACTCATTTTTATATGGAAATTTTATAAAAATGTTCAGATTTATATATATACAAACACATTTGACCAAAATTTACACGTATTTGGCCAAAATTTTCAAGGTTTGCCTGTAATTTCATACATTTGGCCGGAATCTTACTGGAACCTAGCCGCCAATTAGTGGCCAATTAGGACCAATTTGGTCCGATTAGGTCCGATTTTGTCCGACTAGGTCCGATTACCGATATTATCCACAGATTACATGAAATCGCCAAGGTAACCGACCGACTAGCGATTAATCACCGATTAATTGGCCGACAAGGCCGATTTTTACAACACTGATCACCTGCTAGTAGTAGTGCCACAAGTCAGACAGCAGCGACAGACAGAACAGTGGCGATTCTGTACAAGGGTGATACTTGACAGGGCCAATTATAGGTGACGGCTAGGGAAATAAGAGACAAATCTTGTCGTAACGACAGCAGCGGTTCAAGAAATAAAAACATTAAAATCTGGGCGGCAGTAGGTTGCTACGGTCGTACTGGGACAGTGAAGAGTCTGCAGCGGCAGCGGCAGCTCAAAAAATCTGCGCAGCGGAGGTGAATCCAGCCATAGTCGAAATAGGGCCGGCGACAATGGCTGGATTCTGCACAGTGAATCTGAAACGGTGATTGGTTGGCTGCTGGAGTAGCAGAGTAGCAGCAGTGTGAATAGGAAAGAAGCAGCTGAAACAAGAGAGGCTTTTGGCTGCTTGAGTGGCTAAGCAGTGGTGGACAGAGGCGGTGCACACAAACAGTAACCTGTAAACAGTATTTTTGGTGAACACCAGTAAGATAACACAATCAAATGAACCGTACACAGAACAGTAACACAAACAGCAACTGGATGAACAGTTACCACGTGAAACGGTACATGCGGACGTACAGGAATTCTGCTGGAACGCTACGACGGCTAGGGTTCTGGGACAAAAAACAGATTTCTCAAAGGAGAAGTGAACACAGTAGAAATCCAGAACAGGTAGCGGGAATCTGGGACTGGAATAGGCAGGAACAGATGACGAGAACCAGAAAATGAGATGAGACAGGAAATCTGGAGTAAGAACAAAGGCGGTGATTTTAGAAGTTCTTGGAAGTGGTGGCGGATAAAAATTGGCTCATTAGCCTTAGCTCTGATACCATGTAAAATTGATTAATATTTTCACCGAATCAATTACAGTGGAGGGAAACCCTCAATATATGCAAATAGAAAAAAGAAAATAATAAACCAAAAACCCTGGAGAAGCCTAACTCGGACCATGGGCTAAATACAAATAAACCCTAAAAATACAATATTAATAACTATATTTATCAGTTAACAAGTTACTGCTTCCCATAAAACTAAGAGGACTACTAAATGCCAATAATGGCATATTATAAATTGGCAAACAAGTGACTTGAGTGGCAAGTAACTTTGTTGAAAAGTTATAAAGGTAAAATGCAACCATCAATAGTTATCTTGAGCAAAGATAAAGCACATAAAACAGTGCAAACCTTTCGCATTCGCTCTGCAAGTTCAACATGTGCTGCCTTTACTTCATAATCATCTCCTGTTTTTGTTAGTCCCTGTTAATAAAACTATTTAGTAGATGAACAATAAATGTTCATGACAGTAAAGCTTAACTAACTTTCAAAGATGACAAATTTAATCTATCTGACTAAAAACGGATTCATTTGAATTGTTATTTATCTCTAACATGTAAAGTTTAATGCCTTAGCTGAAATGGAAAGGGTCAGACACTTTAAAAGTTAGTCAAAATGCTTTCAAAGGCTTAAAACCTCCTAAATCAATTTACAGAAAAAAGATCATTGTTTCTTATAAAAACTATAATACTACTTATTAAATTTATTATTCATGAAACTCCAAAATAAAAATCAAGAACTGTTGACGAGTCGGCCCAATCAGATACAACTAGAGACCAAGCCATTGTGCTATCTCTTATCTGATGACTTTCTTACCTTGGTAATAACCAAAAGAGACAAATCCATGCGATTCATAAGTAGATCTGAAATGGTATTCTTGACATACTGAACGGCTCCCGGTATGTCTCTGTCTATTAGAATTTTGTGAAGGCACTCAGTTACCAGGTTTTTTACTAACAGACAGTTGTCCCTTCGAACTGTTTCAATACCTGAAAAGAAACTCAATGGATCAGAAGATACACCATATTTGGAAGGAAAAGAATGAAAATTTTATTTCTTAAGAAATACTTTAGCTTACCTTTTGTATCCATTTTGTCAAATTTGTCAGGATTTGTCCAATAGAGACCAGCATACCTCTTTTTGCTGATCAGCAGATAAGGGAAATAAACCTTTTCAAACTCTAATTTGATGGGCTTTGCAAAACAAACAATCAAGCAAAAATAATTCAGATATAAAAAATTATATTAACATCAAACTAGATTAAACTAAATACAGTTTTGAATGCCTGCACTAAAAATATATATATATAACCAGTCATATGTTCATATTCTACATTCAAACACATCAAAGTTGCAAGCCTATTTCAATACCAAAAGACAAGTAGAAATGGAAGAGAGAAAGAGGGCACTCAATCCACAATCGGACCAATGGTGTTACTGTGCCTAGTACAGAATATACATACAAGTCAAACTTGGACATGGACGTATTCAAGCACTCAAAATATATCCAAGAAAAGATTAGACAAGATGTGTTGGCAATTTTGAATGATCTTCAAGAACTCAATATATTCAAGAAAAGATTAGATGAGATGTGTTGACAATTTTGAATGATCACTTGGAAATATAGATTTTGTGAAATTAACTTCTTAAATAAGCTTCGAAATTTTATATGAACCAACCAAAACTTTATAAAAAGTATACATCTTTTGTAATCCCGATTCCGGGAGTCCTCCATAAGAATATATCTTACAAAGTCAAACTCACCTTGATTAACTGTATCACCTGAAATCCAAGTGTGTTATTATACCTAAGGAAACAAAAATTTAATGTATGTTCTTATAAAACTCACCATCTTTAAACCGTTTTGTGGTTGTGACACGTTATCAAAAATGATAAGTTAAATAAAATGTTGGATGAGTATTAAAAGAATGTACAGGATAAGTGAGTGCAAGCATAGAAAAAGGAGAAATGGAGGAGCCGTATTTGCCGGATACCAAATCATAATGAAATTTCCTACATAAACTTAAAGGGGGAGTGTGCATCAACGGATAAATATAGAGAGAAGACAGTGGAAGTGTTGAAGCAACTAAATCCATCTGAGAGAATCCCAAAGAAAATTAATAAGATCTGAAAAATGATCAAATATATTGCTTTGAAAATCATTTGGGATCGACACCATTGGACGAGGTAATATTCCTTCTTTCAAGTAATTTTAATGAGATTTTAACCCATAAAAAGTATTTGTGATGTTAGACTGAAATAGGTGCCCCCAATAGCTTATGGTTGATGTTTGAAAGGTGTGATGCATGCTTAATAAGTTTAACCGGAAGTCCAACTAAGATAAGCATGCATGTAGCAGTTCTTGTAAATTATGGTCAAATTTAACCTAAAATGTGTTTTTGTTGTTAAAATCAATCCAAGTGTGAAAATGAATTATTCTGGTAATTTTTTTAGTAAAACATATGAAGTTGTTTGAAGTACTCATATTGTGATGAATGTAAACGTACATTACATGTGAATTTGAACTTCTATGATTAGCTTTGATTAGTGATTTGGGTGTCTAGTTAGTTGGAAGCAATTTACAAATCCTTATGTTAGAATATAATACCAAAGTAGTTTAGATGTGGTTGATATGAAATATGAACCTCTACATGGATTATGTGGGATGATAAATTCCCAAATGGTTGAACTGAGCTATATTAGTCGATATTCTTAAGTGATGATTAGGCCCGGCCCTGTAACATATACCAGCCAGCCCTAATATCTTCTGTATTGTTCTATATATAGGATCTATGTTTTCCAATGTTTGATCATCAATAATACAATCATTCCTAGTTTTACTAGCTATAAGTTTTGCCAGATGGTTATTTGTGGTTAACAAATTCTATGTTCACATATGGGACAAGGTGTCAAGTAGTTAAATCAAGATATCGCTAAGAGATTATAAATGGGAATAAAGCCTCCATGGTTAAGTTTGGGAGATAATTTTGATAAGTGGATTGTGTAGGGAGTATCAACTTCTAGAAGTCGATTTGTGTGTACATGTTTTGGAATTTGATAATGAATCTGAAATGAAAAGTTTGAGAAAGCGCATACTAAACGGTTCCAATCTAATAATGCGAAGATAATTGAATGTTTGTTACTTTGTCATGGTTGCATAGGGGATTAATCAGACGGTATGCTAATGGTACTTCAACGTAAGGCTATGATGGTTGTGTTTGTTTTACATGTGCTAAGCATGGAATGGAAAAAAAAATTGAACTTTCTTGTAGGCTTAACTTAGAGAGTTTTACTTTAAGTGTTTTCTCACACTCTCTTTCTAGAAATGTTAAGTATTAGTAAAAGTCACAAGACAAAATAGGGTAGCCTCTCGCTTAAGTTCAAGATGAAGCACACCCTTGAGACAACAATGCAACAATAAAATATAAAAAAGTATAATAGCCGTAGAAAATTATATTATTCCACAAATATAAGACTCTCAGATAAACAAATCCAAGGTAAACAAAAAAGATATAAAAGTCAATAAGTAAACTGCACACTGTAGTGACTGACTAATTCACCTGCATATAAGACTCTCAGATAAACAAATCCAAGGCTACTACTCACCCATTCAAAGTTTTACTTTTTTTTCTTCATTTTCTCTAAACTACCTCATCTACCTCCCTCACTCAAGCAACTCCGGCAAACGCAACTCCGGCAAACGCAACTCCTTTTAGGCTAGTTTCAAGCCTCGTTTTGGATGTTTTAGACTGGAAATTTGGCTGGAGTTTGCAGAATCCGATCGGTATTTTGGTCGGAATATGGTCGGAGTTTGTAGAATCTGACCGGGATTTTGGTCGAAATCTGGCCTAAGTTTGCAAAAGCGCCTTGACTGTCCGAGGCAGTTTTCTTGCGCCTCGCCTAAACACATGCCAAGGGCGCCTTTGACAACTTTGGATAGTATAAAAAGTATAAAAAGATGAAATATATAGGCATTTTACTTTAAAATTCAATACATAACTAATTATAAACTTAAACTATTATTACCTTTAATTTCAATGTCCAAAAGATATTAGTCTTTTATCCTACATTCTTCAAGTTCCTATTCTCAATTGAATTTCTTGAATGAAACCAATGTGGCCGCCTAAAGTGCACACCTCTGTTTGCGACTAGAGGAAATCTGATGAGAATACAATACCTCAACCACAATTTAGGTTAAATTGTATGATGTAATGGAAAACAAACAGGGATGACGTTGATAGACTGAATATACTCAATATCAAAAGGAAGGAATTACAGCAAATAACCAGAGCAGTGCTCTCTCTCTATGCATTAAGCATGAGCCTCTCAAATCTTACCAAATCTCTCTATGACCCTACCACTCTTTATTTACATATATATAATATATTTTCTAACAAACTTCTTTAGCCACATTTAGAAATGACACCTTTACCCCTTCTAGAATAAACTAATAATCCTTTTGAATTGTTATCTACAGTAGCATTTGTATCAAAATCCTTGCATATATTTGAGATACCTCACCTTACCTTAGCGCCTAGGCGAGTGCCTAAAGAGCTTTTGACTATATAGGTTTTAAATATGTGTACTTAGCGTATTGCTATGGTGTACATCTAAGGTGAAGAAATTGCTTAAGGTCCAAAATGAAGTAGTGCCCGGAGTTGTTAAGAGGATTTGCTAACAAAACATTGGATCTAGCCTAGTATTGTTACGTATATCAATATTGTACACTTTTGAGTTTTACATCTTTCTATTTGTTTTGTTGGATCAATATTGTAAAACTCAACAAAGGTGTCTGATAGGAACTAAGATCTTCGATTGACTGGAATTAGGAAATTACAACGTAGTCGGCCCGATTTCGAGCAGGGCAAATCTCCGATTACACTAAGAACAACATAAACATATAATCTAGCCTAAGAAAAGAAATGCAGGAAACTAGATACTTAAAAGAACAGGAACGTGGGGTAGTTATGGGGTATATTCCCACTTCCATGAAGTCGTGGGTCACCCCCCATCTCCTTCACATTTGAATGTTTTCCCTCCATAAGCTTTCCCTCCAACTTGTTCACCCTTCTTCAGCTCCAAATGGGCCTGCCCCGATCTAGAGTGACCCAACCCTAACATCGGGTCCGTATCAATGCAACCGGCCCGGAGAATCGACTTGCCCTCAAATCGGGTAACAAAAAACGAAGCCCCCGGTTCGACAACGTGCTTCTCGAAGGGTTTAATAGTGAGGTGTCGGAAGGTCGCCTTGTGTTGGTCAGCTAGGAGCAGCCCCTGCAGTTTGTACTCCCTGCCATTAATGGTGAAAATAAGGGTCATGTGTTGCCAATTTGCTTGGACGGTATTGAGTGTCGCCAACCACTTCATTCCAAGCACCACATCAACCCCTCCCAAAGCAAAAGGGTAGAAGTCTTGGCTCACATGAAGGTCACCCAGCTGAATTTTAACATTTTTACAAACACAATTGCACCGAATGATGTCACCATTTCCAATTTGGATACCAAATGGGTTGACAAACTATGTAGTGAGCTGTAAGTCGTTCACCAACTTATCGAAGATAAAGTTGTGTGTTGATCCACTGTCGATTAGCACAAGAACTTCTGTTAATTCAAGGACCCCTTCAATCTTCATGGTAGATGTTGTTGATTGACCAAAGAGTGCATGTAAGCTAATCTCTGCTAAGTCTTCGGGAGCAGCTTCCTTAGGTTTTTCCTCCAAATCTTCAGTGAGCTCGAGCAATTTAAAGGCCCTTGTTTTGCATTTGTGCCCCGGTCCATACTTGTCACCACACCTAAAGCATTCACCTTTCAAGAATCGACTCTGTTTTTGTGTTTATGATAAGCGAACAGGTTGTGTGAAGGAGGCTGCAGAATGAGTCTGGGTAGGAGAGGCAGATTCGGTTTCAGATTGAGAAGGCTTGGGAATGGGGTTTGAATTTGAGCTTTGACCAGATTGTGTATGGTTGATTTTGGATTCGAACTCAAGTGCTATGCTCATTGCTTTGTATACGGTTCTCGGTTTATGGATCCTAGCATCCGCTTTGAGTTCCTCTTTAAGGCCATTCAGGAAAACGCCTAACAAGCAGTGTTCAGGCCAATTAGATACCCTCGAAGAACGTTTTGCAAACTCTTGACGATACTCTTGGACCGATCCCGTCTGTTTAATGTTGCATAAGTACTCATCGAGGTTTTGAAATTCTGCAGGTCCGAAGTTCTTTTGGAGAGCACGAACGAGTTCTTCCCAAAACTCAATTGCTTGATCAGTCAAGATCCAAGAGTAGAATTCTAACGCATCTCCTTCCAAATGCATAGCTGCAACGTCCACTTTCTCAACTTCGGGAATATTGTAATACCGAAAATACTTTTCGGCTTTCAGAATCCATCCACGCGGGTCTCCATCACTGAAAGACGGGAAGGTAATTTTGTTGTAGGGTCGATAGTGGTTACCCCTGCTTCCAGAAGAATCACCGTCGTCAAATCTATCGAAACCGCCACCTGTTTTCTCTCGTGACCGGGCCTGCGTCTTTAGGGCTGCAACATCCTTCTGCAACGATTCCATGGTCTCCAACTTTGCTGCGATCGCAGCCAATTGGACAGCCACAGGGTCTGGTGGTGCTGAACCACTTCCTTCTGGATTACCTCGGGTAGCAGGTGCCATCTTTCCTGGCAATGGAACCAATTGATAGGAACTAAGATCTTCGATTGACTGGAATTAGGAAATTACAACGTAGGCGGCCCGATTTCGAGCAGGGCAAATCTCCGATTACACTAAGAACAACATAAACATATAATCTAGCCTAAGAAAAGAAATACAGGAAACTAGATACTTAAAAGAACAGGAACGTGGGGTAGTTATGGGGTATATTCCCACTTCCCTGAAGTTGTGGGTCACCCCCCATCTCCTTCACATTTGAATGTTTTCCCTCCATAAGCTTTCCCTCCAACTTGGTCACCCTTCTTCAGCTCCAAATAGGCCTGCCCCGATCCAGAGTGACCCGACCCTAACATCGGGTTCGTATCAGTGTCTTAGAAAGATGCATGTAGTGGTCGGAGTTGTTTATTTTCTTTTTGGTTAATATGGTCAAATTGCATCTTTCTAAGACACCTTTGTTGAGTTTTACAAAACATGGATAAAGCTTCAATTCAATTTTTTCCTCACCACAACAACTAAATCTAAACAAACAGCCAAAAGGGTATTTGAAAGGGTAATATTATTGTTTGCACTTTTTATATATTGAAACTTTTTTTTTGCCAAAAGAACCTCGTAGAAATCAAATCTCTAGATTTTTTAAATGTTTTATAGTGATCCTAAGCTCTTAACACATCTCGTATATAGATTCAAGATCTTAAAAAAAAGAGAGGAAGTGAGTTGTGATGCTTATTGTATAAAGTTTCTTAACACACATTTGCAAAGTTGTTGTGATGATACCTACCAAGTGAACTACGTAGAAGCGGTATGGTAATTCATACCAAGTGTCTTAAGGAGAAGTCAGCGGTGATCCCTACCAAGGGAGAAGTTCTTTAGGCTTATGCAACTTTCATATGAAATTGTATAGTGCACCATAATTGCTTAAATGCTAAAACTATCCTGACAAAGAGTACATTATAAGATCCTCTCAATTTGTGTGTGTTGTTAGAGCAAAGTTACCTTGATGAAAGTCCCACTAATGTAGTCAGCAGCCTCCCTACCCAACTTCATGGCTTCATCCACAGTGAGCACACCAAATTGCACCATAACAGAATCGGTATCCCCATATATGACCTACATTTCAATCAATTAGTTGATATGTACAAACTAACCATATCAGATTGCCGTTAGAAGTATTAAGGTAGACATGACAGGCAAGTTCTTTTCCCCATATAGATTATCAAATAATAAAAAGGATGCTTCTTCTGGTTATAACCTGATTTACTCATTCTCTATATGTTAAACTTTACAGAGAGATGAACCCGAGGACTAAGGTCTGAGAATACACGTGCACATGTGTGTGCATCCATGTTATAACCAAATCTGTCAGATACTTTCTCATACGCTTAACTCATCAACCATGCATGATTCCTAAGGGATGTAATATACCTCAGCATTATGTTCATAGCCTCCAAGTGTTGTGAATTTATCTTCAACAAGTCTTTTTGTATGTTCAATCATCTGCCGACCTTCACGAACCAGTCGAGTTAGAAGACCATGTTAGTTTTCAACCAAGAAGAGTTATTCACATAGTAAAATAATCATGCGCACACACAATTTTATGTTTGATGCCATATTACCATAGCTTGTAACACTTGATGATATCTCTAAACAAGGTAATTGGCCAATTGTAGCTCCTGTAAACCCATATACTGAATTTGCACTTACCTAAAAGACATCACACAATAAATAATGAACCAAAGTTACTTTAGAGAAAGCAACTAGCTAGCCAATATATATACACACACCGGAAAAAACTACAGCGGGTAAATGCAAATCTGTCAACTGCCTTACCTTCAAAGCCAGCTGGCGACCATCCAATACAGCCTTCACTAGGGGGTCCTTTGCCTCCTGGAACCCGACTAACTCATTATTGCACAAACAGATTACTTATAAAACTAGGTAACGCGCTACACGATAGAAAGCCTATAACTAGTATGTGAACAAATTAAACTATAACATAAAACAAACAAGTTATGAAAATATATAGCTGCTAGTATATAAAAGAATATCAATACAATATTTGAAAGAAAAAAATAGGAGTGTCATACTTTCAAATCTGCTTTAGCCCTTTTACGAGCAGCTAATAGTTCTTCAAGAATTTCCGGAAGTATACCCTGAACGAGCACTTGTAATTATTTGTCATGACGTATTTCTTTAAAGTATATAATACAATATGGCACTGACTCAATGAACACCTTCTGCAAATTTGACTTGACAAATATTTCACCCGATGGAGTTTTATTGACGCATTCTGGTGGCAGGTTGAGCTTCCGGGCATCTTCAGGAGTCACCTTAACAAGGATAAGCAAAACAAAACTAACACATCAAACCATCGACAACAGAATAATATTATTTCACAAACCAAAGCCAAATTTATAAGTACTAGAAACATGACTTGAATATATATTTAAAATAAAACAAAAGAGTGTCTTACTAGAGTGCAGTAGCATAAGTTGTACGCCATCATGATTGATGGATATAGAGATGCAAAATCCAATGTGGCAATTGGTTTTTCATAGAAACCTGCCCGGGCTTCCAAAACCTATACAGCAAGATAACCTCTATGTAAAATAATTATATAGAATCTTAACAGTACTAAAAGTCCAGTTAGCTGATACTTACTGTTTGTCTACCTTTTAACACTATACAATGTGAATATAATATATCACTAGATATGATTAAGAATGATATACTCACAGTTGCACCTTCATACGTTCCTTGCTCAGATCCTGCTTGTTTCACATTGGGAAGCACTAGATTCTTCTGTTTTGCCTTCCTTAGAAGTTGAGAGAGTACCTGTAGACAACTACTAAAATTTCAAAATCAATTATTTATATATAATCAACACATGATATGTATTTTCATAAAATATGACCTTGATGCTCTGTCCTCTAGAAAGGAGAAATGATATTGGAACACCCGTGACTCGAGCCATCTCCACATAATTGTAAATATACATCAACTTGTCCAGCAATCGTTGAGGAAGATAAGCATCCTATAAAGATATTAAAGTTTCTTCAATTTGTATTTATATATATATAGATAGATATATATATAAAAAAAGCAGTGGCATTATATTGAGAAACTATGAAAGAAGCAGATACATCGTTGAGTTTTGATACAAAGAACCTTCGGTAGATGCTAATAAACTTAAGCAGTTTCAACTTGCAAGAGGCTAAAAAACTTAAGCAGTTTCAATTTTGCAATCAATCCATATTTTGGCTAATAATATCATCAATAAACTCCCAAAAGAAGGAAACAAGCTGTATCAAAGGCATGCCTATTAAAACTGTGTCCAGTCTATACGGCATGCTTCTGCAATTTTAGAAGGATTGACCATCAAGGCATCAACAAACCCCTATATGCAAGGATACAAGTTTAGGGATATGGTTGTGTAACATGAGGATACCACGATGTGAAGATTAAAAATTAATAAGGTTGTGCATTTATATCTCAGTGTACACTTATACATGCTAAAAACCATAACCAACAAGAGAGACAGGGTACCTTTAATTCATACGTCAAGTACACAAATAAATCACATATCGTATAGCATTCTTCTTGCACTCTTACAAGCATTTTACTTCAGAACTTTAGCTTTATATTCAAATTTTACTAATTTCAAAATTCCACTTCTTTCCCTTCTATTATAAAAGTAGAAGAAAATTACCAACCTGCGTTATCAATTTAATCTCATCCATGGTTCGTAATTCAGGAAAACAACCAAACCATACAGGGTGCAAACTCCATTTCACACCCTAACAATTGAACCCAGCAACACCTAGGAGTGCAAAACTCAATTTGGACTGACAAAACTGAAGAACCCAAATCGAACGGCTACCAGCTACATTTGGTCTGGTTCTAGATGGTTTTCAAAACCAGTTTTTTGGTTCAGTCTGTGGTTCTAGACTGCAAAAAATCAATTCTCATTTCACCCAATTGAGATTTAAAACTGGAACTGAACCTATCTATTATTAATATTCAGCTCACAGTGCGGTTGGAGATCAAAATCCAGAAAACAGCTTGCTTTCTGGTTCCATTATTATCTGGTTCTAACCAGATGTATACCCCTAGAAACACCCAGTATGAGGCTCGGTGAGGGATAGAAGGCACCCCTACTGTCTAGAATCTAGATAACCAATTTGGTTTCAAATACTATCATTGAATTACAACCAACTTTACAACAGATGATGCAAAGCTATTGCTTTGATGAACAAAAACTGAGCAAGTATTAGTGAGCCAGAATTAGTGATCACAAGTCCTGCAAGTTATTTAAAGAACGCACCTTGAGACAATATACAGCCAATCTCCGCCTTGTCTCTGGGTTACCATTCTGAAGGTCAGATATAATTGAATGATGAACATCCTCTTTCTGCAAATCAAACACAATTTTGCCAAAC
Source organism: Flaveria ramosissima (assembly GCA_025215565.1). Lineage (NCBI taxonomy): Eukaryota > Viridiplantae > Streptophyta > Magnoliopsida > Asterales > Asteraceae > Flaveria > Flaveria ramosissima. The sequence continues at coordinate 83,891,604 of CM046037.1, forward strand.
ATCAGAATGTCTGTAGTGAAAACAGAAAATAAAAAAGCACAAAAGAACAAGATACATGAATAAGATTCTAAGTCAAAACAATGCAGATCAGTATCCTTTTCTTTTGTTGTATGTATTTTGTTTGATCTTTTACTTAATAATGTGTGTTTCTTATTAGATATGACAGTTATTGCTTCACGGTTCCAGTTTTTCAACCATGTGCACAAAGATCATCATCGTCTTTGACTACTAGATAGAGCAGAGAGACATGTGGGGTTCATGAAGGCTTCCAACAGAAAGTGGGAACATTTGCTGATGACCAAGTAGGATTGTAATTATATCAGCATCAGAAGATACTTAGAACAAGCTCAAGTCAACCAAATTACAACACTAGAAGCCATGGAAAAAAACCCTCTGGTTCTTATATTCTTTCATTGTTCACACTCTGCATATCTTTCGCTTCCTTTGTCCTCGTGTCATTGCTTTCATCTTGCTTCATGTTATATATGAAAGAGAGAAATTTTTAATGTGCAAGGTATTTTTGTTCCTTTTATTCAACTAACACTTGGATTGTATCTTAGTGATTGCCATTTATACTTTTATATTACCTAGAAATGATGGAGATCATTTGCTACTTGCCTACTTTATTACTATTAGTGGTTGCTTGGTTATCAACAGAGAGTATAATGAGTAAGTATGTGAAAGATATAATACAATGCATATCCTATGATGAATTGGTGGCTAGTAGAATTTAAAATCCCAATTCCACTTTTTATTTTTATGTCTATATGGTTCCTTGTATAAAGTGTGCTTATGTGATACCCAACTCCATTTTTCTATTTTTATGTCTATAAGGTCCCTTGCTTAAAGTGTGCTAATGTGTTACCCGTCTAGGTCTAAGAAATATTGTATTTGCAGATACAAGCATATAGTACACACAATAAAAGATTGGTAATGATTTGGGAAAAGACTATCAACTATTAACATGCTTATGTTCTCATGATGCATGAATGAGATATAAGGAACTTCCTATCCATTATAGAAGTTTATTAACCAAACATAAAATAAAAAATACCTGCTCATTAAGAAAGTGTGCTGAAACAGAATTCAAAGAGTACGAGCTTAATTTATAATCCCTTTGCATAGCCTGAGAGTATAGCACAGAAACTTTTAAAATTTCTAGTTATCTCTATGCATCCACTTATTTAATCAATAGCATTCTAAATAATAAATGACCTGAAGCAAATCAAACTGAACTCTCCCTTCCAATGTAACTTCTTTACTTTCCCTTGTGCCATATTGTCTGTGACACCAGATCAGTAATGAAAAATTCAGCATTATGATGAACCTTGGTATGTCCAACAGTATAATAACTTAACATCATCAATATATGCGTGTGTATGTACAAGTATATCTGCGTGTATATGTATGCATGTATATGTATATACATGTATATATGCATATCTATGTATGTATATGCATGTGTATGTATGTGTATATATATGTATGCATGCATGTATGTATATGCATGCATGCATGTATGTATGTATGTACGTATGTAGTATGTATGTGTACATATCTGTAAATGAGTGTGTGTATATGTGTGGGTGTGTATATATATATGTGTGTGTGTGTATTACATGTATCATGTATGTGCGTATATGTGTGTATGTGTGTATGCATGTATGGGCGTTTAAGTATATGTATGTATAACTATGTATGCGTGTATGTATTTCATAAATGTAAAATGCCTTATTTAACATTTTACAATTGCCTTATAAGTAAAACCTTTATAAGTACCATAAACAAATGCATGTGATGCAACATTATCCTATAAAGGTATAAAAGTAAAAAAAAAATCAAATTATTTGTTTGAGTTTCTTTCTGTAAAGGATAAAGGGAGAAAAGAATACAGCATGAGGTAGTCAAATCAACCCGAAGTTGGTGATGTTGCCACGTATATTGTAAGGTCCAAGTCAAAATCATGTTTTCTACCATTTTGGATGTTTAGATAAAGCCTTCCATTATTTGTATGAACAGAGCAATAATTTCAATTAAATGATTCTAGACATTCTGTCTACATTCTCAACTGTATCTTTCTGTGTTATAACCTTCCATCTGTTCTCTTTTAGATCTCCTTACTTAATTTTAAAAAGAATTTAGGCGTGACTCTGACTATTGCAACATTACACATAAAAGATAAACCCCCCTGCCCCCTGCCCCCTGCCCCCTGCCCCCTGCCCCCTGCCCCCTGCCCTCTGCCCCCTGGTTTCTACAAACTAACATCCATGCCCTCTTGGACAATGGAGGCAAGATGCATGTAAAAGAAGTGATGTAGCTAAACATAGAAACAAAGTAAAACTCCCGAAAATGAACTAGGGAATAAAATAGATGTGTCGGTACTCGGTAGTCATGTTCATTACTTTCAGATTAACCATTACCTTGAAGAAAATGTTGTATCCTTCACACGAGTCCTGCTATTTCTAATGCGACCAAGTATTGGGAACTCAACTATTTTCAACGTCTCTGCCCTCTACAAGACAAATTATGTATTTAAGCACTTAATATTAAGGGCTATAGACAGCCCCCATGTAGATATTGCAACCAACAGCATACGTATAAACGAACTGGCAATGTAAACTATTTAAAGTTATAATACAAAAAACGATGAGTGGCGAGCCACTAACCTCAATCAGATACGGCAAGTCAAATTTGCAAATGTTGTAACCAATTATGATATCTGGATCGATTTCACGAATAAAATCCTGAAAAGAGAGAGAAATATCTTAAGCTCCCTTAAACTTTAACATATCAAAGTCACAACAAAATGGTAAATGCTGTGCAATTCAAGTGCTATATGATTCCAAACACATGTAAATCTATAAGAAATATCAGAATATTTGCTTCAATATAGACTAAAACAATCATAGAAAAAACAAAATTTTAGTCAATATACATATTACAAGATGTCCAATGTCAGATCATCAACTCAAAGCCAGCAAAATAAAATATCAGAACATTACCCTCCAAGCCAGCAGCACTTCTCTCTCTGTATCAAATGACATCACATCAACACCAACTATTGGTGAACATGACTTTAGGGTCATTACATTTCTCACAAATGGCTGTTCCTCTCCCTGCAGTGTCACCAGATTTGCAATCTACAAGAAGAACAGAATCAGGAACTGCAACAAACCTACTCTATTTATATGCTTAGTGGGTCTTGATAAATAAGATTAATATTACATATATGAATTAACCTGAATAACAGGATCATATTTAGCGTCAGGGAAAAGGCCCTTACGACCAGCGCACTCAATGTCAAAACTCAATATGCGAAATGGAGCCATTTTTGAAAATTCTCCTTCTGGAGCATGGCTTATCAGTTCTGAATAGCTATAACCTTTGTCAAGAAATTCAATAATCTAATCAGGTAAAGTAAGCATACATACATGAAAGGCTTTAATTAAAGAACATTATTGCTATCATTGCAGTGAGGATACTGGCAATCAAACTCAAACTGAGAGTATGAAAGATTCTTTGCTGATTTCTTGTATTTGTGAGCTGGAACTTCAATCCAATTGCCACCAACGATTTTGCAATCAATCATGAAGCGAAGAACAAAAAGAACGTTGCTCTCATAAGTCATGAAGCTTTTCATACCAAGGCCATCAATTTGTATCCCTTTGTCAAGAATTCCTGCCACGATCACATTAAATGTTGAGAAGCAACAAGAGATGGTCAAATGAAAGACAACAGAAGTAGATATATTTATCCAACATTCACTGTAACTATAGATACGGTAATAAGCCAAAGGGAACTAAAATGATGGATTGCATTTAAAACTACATGAAAAAGTGCATGAGAAAATTATAGAGCGATTAATTTTTCAGCCGTAGTACCTTCTAAGATACATAAAAATGCAATGCTTGGGGGTACAAACTGGAAATATGCAGTACTACTTAATTTTGAAACAATGCAACATTCACAAGGGTAAAATCTAGAAGCTGCCACACTTTACCTCGGCAACTAGCAACCATTGTTGGCAATGCAACGACAATTTTTAGAAAAGGTTGAGTATTATGTTGCTGATAGTACATAATGCTCTTTTTCTGAACTAGTTCTATGCGTAGGATAAACTTAGGAACTGAAAACTTATTGGTCTTGTTGGCTTCCCTCATTCTCCCCTGGAACAAAATTGAAAAGAAAAAAGATTATCTGTATTGTATATTGTAGAAAGCAGTAAATAAATGCACATATACAACACCCTTGGTGTAAATTATTACAAATGACACAATTTAATCAGCAGCAAAAGATACCTCGAGAATTTGATGAAAGCGAGATATATCATCAGGGCCCATGCCAGGAGGACAGCTGATATAGAAGTATGGTTCAAATCCATGAACATTACAGCATACACTATTCCCTAATTGCAAACCACAAACCATAAAATTACAAGACAGGTTATATTCCAAATATAGATAATAGTAGCACTTGCTACAGAGAATTAGTATGGTATAAAAGTAAACCTTGGACCAGAAAAAAAAAAAGAAAAGTTACTCATACACCAAAAAACTGTGTGCTGAAACTTTTTGACACATAAACAAGATGCATCAACAAGACAAGTATGCATGTTACAAGTTGATGAGCAGCACTACCTATCCTCTTTCCAAATGTAAAAGTCTCAGCACCAAGTAAACGTTAACTTGATATTTAGGGCAATGTACAACCTTTTCTCATCCCAGGCACCATAAGAATTGTTATGATATAAAAAGTCCAATGAGAAATCATGTTTTCCATCACATAAGTAAAGGATTCTATATACTAGAGAAATAAAAAGGATATATATAGCCACGGTAAGCATACTGGCATAGTAATGAACCGATAGCAAACAAGGAAAAACGATAAGGGATGAGTAAATACCTTCCTTGGTTACACCAAATATTCTGATAATAGCGGCGGAGCCAGAAGAATTTGGAATGAATCCTTTGTGACTCTCTCCAATCATGTAATCAATCTCCAGTTGTTGAAAAACTAGCAGGAAATAATGGTGAAAAGATGAAATACAGATTGAGAGCTTAACCACATGAAATCACTAGTTCTTTTGCAATTAGGGGATATTAGTAAATCGTAAAACCCTAGTTAAAGCAAAAAAAAAAAAAAAAGAAATTGAGATTGAAAATACCTAGGGTTTGTGAGTGAGAGTGGTAGGCAGGGGTTAAGGAAGGGCGCTTCCATTTGTGAAGGCGATTAGCGAGGGCTTCACGGTCTTCCATGTCACGGAGGATGAGTTCATCTTCGTCTTCGTCCACGAGGCTTTCTTCAACGAACACGTCCTCATCCATGTATTCCTCATCTTCATCCTCCTCCGTCGCAAGGTGTTTCGGTGGTCGTTGTGGCGGCGCCGGTGGTTGCTCCGCCGCCCGCTTCCTGCCGTTGCCCTTGTTCATCGTCTTTCTCCAGCTTCCAATGGCGGGGTGAACACTCTAATTGCCCGCCAATTTCATCAACCTTTATAGTCCACTGCAAGTCATGTGCGTCTCACGTGTCCTGTCATCTACGTCAAATACATGTACAAGTTTTTAATGCCTACTTACACAAGAACTTGCTTCACCATGATAACTAATTTTGTAAATGTTTTCTTTCTACTCTCATAAATTTTTTACATGTCATGTTTTATTAACCTTCAGATATACTTTTTGTTATGTAGTTATGTTTATCTACGTGTTAGTGTAAATATAGTTTAAAACCAAATTGTTTATCATGATGTACAAGCTTTCAATGACTTATTAAAGTTGCTTCAGGTTTCATTCTTTGTAGTTTTTGTCTTCCTCCTACAACGTTTAGTATGTGGTAATTTTATATAATTTTGTATTTACGATTGCGGCTTGCTTATTTTTTATCAATCTTTTTCGATGTGAATTTATCCACAGTGTGAAGATTGATGTAAATGTCATCTAAATCAAGTCTTACATATTTCAACCTTCACATCGTAGTGTGCGGGTTTCACCCGTATGTTAAGCATTCAAGTATAATAATACAAATCTTCAGCATACTAGTTTTTTATTAAAAAATGTACTTTATTTTTGTTACCTTTTTTAGTGAACCACAACGCAATGTGAGGGTTTTGCAATATTTTTCCTTTGGTAATTTGATTTTTTGAATATTATAACATCGTACATGTATGTTTCAATATTTAACACGATGTTTAACCCGCGAATGAACGACATATACAAACCGCATCGCCACCATCCGCTAGTGAACACATATTTATTAAGAGTATATATATTGTGTGTGCAGGGTAAAGTTCCTTTGTTAACCCTTGTTAATTGCGATAACTCGTTAAGTCAAATGTAATGAATACTTACACTATAATTATGTTGTAAGAAGCAGTGCAATGAACTTTTACACTATAATAAACCACTAATGTAACGATCCCCCCCCCCCCCCCCCGCATTTTCAAAACTTCCTAATTTTTCTAAAAACATCAGTTTTATTTGCCTTCTTAACTTTTTTGTACTGTGTTGTGTCATTTATATGCCTTTGAAATAACGGATCTTGTTCAAAACACAAAAGTCGTGCCATCCGGTAATTTTTTTTACCAAAACTCCGTTAGTTACGTTAAACCTTGCATACATGTGTCGTAAGCATGCATCAGTTGTCATTGAACGTTGCTGACTTAACAAATAGTTGATATTGGTTTAACTAATGTTAACTTGAATAAAATTTTGGTAATTATTACGTGATTATGTGAATCAACGTGTTTAAGTGTTATTTTGTGGGTTACTCTTTACAACGTGACTATGTGGAATATATAGTTTCATGTGTGGTGATAATGAATTGATATTTATGTTATTATTTGGTTTACTAAAGTTCATGCATTATGGAATGGGAAATAATTTAAAAAAGTATAAAAAATAAGTTTTACAATTTAAAAGATTAAAAGGGATTAAAAGGAAATTGTTGGGTATGTATAAATAACAAAAAAAACCATTGAAACTCCCCCCCCCCCATTATTGCGGTTGAAAACACCCCCATCCCCACCTTTTTGCGATTTTGATCAACAAACAACACAATCCATTTGATTTTGATTTGCTTTTATCATTCCAACCTATTAGCAAGCTTAATTGTTGATCAATCATGTGTTTTAGGTGACTTTCCAACTAGATTATATTGTTTTTTATTTAAGAACAAACCCTAGTTCAATTGTGCATGATAATATGAAATTGATGTTATTGGATGATGTTATTGTGTTAGTTTGATAGTATTGTTGATGGTTTACGTGAGTTATGCATAAAATTCAGGGTTTTTATGTCTCGTTCATATATTACTAAAGTAGAAACTTTAATTCTCAAGAACTTAGGGTTTTGTGATTCCTTGATAATTCTTGTGTATTTATAATTGCTATGATCTGTTTAAGTGTATGAATGATAAATCAATGATTGGCTTTGATGAAATTTTGGATTGTATGATATTACTTTCCCAAGGTGGAAACTTTATTTACATATTTGGTAGAAATAAATTATGATATGATCATGGTAGATTGATTGTTAAGATTATTTAACATGCTAGAATACAATTACTATATCATATGAATGCTACTTGGGAGTATTGGATGTTCTAGTGTTTGGGAGGTAATTGTACAATGTGATAGAACTAAGTTAGATAATTAAGGTTTTATGTTTTAATAATAATGTTGATCAATATGATATGTTTAAATTGTTTTGTTAGTATAAGTCATGTTTGGGAATGTGATAATGAACATCATACACGCAAACGGATCCAAGGCCCATACTTAGTAGGATTGGAAGGGTTTAGGATATGAGGTAGTAAGTTACTTCACATGACATGTAGTGCGTGATTAAACTCAACGTGTGATTAGGTATTTGAGATTTTTTTTCTATTTGTAATGAGCATGGTGATTGTTTATTGACATTCGTGTGTGTTGTATGATAAGTTATGCTAGTACTAGAATCTTGCTAGAACTTAAGGTTCATTATGTGCTATACGTGAATATTTCTATGTTATGATTACCTGTAATGAATTATTAAATTTGAGCAAACAAGATTTCACTTAACATGTGACCAACGGGTCAAACGGGTCAACTGGGTCAATATTTTCCAGCAACAAAATTGATTGAACGCTTAGGGTTTGTTAAACTATTTTGGTTTGCACGTACTTATGTACTCATGTATTCTAGGTAACCTTTGACGCGTTGTGTATTCTTTTATCGTTAAAATTTATTACTTATGCTTACGCTTTAGGTGAGTTCAATACTCCACTTTTAGATACTCTTTTTAGGGGAGAAAGCACACCTTACAAATGCTTTAATCATTATAGTTATGTGTAGCATGAAACATACTAGAATTTTACCGTTTCTCTCTTCTATTAAATAATTACACTAATTACTTATAATATTATTTAATTCCTTTTTAGATTAAAAATACTTTTTTAATAAATTAAAAAAGATATTTTTTATTAATGTCATTTCTAAAGAAAATAAATTTTTATATAATAAAAGTTTTTCTAAAATATCAAACTTTTTTTAAACATATTTTTTTTGAAAAAAATTGGTTTTTTAAAAGAGTAAAATTTTTATAAACAAAAATTAATCAAAATTGGGAGTTATAGTAAATGAGTATTTAAGAAGGAAAATTTTAAAAGCGGTTTGTTTCGATACAAAATGTTTAACTTTTATTAAAAGAAAAAAGTCAATATCAATGTTTATTACCTATACTTCTTACTTATTCGTAATTTCAGCCCTATCTTATTTTAAAATATTGTTTTATAATTAATAAAAATTTATTTTATATATTGTGTTATTTATTAAATCCGTGTAATAAATGGGCTACTAAAGATAGCACATATCTATACAGTACATATCTATTATTTTTAATAACTGTATTGCTCTAAATATTTTAGAAACTTGGTGTTTGGAGTTCAACTTTTTCTTTGATTGTATATTTTACCAATACATATCCAAAAAATGTAAATGCGTATTTATTATTTATTATTAGATACATTATTCTGACAAACTTAATAATCCTATAGGTTAGAAATTAACTTTTTTATATTTTAAATTTTACTAATATGATTAAAATGAAAGGTTTGTTTATAATTTGTGTTTTCAAGTTTCGTAAACATGCAAAATTTATAATTAGGCATTTTGATATCAATCTAGGCCCATTTAGAAAATTCATAAGTCGAGGTTCATTGTATAAAGAGTTTGCTCGAAATAAATGAAAGTATGATAATTAACTCGATGCTTTCAATCATATACGATAGATTAGACGGATTTCTTAATGAATACTATATATATTTCAAATATTTTTAATGGTTTTGTAAGTAAATTGTAATAACTAGTTATAATCCCGCCGCGTGTTGTGGCGGGGATTTTGTTTGGTAGCTTGAGTTAATGAGCTTCATCACGCATTGCTATAGGAGTCAAATCAGGAATCTAATTTTACAACTAAAGAGAATAATTATATGATGTTATGAAGCTGTGAACATGACCAACAAACATATAATTACATGAAAGCCATAATTAGAAACAAATAATGAACCAACTATAAAGTAAGCAGCCTCAAAGAAAATAAGAAATCATAGCAAGATGAAATAAATCAACATGATACCACATCTTCCGGTAGTGTTCTATCATTCACCGATTCATAAAAGGTTTTGCTATTAAAAGTAAAGCATCCCATAATCACACATTAGCATTGTTCAGCCCGCACGCTTACGATAGTCAAAGTTAACAATTTAGGTATTTAGCATCTGTGAGTTATACTTACTGATAATAATCGACTTTATGATTAGTGAAACATATAATTGTGTGGCAATGATTTGTAGCCTAATGCAAACACATTATGAATTTAAAGTTAGAATCTTAGGGTACTTTTACAACCTAATTTCAAAAAGAAACAAAAAAGGATGCATATCTTATGTTATTTAGTTTAAAGGTTCATTTAACATGCAAAAAATACTCCTTGGTTTTTGTAAATGTAACATAAAAAATATTGTACTTAATTAAACACATATATGAAAAGAAATACTTATATCTATTAGTAGGTTTAACAGTTTACTAAAGTAACATGGTGTTACTCGGCTGGCACTCAAGTAGTCAATAAGCAACTTAGCTTGGAACCAGGACTTTAATTAGTGTTTGTATTTCCAGATCCGACAAGATGTTCCCCTTTGAACCTATGTAAAGTCTTGAAACTTTGATAAAATTTGTAGTTTATAGTACATTAATTAATTGTCTCTGTGAAATCAACATAAAAGGTTTTATGCATTTTAATACATCTCAAATGACCTTCAACTCAATTTCAGCTTTGTTACATGTTTAGCTCATCAACCAATTCAACCGGTTAGAGTTAACACAACCTAAATCAACCCGTATGGCACATGGGTCTAAATAGCCTCCTCTAGAAGTGAAACCATTACATGTTTGAAATGATTGAACACAACCATGTGTAATTGGCTTCTTAGCTTTTCGCATTGATCAACCATACGATGTGATTCAACATTATAACATCTATTATAATCCCTTTAAACCAGTGTTGTAAATCGGCCTAGTCGGGCGATTAATCGGTCGCTAGTCGGTCGGTTACCTTGGCGATTTCATGTACTCGGTGGATCAAATCGGTAATCAGACCTAGTCGGATAAAATCGGACCTAGTCGGACAAAATCAGACCTAGACAGACAAAGTCAGTCCAAATCGGCCACTAATCAACGTCTAGGTTCCAGCCAAATTCCGGTCACATTTTGGTCAGATTCCGGCCAAATGTTTGAAATTACGGTCAAACCTTGAAACTTTTGGCCAAATACGTGTAAATTTTGGTCAAATGTGTTTGTATATATATAAATCTGAATATTTTTATAAAAAGTGCATATAAAAATGAGTGTGTGTGTGTATATATAAAACTGAAAATTACTTATAAAAGCTTTTTAGGCTCTTGATTGTGAGATCTTACCATCCTAATCAACCTGTTTTTCAATCCTCCTTACACCACACTCAAAATTGCCCTCAACAAGTCTGAAGTAGAGATGGGGACGATGACTAAAGCACCCATCATCACCCCTGAAACTTCAGGTCATGGAGCAGATGCATGGAAGGCTTCATCAGGTATCAAGATAGCAAGATGTGACAATCTATTGTCAATGGCCCGTATAAACCAAAGATGGTAGGTGGAAACAGTGCCATGATAGAGAAAGCCGTTGAAGACTACTCTGATGAGGACTAGAAGAAGCTGGACATCGACAACAATGCTATGACTATTCTCATGACTGTAATTCCCAACTCCATCATGGTGGGGTTTGAGCATTGCCAGTCAGCCAAAGAACAGTTTGATGCACTTACTCATATGTACTCCAGCTCCAATGACTCCAAAAAGGACTCACTGAAGCAGCAGTTCGAGAACTTCACCTACATTACTGGAGAGACCCTCAGCAAGCAATACTTCAGGTACATGGACCTCATTTCTTCCCTTCAGTCTGTGGGAATTGCCCTTGAACTTAGAGACCTCACAAGAAAGTTCATGAGTGCACTCCCTAATGAGTGGATGTTCTATTCTGTCTCTATCAAGAGAACAGAAAATTTGAACACCCTCACCATGGCCGAACTCTATGGTATCCTTGATGGATATCGTTTGGAGATGGAAAATAAGAGAGGCCATTAGACAAGCAGACCCTTGAGTCTTCCTGCTAGCAACGCTTTGATGGTTGCTGAAGGCTCAGGACCCACCCAACCTCAACAGTACCTGACTTACACCCAACAATCATCCTGTTCTTCTGTGCCATACATTACATTTCCTGAGACTCCAAGGTCTCAACAGGCTCAGCAAAGTTCCTTTCAGGACAACTGTGCCTTTGTCTCAGGAAGTGGACACTTTAGTGATTATCAGTATTGCTTTGATGTGTTGGACCAAAAGAACCAATGAGCCTGATCAGAAAAACCTCTAAGTCCCACAGACATTACAAGTGCTGAAGATAGTTACATCAGCTGAAGACATCAGCTGATTACAAAAGTCTGAAGACAAAGTCTGAAAGCAAAGAACTGAAGACAAAGTCTGAAGATGAAGTGTTGAAGACAAAGACTGAAGACCAGAGTGATCAGCAGTTGTCACAACAGCTGAAGTTGTTAACTTCAGTAGTTGTGATGGTTTTACTTTTCAGTACTTGTAATTTTATATTTCAGTAGTTTATTGTTTCAGTAGTTACTAGTCAGTAGTTTATGTAATTGTACTTAGCATTTACTGAGATGTAATCAGTTGTTGAGAACATCTCAGTAGTTTGCTTATTTCAGTTGTTTTTGTAATTCTGTTAGATGTCACTGTCAAGTGACATCAGCAGACGTCACATTCCTCTATATAAGGGATGTTGACCTAGCTGTATTTCTAACCGAAGCATTACGCGTGAATGAAATCTTTCCCTTAACAGAAATATTCTCTCTATAATTGTGATTGATTGTTTTGCATATTCATTACATTTCTTGCTTGAATTCGATCTCAATTGATGATATTCCGCTGCATAATTCTAACCTAATTGATCCGATCCTATCAAATGGTATCAGAGCAGGTTAATCATTGATCGATCTAACAATTGATCATTGAAACTGTTCTTTTGATAGCAAAGGTTGATCGAATTAGTAGTTTTGCAAGAATTGATTATAGAGACTAATTTTCTGTGCTTCCGGTTCATTAATTGTGATTCTAATTGTATTTTCTAAGTGTGTTGTTGAGTTTTTCAAACCAGACCAATTTTAATCTCCTTGACTTCAATTGAATTAGTGAAAATGACTACTTCAACGAATGATCCTCACAATACTGGCTCCTCAACTAAGCCTCCTATGCTTGTTAGGAGTGAGTATAACATATGGCAACACCGAATGCTCCATCACCTGTCTGTTAACAGTTCAGGTTGTTGGAAGTCTGTGGTTCATGGACCATACAAGCCTATGGTGAGTAATCCTGAAACCAAGGAGATGGTTCCTAAAAAGAAGGAACAATATTCTGATGAGGATTTAAAACTGTTTGAGATTGATGCTAAAGCCCATGGAATTCTGGCCATGGCAATTCCTAGTGAAATCTATTCTGGGCTTATGCATCATGAAACTGCCTATGATCTCTGGGTTGCTCTAAAAGAACAATATGGAGGAACTGATGAGGTCTTAGCAAACAATAGAGAAATCCTTGCCCAGCAATATGAGACATTCTCTCATAGGAAGGGTGAGACACTGACTCAACAGTTTGAGCGGTTTTCATGTTTAATCTCTGAGCTTAAAATGGTTCAACATGAATACACTAAGAGCCAGATGAATAATAGATTCCTCAGATCCCTGCCTGAGAGATGGGACACTTACACCATTGTCCTACGCTCCAGTGCAAATCTGGATACTCTATCTCTCACCCAACTTCATGGGAAGCTCTTAACATTTGAGAGAGAGATAGAACAGAAAAGGAAACTATCTTCATCTGGAAAGCTCACTGATGACTTTGTACCAGGTAATACTGCTCTGGTTGGTCATGAGTTTGAATATGCTTCATCTGAAAGTTCATATGATGAGCATATTGATTTCTCTTCAAACAGTGGAAATCATGCTTTTGTTGGAGTTGAGGGAAACTCATGTTTTAATGCTGATAATTTGTGTTTTGTGATGGATGATTTAAAGGGAATAGCTGATGATGATCTTGAAGAGATGGATATTTTGAGCCAGATGGCACTGATTAATATCAGATCTCAAAAATTTTATAAGAGAACAGGTAGGAAATTTCCTGGACTCTCTGGCAAAACCAAGGTTGGTTTTGACAAGAGTAAGTTGAGATGTCACAAGTGTCACAGACTTGGACATTTTGCTAGAGAGTGTAGATCATCTGGATCTAACTCATCTGCACCCTTTGTGACTTTTCCAAGTAATAATTCACAATCCAAAGGGCAACAGCCTACCAGTTCTGATCATCATTCTCAGCATCAATCATCTCCTGCATACTTTGTCCCTCAAAGCCCCATGCCATATCCTTATCCATGCTTTTACATGCCTCAGTCTGGTCAAGTTTCAGTACCAATGGCTCAACAACCACACGCTCTACCTGATTCTTAGCCTTCTCAATCAAATCAGCAATCTCAACCTCCATCTCATCAGAGCTTTTTCACCCCTGAGGTTGTTGACTGGAGCAGCCTACCAGATGATGTCTCTGGTTATTCTGAGCAATTTGCTGGTGCTGGTCAACATGGTGGTGACAATCCTTTTGGAAACCTTGCTTTAATGGCCCTGGAATCTACTGATGACAATCCTTCATCATCACAAGGTTCTTCATCACAGGTACCACAGGTATCTTCTGAGGCTAAGGCCAGGATTTGTTCTGAATCATGCATAGCTGCTTTTGTTTCTATTAGAGAAGCAAATGTAGCTTTAATTAATCAAAATCTTGACCTAGAAAAGGCAATGTCTAAAAGGAAATCTGAGTTTGAGTCTGTGTTAAAAGAGAAGGATGATGAGATTTATAAACTTAAATGTCAAATTACTGATGAAAAGGCTAAGGTAGAGGTCATTCTAGAAAATCACAAGAATCTCAAGGATACACTTGCAGCTACCCAAGTTGATTGTGAACGATGGGTAACATCCTGCAAGGGATTTGAAATGCTTCTCAGTAAGCAAACTGCTTCAAATGTGAAGTTTGGGATTGGGTATAATCATACCATACCTCCCACAGATTTTACTCCTAAGTCAGAAGTACAATCTGAGGTTGAGAGTCATTCCCAAACCACATCATCAGGTGTTTCATCCTCTATTAAAAATTTAAAATCTGAGGATGAAGATAGTGTGTGTATCTCAGTTAATCAAATAACTGATGATCCTACTACTTCGAAACACCTGATCAAGAAGAAGCTGAGAATCTCAGGTGTTGTTCCACAAGGTACTCAAAGTACTGAAGGGCAAAACACAACACCTGAAAAGCATTTCAAATCAGAAGAAAATGAGCAATCCTTGACAACTGCTGAAGAATCTATCAGGATTTCAAAAAGTACTGATAGCAAACCACTGAAGAAGAAATCTTCAGTTGTTGAAAATCCTGCAGTACTTCCCAAAAGTACTGAAAGGAAGAAAGTACTGAAGAACAAATCTTCAGTAGTTTCCTCAACTTCAGCAGTTGATCAAGAAAAGATGAAAGCTAAACCATGTGAAATATGTGGTTTGTTCAATCATCTGACTGATGAGTGCTGGTATAGCAAGGGTTTAAAATTCAATAAAAAGAAAATCATTAAGCAGGAAATGCAGAAAATGAAAAACAAATTTCAAACCAAGTTTGTACCTCAATCATCCCATTCTGATAAACCTAAGCTTTCTCAAAATGCCACTAAGAAAGAAGGGGTTTTTCAAACAACAGCTGGAAATATTCCTCAGGGAATATTGAAAACTCAGACTAAGTCTGTGTCTTTTCAAAAGAAGGGTGTAGAGAATAACAAAAACAAATCATCCACAAGTACTGATGTGTCAACTGAGTTGAAAACTCTATCAACAAATCAGACACAACTTGTGATGATGATTCAACATCTATTGGGGAGAGTTAACCAATTGGATGTTTCTGTGTCTAAACCACTGAAAAGGATACCCAAGCAAAAATCCAAGGAATCCTTTTCAGCATCATCTACATCTTCAAAAGCTGTTGATCATGCACAACCTGTTAGTTTAACATCTGTTGATGAAAACAGACCCAAAACCAAAAAGGTTTGGGTCTCCAAAGCTAACTAATGTTTGTGTTAAATGCAGGGTTCTTCATCATGCCAAAGAAGCATGTGGTATGTGGACAGTGGAGGATCCATGCATATGACAGGGAGCAGCTCTCTTCTTCATGACTATTCCCAAAGGAAGAAGGGATTTGTTTCATTTGGAAATGATGCAAAAGGTTACATCATTGGGAAGGGTTTTGTCTCAAATGGGGAGATAAGATTTGATGATGTCAACCATGTGGAGAACCTCAAATACAACCTTTTGAGTGCCAGTCAAATGTGTGATAAAGGGCATGTTGCACTTTTCACAAGTCAAAACTGTCGGATTCTGTCTTCCACAGTTTTGCACAAGATTGACAAAATATTGGATGAGTATACTCTCCTGAAGGCCAACAGGATTGGCAAAGTATATGCTTTAGATCTATCAAAGAAAATAGATCTAAAAGGCCATCCATGTTTGTTCTCCAAAGCCTCTCCTCAAGAATCTGAACTATGGCATAGAAGGCTGGGTCATGTGAATTTCAAAAACATGAATCAGCTCATTCATCATGGATTAGCGAGAGGCTTACCATTGAAAGAGTTCAAGTGTGATGATACCTGCCCAGCTTGCTTGAAAGGAAAACAACACAAAGCTTCATTCCCTTCTATAGAAGAACCTAAGTCCACAGCATGCTTGCAATTACTGCACATGGATCTATTTGGTCCTGTGTGAGTAATGAGCATGGCAAAGAAAAAATACTGTCTGGTAATTGTGGATGATTACTCTAGATATGTATGGACTTTCTTCTTGCACTCCAAGGATGAAGCAGCTCAAAGTATTATCTATTTTGTGTTACATGTGGAGAAGCAGCATTCACTTCCTGTTAAGTGTGTGAGAAGTGATAATGGGACAGAGTTTAGAAATCACACTCTTGATGAATTCTATTTGTCTAAGGGAATCAAAAGACAATATAGTATTCAAAGAACTCCAGAGCAAAATGGAGTGGTGGAAAGAAAGAACAGGACCCTGATTGAAGCTGCAAGGACAATGTTGGCTGACTCTGGGTTGCCACTAAACTTTTGGGCTGAAGCTGTCAATACAGCTTGCTATGTTCAGAATAGAGTATTAGTGAATCAGAGGTTGATGAAGACTCCTTATGAGCTCTTACATCATTTGGCTCCTTTGATTTCATTCTTTAGAGCTTTTGGGTGTCCCTGTTATATTCTTAACACAAAAAGTATCCTTCAGAAGTTTGATTCCAAGGTGGATGCAGGGTATTTTGTTGGGTATTCATCTACTTGCAAAGCATACAGAGTGTTCAACTGCAGAACAAAGATTGTTGAAGAGACTTTGCATGTCAAGTTCAATGAATCACCAAAAGACAAGATTCCTCAAAACCTTGTTGAGATGTTTGACTTGGACATACTGCAATATGTTCCATATCAGCCTCCACCTGTTATGGTTTCTGAAGATCCATCATCTCCAACTGAAGATACAAATGCAAGTTGTAGTGATCATCTGCCTGGTCCTACTACACTTGAGGTTCCTGTAGCCTCAGCAGCTCCATCCACAACAAATGCTGATGAAATCTCTGAATCCTCTACTTCATTTGAACTGCCATCTCAGTCTAGGTTTCAAGAGTCTACATCAACATCTGCTGCTGCTGAATCTTCTACAAACACTTGCACAGATATCATTGCTTATCAAGAATTGAAGAATCATCCTGTGTCCCAGATCATTGGTGACATAACTGCTGGTGTTTCAACAAGAAGTCAACTATCAAATTTTTGTCTCTATGCTCTCTTCATCAGTCAGCAAGAGCCAAAGAATTATCATGTTGCTTTAAGGGACAATGGATGGGTTGAAGCCATGCAGCTTGAGCTTCTTCAATTTCAAAAACAGCAAGTGTGGGAACTGGTTCCTCTACCCTCAGGTAAGTGTGCAATAGGCACTAAATGGGTGTTTAGGAATAAAACTGATGAAAAAGGTCAAATTGTCAAGAACAAGGCCAGACTGGTTGTACAGGGGTTCTCACAAGAAGAAGGTATTGATTATGATGAAACCTTTGCCCCTGTGGCCAGACTGGAGGCAATTCGTTTGTTTTTAGCTTATGCTGCTTTTCATAACCTTAAAGTTTTTCAAATGGATGTCAAAAGTGCATTTTTGTATGGAAAATAAAAGAAGAAGTTTATGTATGTCAACCACCAGGCTTTGAAGATCATAAACACCCTGATTGGGTGTATAAGCTTGATAAGGCTCTTTATGGGTTGAAACAAGCTCCCAGAGCCTGGTATGAAACATTATCTAATTTTCTTCTTCAAAATAATTTTACTAGAGGCTCCATAGATAAAACTTTGTTTATAAAGAAATCTGGCATGCATAAGCTCCTTGTTCAAATTTATGCTGATGATATTATTTTTGCATCATCTGATCCCCAGTTGTGTGATGCATTCACAAAATTGATGCAACAAAAGTTTGAAATGAGTGCTATGGGAGAATTACAGTTCTTTCTGGGTTTACAAATCAAACAACTGACTGATGGAACTTTCATTCATCAGTCAAAATACACAAAAGATTTGTTAACCAAGTTTGATTTACAAAACTGTAAATCCTGTTCTACTCCCATGTGCAGCAACACACAACTGGATGCTGATCAAAAAGGTAAAGCAGTTGATGAAACTCTTTACAGATGTATGATTGGTTCCTTGATGTACCTAACAGCTTCTAGACCAGATATTATGTTTGCAACTTGTGTCTGTGCTAGATTTCAGGCAGCTCCTAAGGATTCCCATATGATTGCAGTCAAGAGGATCTTTAGATATTTGCAGGGAACTAAATCACTAGGACTATGGTATTCCACTGGGCACTCTTGTAAATTGGTTGCTTTTTCTGATAGTGACTATGCAGGGTGTAAGTTAACCAGAAAATCAACTTCTGGTGGATGCCAATTTCTAGGCAACTGTTTGGTTTCTTGGCAGAGTAAGAAACAAACATCAGTTGCTACATCAACAGCTGAAGCAGAGTACATTGCAGCTGCAAGCTGTACATCTCAGGTACTTTGGCTTCAAAATCAGTTATTGGATTATGACATTACTGAGACTAAGACTCCATTATTAATGGATAGTTCTTCAGCTCTTTGTATTGTTAAGAATCCTGTCCAGCATTCTAGGACCAAACATATTGAGATCAGACATCATTTCATTAGGGATTGCTATGAAAAAGGTCTGATTGATCCAAAGTTTGTGCCTAGTGCTGATGAGCTTGCAGATATATTTACTAAGCCTTTGGATAGTGCAACATTTCATAATCTTGTACTCAGGCTTGGTATGCTGCAGCTAGAATAATTTGACAACTACTGATGCTCTTAGTTCACAAATACTGATGAGCATTAGTACTCTTTTGTCAAAAATAAGTACTGATAAGTCATTTTATTTTCAGTAGTTTTCTAACTACTGAAGACTTAATTACTTAAAAGTACTGAAGTATCTTATTAGTTCAAAAATACTGATGTAGTTCAAACTACTGATGTCTTTTGTAATAAATAAGTATTGATGACCGATGAAACATCTGAAAATCAGATGATCTGATGAGTAAGTGTCAAGGTCATTGAAAGTTAAAACTACTGATGACCAACACCAAGTCTTCAGTTGTTTACAACATCTGAAAGTTAAAACCATGTCTTCAGTTGTTTTCTAACATCTGATGACTAACACCAACACTTTCAGTTGTTTCACCTCAGCCGTTTCATAACCTATATATACCTAACCCTAAATTCAACCTTTTCATAACCCACTTTCCAAACGTTCATCTTCCATTAATGGCGACCATGCAAATCAAACCTCGACACAACTGTGTTGCTCATCTTACCAAATCACCATTCTGGAACAAGTTCGATGCTGCTGTCGACTTGATGAACGATTCCCAATACCGCACAGCCTTTCTTCTCAATCCCACCATTTACCCTGATACCCTGTGCCAGTTCTGGACGAACGTTACCGTTCATACTGATGAGAATGATGCAACCATCACTCTCCAGTCTTTTGTTAACCAGAAACGGGTGATCATCACTCCTGAGATCATTCGTCAAACCCTAGACCTAAATGATGCCACTTATCCCACCAAGTACCCAAAAGGCACCATTGATCTCTCTTTTGCCAATCATGGTTATGAAGGTGACCTAAGTGCTACTACCATACTGAAGAAGCACTTCCATGATGCTGAGCGACTCATATTTCACATGATCAATGTCTGCCTGGCTCCTAAAACATCTTCTTGGGATCAAATGTCATCCAGATGGCAACAGGTATTATATTCTATCCTTGAGCATCAAAATCTAAATTTTTCTGATATTCTCTTTTTGGAACTAAAAGATTTGGCATTGAAACCTGTGGCAAATAGATGGATATTATATCCAAGGTTTCTTATGGCAATCATTTTAAACCAATTAAAATCTGATGGCCTTGTTGGCCTTGGAGTCCCTGCTCTGTTGGTTCTACCAGAGGTATACTCCAGGCACAACTCAAACCCACAACTCAAACAGGCTGCCAAACTGCTCAAACCCAAGCAGAAGGAACCCACAGCCTCCACCTCCAAATCTAAAGTCCCCTCCAAACCCAAACCAAAGAAAACCAAAAAGGCTACTCAGGGAGTTGAGTCCCCTGATGATGCCCCTGCAGCACAAACGCAGGATGAGACTACAAGTCTTAATCCCCTTGTAGTCTCAATGACTCCACCAGCTGAAACCGCTCAAGTATCCTCTCAACAGGGTCCTGATGCAACCAATATAGGGAAACCACATTGCTGGAATCTATCTCACTTGAGAAGATTACCATTGAAGAGCACCAATCTCCCCAGGTGCAAACCTTTTCACCACCATCTCCCACTGATACTGCTCCTACAAGCCCAACTGCAGTCATTGCACAAGTGCTGACTCAGCTACATTCCTCTACCCCTCCCCAGATACCTGTTACTACTGGGAAAACCTCAACAGCTGAGGGAGAGGATCAAAATGTGGTTGATATCCAACAGCATAGGGATTATCAAGTTCAGTCTCCCAGTGTAAATGTGGAGACTAGAACATCTGGTGAGGCTACATCTTCCCCTGCTTCAGCACATGAACAGGATGAAGCTGGTAACATCTCTAAGACCTCACCAGAGGCAACTGTCAATGAAGGACTTGCTCCTAAGACAGGAAGTCCCTAGTTCCAAGACAAAGGGGCACATGTGATTACTGATTTACACTCAGCACATGTTCATCCTGATTCACTCAGGAGGTCAGGTGATTCAGTTTATACTGATGATGACCTGGGCTTTTTCTTTGAAGTCTTAGCCCAAAACACTATTCTTGAGGCTGAGGTTTGTAGATTGAAAGATCTGCTTCCCATCCTGCCTCAGGAATCAAGACCATCTGCCCCAATAAACCCACAGATGGCAGCTTCTGTTGAAGCTTCCCTAAACACTGAGCCACTCAAATCAACCAAACCACCAGCCTCAGGTTCAGGCACCATTTCTCAGGGAGAGAACCCCTTTGAGCAAATGGTTGCTGCATTCAAATCTTCCTTACCTCTCATCACACCCATCATCACAACTATTGTTCATAAAACCATTGATGAGAGGCTCTCCTCAGATATTACTTCACTTGTGACTGCTGCTGTGTCCAAATACCTTTCTGACATTCAAACCCCTGAACCCAATGCAACCAAAAAGGGGGAGTCTAAGTCAGCAAAGGATGATAAAAGGAAAAGAGCTGAAGAGGAAGAAGAAAAGGAGGAGAACAAAGGTAAAGAGATCATCACCTACAAAAGAAAGAAAAGTATTGGTGATAAAACTGAAGATGAGAAGAGACTAGATGAGATGATCAAAGAAGCTGATGACCAACACAGCAGATCCATGGACAGGATCATTGATCAGCTCTTTCGGCAAGGATTTGACACTGCTACACTTGACTCAGAGATCAGGAGACTTGAGATTCAAGTAATTGAAGATCGATGGGCAAGTTGTAATGAAGAAGAAAGGGAGAGACTAGAGGCCATGATTAGATTTCTGTCTAACATCTGAGAAGACCTATCATAGAGATTAAATCATGGTCCAGAGATAGCATCTTGGAGATCTCTACCAAGATATGCTCATCTGAAAGCTTCAACAAAGGCCTAATCATTGAAGCTCTGGATGAAGCTGGTGCTGGGAAGAGAACTGATATGGCCAAGTTGTCAAAAGCCACCCTCACCAACAAAATGATAGAGGAGCCCTTCAAATCCCCCTTACCTAAACAATCCTCCAAGCCAACCTCACAATCAAAACTGCCTACATCTAAACCTTCCAAACAACCAACCTCTCAACCTCCAAAACAAACAACCTCACAACCATCTAAACCAATTTCTTCACCCAAGAAACCTATCCAAGAGTCCACCAGTGAAGCACCAAAAAGAAAAAGAAGGTTGCTGAGGATGGAAGAAGAAGAAGAGGATGATGAAGAAGACAATCTGCCAATATCTGCTGTTCTTGAGAAGAAGAAACTGAAGCCTAGGAGTCAATCACAACCAATAACTCCTGAAACTCAAAGGCTGACAGTTAAAGTCAAAATTGAAGAAGAAGAACAGCAGAAACAGCATGATGAGCAGTTTCTCAAGATGGTTGACAAGGACTTTCCTCAGTCCTCATCTATTCAAGCCATGAAGATTCAAGCTCAAAGGCTGTACACTCTCAGGCATACTTTTCAACATCAAAAGGAGAGAGTGCGGATTTGGCCAGATCCCAGGGTAAGTTCTAGAATTCATAAGAAAAATTTACCAAGTAGATATCATGGCCAAGTAAGAAAGACTTTGAATGCTGCAATCATGCTGGCCATGGTAGTCTCACCCTGGGAAATCATTGAAGAATTCAAGAGAGCCCACACATCCAAATCAACCCCTATGTCTATTCTTGAGAACAAAATGATCAAGAAGGGGTTGCTGTACAAAAGACTTGAAGATCTTCAGAAGAGTGAACTCCAGTTGTTACTTGAAGGCTCTCATCCAGATGAATTCGCATATAGAGAGATAACAACTGTTGAGCTGAAGAATGGGAAGACAGTAAGGTACCTGTCTGAGTATTATGGGCCTGAGTTCTTCTTTGAGGGAGAAGCAGAAGAACTCACTAAGGAGGAACAAGTTGTTCTCCTTGAGGCCTATGCAAGGGAGTCTTTCAGACTTATAAATGGGAAATAGGTTTCATGGTTGGGACAAGACTCTGTGTCCAATTTCCCCAAGACAGAGTTCCCTTCCATCCTTAGCCAATCAAATGATTAGAAACCTTTTTCCTGGCCTGTGCTTATTTGTTTACCTCTGAAGCTGATCAAGAGAGTATTTTTGCTAAAGAATAAGTGGGATTTCAATAAAGTTAGAGGTTTTGGCTGCATTGGTTCAGGGGGAGTTTGTTGGACCAAAAGAACCAATGAGCCTGATCAGAAAAACCTCTAAGTCCCACAGACATTACAAGTGCTGAAGATAGTTACATCAGCTGAAGACATCAGCTGATTACAAAAGTCTGAAGACAAAGTCTGAAAGCAAAGAACTGAAGACAAAGTCTGAAGATGAAGTGCTGAAGACAAAGACTGAAGACCAGAGTGATCAGCAGTTGTCACAACAGCTGAAGTTGTTAACTTCAGTAGTTGTGATGGTTTTACTTTTCAGTACTTGTAATTTTATATTTCAGTAGTTTATTGTTTCAGTAGTTGCTAGTCAGTAGTTTATGTAATTGTACTTAGCATTTACTGAGATGTAATCAGTTGTTGAGAACATCTCAGTAGTTTGCTTATTTCAGTTGTTTTTGTAATTCTGTTAGATGTCACTGTCAAGTGACATCAGCAGACGTCACATTCCTCTATATAAGGGATGTTAACCTAGCTGTATTTCTAACCGAAGCATTACGCGTGAATGAAATCTTTCCCTTAACAGAAATATTCTCTCTATAATTGTGATTGATTGTTTTGCATATTCATTACATTTCTTGCTTGAATTCGATCTCAATTGATGATATTCCGCTGCATAATTCTAACCTAATTGATCCGATCCTATCATGATGATCCAGAGTGCTTCAGCCCAGATGATGTGGAATATGTGGACATAGTCCAACAAATGGCTCTCTTAACCTACAGAGCAAAGAAGTTCTTCAAGAGAACTAGAAGGCAATTTCCCCAGAATCCAATCAACAGCAAATTTGGGTTTGACAAAACTAAGGCCAAATGTTACAACTGTAACCAACTTGGTCATTTTGCAAGGGAATGCAAGGCTCCCAAGTCAAATCCGAGAACCCCACAGGCCTCCACACATCCCTCTACACCAAAGCCCACTGGAAAGTCAACAGAGACAGCTGCAATGGCTCAAGAAGTTGACTGGAGCTTTATGGTACAGGATGTGACTCCTACTCAAGCACTCCTGGCTGGAACAGATGACAATAAGGTATATGAACATCTTTGTACTTCTGCCTGTATTGCTAAGGTTAAATTGTATCAGGACTACAATATGGAGATTAAATCCGATATTGAGTCTCTAAATGTTTTAAAATCTGATTTTAAAAGGGTTGAATTTGACTATCAAAGAAAAATTGAGGAGTTGGAGAAAACTGTGTCCTTATTAAAACATGAACACACAAACTATAAGACTCAAATAAAGGATTTAATATCCAAATTGTCTAAAGCTCAAGCCCAGCTTGTCATAGCTGAGGCTCAAGCCAGGAAGTATGCTATTTCTGAGCAAAACTTCCAAGCCATTCTTGCATCATCCTCTCACTCAAAACTTTGTTACCAAAACAAAGGTGGGTTGGGAACCAATGAAATTGCTCCACCACATTCTTATGAGTCTATAAGACAACCAAGGTATGGTACTGAAGAGCAAGAGGTTCCATCTGCTGACCCACCTTCTCATGAGTCAAAGAGTGATGCAACCATGGAGACCATCACAGGGAAGAAGCAAGTAATTTTACCCACTCCTACCGGTGATGATCAACCCCTGACCACCAAAGCCAGAAGAAGCAGAGCTAAGGCAGCCAGAAAAACTGCCAAGAAAGTGGCTGCGTCTAAGCTGAAGATAGACCCAAAGCAAAAGGGTGTATTCATCTCAGCTGGATTCTAGGTGGTAGGAAACTCTGATTCAGGAAAGGAGTGTAGTACCAGTACTCATGTCCTACCAAAGGATCAGAAGTTAAAGGGAAAGGTTGCTGATGAAGAGAAAAAGAACAAGAAACAACAATCCTCAAATTCCCAGAAGATTAACATTGCATGCATAATGTGTGGTCTGCAGAACCACATGGCCAAAGATTGTTACTACAATCCTGCTAGCACACATTATGCAAATAATGTTAAAAGGGAAGGAGTTAGGGAAGGTTTCTCATTTGGACCTTATCAAGTGGTTCAAGTGATGAAAAAGGGAAAGCTTGTTTCTGAAGCAAGGTTGCTTTCGGAAGAAAGTCCTTCTTCCGAATGGAAAATGGCTTCGGAAGCTAAAGCTATCAAGACTCAAAAGAACAAAAGAGTCCCCTTGAAACCATCCTAGAAGAAGACTACTTCGAAAGAAAAGGTGGTGAACGCTTCTTCCGAAAAGAAAGAAGTTTCGGAAAATGCCATGTTGCAAAAGCTTCAACAAGCTTCCTTCATGATCAACCAAGGGATGAAATGGAAGATCAAGGAAGATGATGCAGCCCAAACCTCTTATTCAAAGACATCCATTGAACCCCAATGAATAAATTTTGGTTCAATTATGTCACTATCATTGGAAGAACCCAAGACCAACCAGGCTTGGGTTTCCAATCAAAGCTAATCATCTCATCTTATGTGCAGGGACATCCATATGACAAGAATAACAATGTTTGGATTGTGGATAGTGGATGCTCCATGCATATGACAGGGAACAGATATCTCATTCAACAATTTCAACATTATGATGGAGGTCTTGTCCAGTTTGGAGGTGAGGCCGGAGGATATATTTATGGCAGAGGAAGTGTATCCAATGGAAAATTAAAAGTTGACAAAGTTTACTTTGTCAAACAGCTTGAACACAACCTGTTAAGTGTTTCTCAGTTTTGTGATCAAAAGCATCAAATGCTCTTCACAGAACATGAGTGCATTATCCTCAAACCCGGGATGACAATTCCTCAGGAATTGGTGCTTCTTAGATCTCCCAGGAAAGGGGATATGTACAAGATTGATATGAACAATGCTTCCCTAATGGGTGAAGTGTCATGCTTTCTTTTCAAAGCTGATGGTGATGAGTCAACACTATGGCATAAACGAATGTGTCATGTAAATTTTAAGACAATGAATAAATAGGCTAAAAATAACTTGGTACATGGTTTGCCTAAAAAAGAATTTTTCTGCAAAGATAACTGTGTTGCATGCCTGAAAGGGAAGCAACACAGGACATCTCACAAATCCAAAGATGTTAACTCCATCACCACTCCATTACACTTATTGCACATGGATCTATTTGGTCCTACAACTATAATGAGCATTGGAAGGAAATCATATTGCCTTGTGATTGTTGATGATTTTACAAGATTTACATGGGTATTCTTTTTAAGAACTAAAGATGAAACTGCTGAAATTTTAAAATCTTTTATTCTTAGAATAGAAAATCAAATTGATCACAAGGTTAAAATAATTAGAAGTGATCAAGGGCTTGAGTTTAAAAACCACGTTCTTGACTCATTCTGTAACTCAAAAGGGATTCCCAAACAATATAGTGCTCCTAGAACTGCTCAACAAAATGGTGTTGTTGAGAGGAGGAACAGGACACTTATTGAGACTGCTAGGACCATGTTAGCTTATTCAAAGCCGCCTCTAACATTCTGGGCAGAGGCAGTCAGCACTGCATGCTATGTGCAGAACAGGGTTCTTGTAGTTAAGTCACATGGAAAAACCCCTTATGAGCTATGGAACAAGAGGCCACCGTTCATTGGCTTTCTAAGGTTCTTTGGCAGCAGGTGTACCATACTTAACACAAAAGACAATTTGGCAAAATTTGCTGAAAAGTCAGATGATGCTATCTTTGTTGGATATTCCTCTAACCCTAAAGCTTATAGAGTTTATAACATTAAAAATCAACAATTTGAGGAATCTTTCAACATTGTAGTTAATGAGCACACTCCTTGTGTTAGAGGGAATGGCCCTGATCATATCTTTGATTTAGAATTGTTTCCAAACTATTCTAAACCATCTTGTGAGAATGTTTCAGCTGGAACAGGTGCTTAAAGTGATTCTGATGATGACCAACTGTTTGAGCTACCCAGACCTATTCCAAGTTCTCCAAGAGCTGCAACAAATCAAACTCCTACTATTGGCAGATCTGACAGTATGACTATCACAAAGGATAGTGGAGCTTCAACCAGCGGTTCACCTGTTGACCCTCAAACTTCATCAGGTGGCACTGCACAACACCAAGTTGATGGAAGCAACATCTTGAAGGAACATGCAACTGTTAATGCTGCTTCACAGCCAACAAATGATGATGATGTTTCTCATTCATTCAATCAGTCCTTATTGAATTTGTTTGAAACAACAGTTGGACAAAGTGTTCAAGCTCCTGAGCAAAATATGTCCAATCTGGATCTATCTTTGCAACTGGAGGTAATTCCTAGACTTAGGATTCATAACACTCATCCAGCTAAGAACATCATAGGAAAAGTCTCTGAAGGTGTGAGAACAAGAGGACAGACTCACAATGGGAATGTTTGCTTGTACTCATGCTTTTTATCCTAGATGGAACCCAAAAAGGTAGAAGATGCCTTGAAAGATAGTAGCTGGGTTGAATCAATGCAAGAGCAGCTGCTTCAATTCAAGAGACAAAAGGTTTGGAACCTATGTCCGCTACCATCTGGTCAAGTACCAATAGGCACCAAATGGGTTTTCAGAAACAAAAGAGATGATAGAGGCTTGATCATCAAGAATAAGGCAAAACTGGTAGTTCAAGGATACACTCAAGATGAGGGAATCGACTATACTGATGTCTTTGCACCTGTTGCAAGACTTGAGGCTGTTAGGATCTTCCTTGCCTATGCTGCATCCAAGAATTTCACTGTCTACCAGCTCGATGTCAAGTGTGCCTTTCTATATGGGGATATAGATAGGGAAGTCTATGTGTGCCAGCCTCCAGGATTTGAAGACCCACAGCACCCCAACTATGTGTGCAAATTGGATAAAGCTCTATATGGGCTGCACCAAGCACCTAGGGTGTGGTATGAGACATTGTCTCAGTTTCTCCTGAAGAATGGTTACACTAGAGGTACCATTGATAAGACTCTTTTCATAAGGAAGTCTGGAAATGACATCTTGCTCGTTCAAGTCTATGTTGATGACATCATATTTGGTTTCTCAAATGACCAAATGTGTAAAGACTTTGAGAGCATCATGAAGAAGAAGTTTGAAATGAGTTCCATGGGAAAAATGGACTTTTTCCTTGGAATTCAGGTGAAGCAAATGAAGGAAGGGTTTTTTTCATCAATCAATCTAAGTATGTCAATGACATCTTAGAAAGATTTGACATGAAAGATTGTAAGGCAGCCAAAACACCTATACCCAGAAACCATAATCTTTACCCTGACTCTGAGGGTGAGGATACTGATCAACATCAGTATAGAGCAATTATTGGTTCTCTGATGTATCTCACATCAAGTAGACCTGATATCATGTTTGCAACTTGCATTTGTGCAAGATATCAGGCTGCTCCAAAGGTGTCTCATCTAGTTGCTGCCAAGAGAATCCTCAGATACCTCAAAGGAGCACCTAAATTAGGTCTCTTGTATCCAAGGAACAACGATTTTAATCTCTATGGCTACTCTGATAGTGACTATGGTGGCTGAAACATCAACAAGAAATCAACATCAGGTGGATGTCAATTTCTTGGTGGAAGGATAATCTCATGGCAATGCAAGAAGCAATCCTGTGTCTCAACATCAACTGCTGAAGCTGAATACATTGCTGCTGCTAGTTGCTGTGCTCAGCTGCTGTGGATTCAAAAAGCAGATGATAGACTACGGATTCAACTTCATAAGCACTCCTATCCACATTGACAACAACAGTGCTATCTCCATTACTGAAAATCCAGTGGAGCACTCCAAGACAAAGCACATTGATATCAGGTACCATTTCATTAGAGATATTCATGAGAAAAATCTAATTAAGCTAATAAAAGTTGACTCAAATGAACAATATGCTGACTTGTTCACCAAAGCTTTTGATGAACAAAGATTTAAGTATCTCATTACAGCTATTGGGATGATAAACATTAATCAGTCTATCTCATTTGAAAAATCTTTTTAATGTGTAAAGTCTTGTGTCAAAACAATCTAAGCCCTGTTACAAAAGGTCTTTCTCTAAAATTTTCACCAAGTATAAATTCTTCCGAAGAAGAATTAACCCTCGAAAGATGTTTTACATATCTTAAGAAGCTAATTCCTCCCAGGATAATTTTCTTCTCGAAAGAGTTTTTAGTCTCGGAAGAAGCGATTGGTTACATATCACATCTACTTCCGAAGCTTATAACACTCTCCATTCGGAAAGCAAGTTTTACTCTCGGAAGTAAGAACTTTACCTTTGGAAGTACACTTGCCTTCGGTAGAACATTACCTTCGAAATGCTTTATACTCGGAAGAAAGACTTTACTGTGTAACGGAAATCTTTTGGGTCCCACTCTGTAAAAAGTAAAGATTTTGTTAATGATGTCAGATTATTTAAATGGACTAAACCGCCCCTGTTACATCATCCACTGAAACATCCCATCATCTTATCTAAACCCCTTAAACCGCCATTTCACCCATTTAAATAACCCCGACTAATCACTTTCATCTTTTTACCAAATTTACTGCCCTAAAAGCTTCCTTCATCCCCAATTCACCTAATTCCGAACTATCTTCCTGCAACTTTCTCAAATGGCACTTAACCCTCAGCACAACCAAGTTGCACTCCTTGATTCTTCAAGGGATGCCGACTTCTCTGATATAATCTCCTTTCTTACCCAATCATCTTAATACACTGCTCTGACTGTTAACCCTACCGTTTACTCAAATCACATGGCTGAATTTTGGGCCAATGATCAGATTGAAACCCTAAATGGGGTTCGGGTAATAAGATCGAGCATTTGTGGCCAGGAGTTGGTCATTTCTGAACAACTCATCAGGGAGCATCTCGAGCTTCATGAGGAGGGCGCTCTTACAGAGTTCCCCAAGACAGATTTGGACAACACCTATATCCAAATGGGATATGGTGGAGATGTAAGCAGGTCAACCGTCTACAAGTTTAACTTCTCTTACAACTGGAAGTTCCTGCTGCATGTTGTTCTTCATTGCTTGTCCAACAAATCTGAGGGATGGGATCAAATCCTATATGAACTAGGGTGACTAGTTCATGGATTGGTGAGAAGCCTCCGCTTTAACTACTCAAGGTTTGTGCTGACCAATCTTATGGGAAACCTCCAGCGGGACACATTATTCATGTATCCCAGGTTTCTTCAGCACATAATCAACTGTAAGCTGGACCAGAGTCAGCTTGTCTGTGCAGCTGCTCTGACTGTCCCTCAAATGAGTCCGACTATCTTCAAGACCTTGAAGAGAGTGTCCACCAATTTCACCGGAAGACATACTACACTTCTTCTAGGTATGACTGAGCCAATGGCTCCTGGTGACATCCCTGTTAACCCCACAGGTGATGAACCCACACCAGCAACTACCCTCATATTGCCAAATTTACCTTCTCACCCCATCACTATCACATATCAAAGACGCCCCAAACGAACCCTTGTTCAATCTTCTCTGATTGAACAAGCTCCTCCTGTTCAATCTAAAAAGACTAGAGTGGAACAATGGGCTCCCACTCAGTCTGAGGTCCATCCATCCTTCACAATTGACCTCAATATGGGTATTGAGTCTCCACAGTCTCAAACCCATGAGCTCGAAACCCAAGCTGAAAACCCTCAGGGTGAGTCTTTATACTCCCCTGAGCAGCCAAAAAGGGACAGCCCCACCATAGGCTCAATGCCATTAGACATTGACCAAGGTTTGGGGACATTAGGCTTAACCTCTATATCCTTTACTGACCTATTAATAGGAACTGATGAAGAGATTATGTCTCTTCAGGGCAATGAAGTTGATCCACAACACCCTCTTAAAGATCAACAGAGCCTAGAGAGACCTCTTATCTCTAGCCCTCATCAGCAAGCCTTTACTGAGGTGAGTCCCACTGATGTGGAGGGGACTCATGTAGATTCAACTGTCACTACTGTAACATCTCGTATTTTTTTTGTTAACTAAAAGTTAACTTTGTTTATTCTTATAAGGGTCATTATTGACAATTATGAAACTCATGTGCTTATTCTTTTTTAGTTATCACAACTTTTAATATATGAAAGTTAAAAAAATAAAAATATCAAATAATATTAATTATGTTAATATTAATAGTAGTAATAATAATACAAGTTATAATAATGATGATAATAATAATAATAATAAAAATAATATTATTATTAATAATAATAAAAGTAATAATATTAATAATAATAATAATAAAAAGAAACTTAATGATCTTAAATTAGAACTAATTAACTTAGGAGGGGGTTAGTTGTCATTTTTTAAAACTTAAAATAAAGGTTTTATGCATAAAATGATAACTTTTGAAACTACAGGGGGTAATCTTGTAATTAATTAAAAAAACCCAAACCACCGCCCCTTAACTCCATTTTTCCGGCACCATTTCCGGCCAAGATCCGGCCGGCTCCGGCCACCTCTTAAACGTCAAAAATTGGTCGTTTCTTGATCCCGAAACTGTTCCAAACCGTTATTGAACTCGATTCGAACACCATTATGAGCTTTGATTGCGTTTAAACGTCGGTTATGAACCCAATCGATAGATTAACCGAAACGTCTTAAACCCCATAGCCGTTCGAGCATTAACACTTCATAATAATCTAATTAAACGAACCTAAACGATCACCTATCAATCCCTATACGAATACAATTCTCAATTTCATCTGAAACAAGTTCCAACATCGAATTCGAACTCTTATTCATCGCGGTTCTGCAACTCTATCGAAACCCAATCTCCAAACAAGCTTAACTTAAATTGACAAGGGGCTTCGCATCTGGATCATTATACGAAGCTATCTGCAAGTTTAATTGGTTTATCATTGGGGATTTCTCATCCATTAAATACCACGGTCACGACTTGTTATTCGATTAAGATCACCTTCAATTCGAACCTATTCGGGTAAGTTACATACATGGATATGCTCGATTAAGCATGGGAAACAAAAGCCCCATGGTTAATTTGGTTATCATCATCGTTTAGATGATCAATTTGATTCGAATCTAAACTAGGGTTCATCCAATTTGGGGGTTTTTGCTTGGGTTATGTTTATAAAATATTAAAATGGAGATAAACCGCGGCTAAGGCCTTTGGTTTACTGGTTGTAGGCGTGGAGTGCGGACTTGAGGTCCCGGGTTCGAACCTGGGGACCCTCAATCCACTCCTTTTGTTTTTCTTTCACAAATTTAAATATATAAAATTTCTGTAAATTATTAAAATAAATTTATAAACTTTGTGTATTTTTAAAATCACTTTATTAATTTTTATAAATTTATTTCCTGAATAATTTAAACATTTTATAAAACAATGATAGTATTTAGTTTATGTATATAAAATAGATTCTAAAAAAAAGAGAGATTTAAAACTTTACATTATTTTGACTCAAACATTGTTTGTATGCTATTGTTTAAAACATTAGTATTAAAAAAATAAAAGATTGTTTAAACTGATATTCAAACCTTATTTACTGTAAGTATTTTCATTGCTTCATAATAAAAACGCTCGACTATTATATTTTATTTTCATGGAATAAAAATAAAATCAACTATATCATTTTAATGAATTTAATTGTTGAAACCCCCAAATATCAATTCAAACCCTAGCTCCCGTTGAATCGTTAAACTCGTTAGTAAACTTAAATCTTGTAATTATATATATTTAGGTGCCTAGTGACGATTCATCTTGGAACGATCTATATCATTCTTATTATTAATCTTCATTGCATATTTATTGATCAAGTGAGTTTCCTTGCCCCTTTTTACATTTTCACACTATTTTGGGGTGAAACATGATACTTATACATCGTACACTTATAAACGTTTGAGACTTGTAAAGCACTTGCAATTCATCTTTATATTTTGTCATGGTTATTTGTGTGTTGTAAGTGATTATGTGAGATACATAGTTTGTTTACAATCATTAACTATTGCTAGCCTGGCGACGTCTTAGATCTTTGGGCCTGACAAGCCTATTTGGTGCTAAAGTCGATGTATTGCCAACTCCTGATGACGTATGCTTGTTCATCATGGGAACCAAATACACTTAGCCAATCAAATATACTTGTAATCAAGTCGAGGTTTGGTTGTAACGATATGTGTTCTATAACCTTACTAACTTATGACCTATGACATGAATTGCTACTTGTAACTTTATCATATTATGTATGAAAACCTTGGAAACTCACCAACTATTTATAGTTGACCTTTTATTTTTATCATGTTTCAGGTAACCCCCAAGTTTAAAGTGGTCTTTTGAAGCTTGCAATAAAACTAGGACTTGGACCTAGTTAATTAAATAAAATGTTTATGTAATGTTTTGTGTTGTTTGGAACTTATTTCATGTTTGAGACTTATGTTTGTAATGCCTTTTGAAACTTATAATTTTAATATTTACATTTAAATATAGCGTTATGTGGCTGTGAACAATCTTAACCCTCACATCTCGATGTTTCCGCCGTCAAGGTTGGGGTGTGACAGATTGGTATCAGAGCCCATAACTATAGGGATTTAGGTTATTAGAAATGATGACCTAGACTATAGCTTATGCATGAACCTCATAGAATAATATTTATATTCTTGAAAATATATATATTGTTTACATGCTACATAATGCTATACCATACTTATGTGCAACTTGATGCCTTAGCATAGGTTTGCCTTGTAATTGTTTAAACTTTGTTATATGTCTCCCTAAACTTACCTTTGACACTTTGACTCTCCCCGACGACACGTGGAATCGTATACTTATGCTTATGACTTGAATCTTTAGACTTATGTCTAATCTATGTAAAATCTCATCAAGGTTTTGATTTCATGAACCTAAGAAATTTGCGTGACACATAGACACCTGTATTCTGGATTTCCTGGCAAAAGGCCCTCGGGCTAAGGCAAGCATATCGCATAAATCCTACGGGACTAGTTATGCTTACCTGGGGATTTCTGGGATGAGTGATAAACTATGGTCAACATACACAAATTTCTAAGGCGAATGGGTCAACTTACCTTGACGTGTCAACGTTTCCAAATGGTAATGCGTTACCAAATAGAACCATTCCATGTGCCTTACAACTCTTGCCTTATCCTTGTTGAATTATAATCCTTATTATTCTCTTTCTCGTGTCTAACTCATTTTGCATATTCCAGCATGTCTCGTCATCATGAAAAGCGTGGAAGTTCCGATCGTAAGCTAGCCGCCATGATTGCTCGACAAATGGCTGCTGTCATCCTGACCATGGTTGCTGAACTCAATAGCACCTTAATGACCATCGCTAGCAACAATGGAAATGGTCAAGGAGAGAATAATGCTAACCAAGGGCGCAACAACCAAACTTGCACTTTCAAGCACTTTAGCTCTTGCAAGCCCACTAGTTTTAGTGGCAAGGAAGGAGCCACTGGTCTTCTTGAGTGGTTCGAGAGCATGGAGAATACTTTTATCAATTGTGAGTGTCCCGAGACACTCAAGGTTCGTTATGCCACTAGTATGCTCCAACAAAGGGCACTTACCTGGTGGAATAGCGAGAAGAGAAACCGTGGTCCTGAAGCTGTGTTAGCACTTACCTGGGAAGAGTTCAAGAACCTCGCCATCACGAAGTTCTGCCCAAGAAGTGAATTGCAAAAGTTGGAAGAAGAATTCTGGAACTTGAAGCAAAATGATGGTGATCATTTGGCCTACTCAACTAGGCATCACGAGTTGAGTATACTGCTGCCTCACATGGTCGACACTGTCCCCCGCAACATCGAGAAGTTTATCAAGGGTGTACCACCCCAAATTCAAGATGCTATGGTGGGTAGCCGACCCACAACTTTTGAAGAAGCCATTACTATCACCGCTCAACTCACCGAGAACCATATACGAGCGGGCAACATGTCTGTGAAGGGTGCAAAGAAGGTAGAGAAGACGGCTACCGAGGCTGTTAAGGAGACCAAAGCTGAACCGTCTTACAACAACAACAACAAGAAGCGCAAGTTCACACCGGCGCGCAATTATGCTGTGGCTGCACCCAAACCACCTCAAAGACAAATGGTACCTGTGGCTACACCTGTGGCATAAATGCCTGGAGCTAGGGCCTATGCTGCTCCTCAACCTATATGCAACACTTGTAGGTATCATCATCCGGGGAATCAACCGTGCCGTATCTGCACCTTATGCGGTAAATATGGTCATTTGGTGGCGACTTGCCATCGTGCACCTAACAACGCCGCCGTGGTCACAAATCGTGTTTGCTACAACTGTGGGGAACCTGGTCATTTCTGCCCGCAATGCCCTCGTCTTGTGGGTAATGTTCCACAAGCCCGAGGACGTGCTTTCAACATCAACGCAAATCAAGCACAAGCAAACAACGATGTGGTGAATTGTATGTTAACTTACCTTTAACTTTTATGACATAATTCTTTTCATGCGTTACCTGCGTCGTTAAATACCTTTAAAATTGAACAGGTATGTTTCTTATTAATAAAACTTATGCCTATGTCCTATTTGATTCTGGAGCCGATAAGAGTTTTGTTTTGTTAGAGTCTGAACCCATACTTGCTAAGCCACATACGAAACTAGAAAGACCTCTCACCGTTGAAGTTGCCGATGGAGAACCGATCACCGTTGATGTCGTTATTCGGGATTGCATCTTAAGTCTTGACACACACGATTTCCTTATTGATCTTATTCCTATGAAACTTGGAAGCTTCGACGTCATCATTGGTATGGATTGGTTAGCCAAACACCATGCCGAGATCATTTGTTTCGAGAAGTGCATTCGTATACCGTTACCCTCTGGAGATACTTTGAAAGTGTTCAGTGAAAAGTCTTCCAAAGGGCTTAAACTCATGTCTTGCACTCAAGCTCGAAAGTGCTTAAGCAAGAAGTATATGGCCTTCTTGGCTTACGTGGTCAACACGAAAGTCAAAGGGAAAGAACTTAAGGATGTCCCTATTCTACGAGACTTTATTGAAGTATTTCCCGATGACCTTAGTGGTTTACCTCCCGTGCGTGAAGTCGAGTTTAAAATTGACTTGATACCGGGAGCAAACCCCGTGGCTAAGTCACCATATCGACTTGCACCATCTGAAATGCAAGAACTCTCTAGTCAACTTCAAGAGCTATCCGAGAAGGGCTTCATCCGTCCTAGTTCTTCGCCTTGGGGTGCACCTGTTCTTTTCGTAAAGAAGAAAGATGGATCGTTTCGTATGTGCATCGACTATCGTGAGCTTAACAAGCTTACCATCAAGAATCGTTATCCTCTTCCTCGCATCGATGACTTGTTTGACCAACTTCAAGGAGCTGCTATTTTCTCGAAGATCGATTTACGTTCTGGCTATCATCAATTGCGAGTCCATGATGATGATATCCCAAAGACTGCATTCCGTACTCGATATGGGCACTATGAGTTCATGGTTATGCCTTTTGGTTTAACCAATGCTCCTGCTGTTTTCATGGATCTCATGAACCGAGTATGCAAGCCTTATCTAGACAAGTTTGTGATCGTCTTCATTGATGACATACTTATCTACTCCAAATCCAACACCGATCATGAACTGCATTTGAGATTGGTTCTTGAGTTGTTGAAGAAAGAGCAATTGTACGCAAAGTTCTCGAAGTGTGACTTCTGGCTCGAGGAAGTTCAATTTCTAGGACACGTGGTGAATAGCCAAGGAATTCACGTTGATCCTGCAAAGGTGGAAGCTGTGAAGAATTGGTGTGTTCCTACAACTCCTACCGAAGTTTGTTCTTTTCTTGGTCTTGCTGGTTATTATCGGCGATTCATTGCCAACTTCTCGAGGATCGCGAAGCCGCTCACTTCTTTGGCACAAAAGAATAAACCGTTTGAGTGGGGTTCCGAGCAAGAAGAAACTTTTGAAGCGTTAAAGCACAAGTTGTGCAATGCTCCTATCTTGACCCTACCCGATGGAAATGACGATTTCACCGTGTATTGTGATGCATCTAAACAAGGCCTTGGTTGTGTTCTCATGCAACGAGGGAAGGACATAGCTTATGCATCGAGACAATTGAAGGTTCACGAGGTGAATTACACAACACAAGATCTCGAGCTTGGTGCTGTTGTCTTTGCTTTGAAGATTTGGAGAAACTACTTGTATGGTACACAATGTATAGTCTACACCGTTCACAAAAGCCTTCAACACGTTTTCAATCAAAAAGATCTCAATATGAGACAACGTCGTTGGGTGGAGTTGATTAGTGATTACGATTGTGACATTCGTTACCATCCTGGTAAAGCAAATGTTGTAGCCGATGCACTAAGCCGAAAGATTCACAACAAGATGATCTCATTCCAAGAAATTCGCGATCGACGTCAATGGTTTGACACTTTGGGTGAGTTCGATACTGAGATCCGACTAGATGTCAACGAGACTACCGTACTGCTACAAAACTTGAGAATAGATAGTGACATCGAGTCTAGTATCTTGGAGGCTCAACAAGTGGTGCAACAAGAAGGAAGAATGAAGGATGAGCTGGAGCCTAATCTTTTAACCCGATTGGAAACGAAACCCAATGGGTTGATGTACTTCGCAAATCGAATTTGGATTCCAAATCGTGATAATCTTCGTACCTTTATCATGAACGAAGCTCATCAAACTCGTTATTCTATTCATCCTGGTTCTGATAAGATGTACATGGACCTACGTGGTCAATATTGGTGGCCTGGAATGAAGAAAGATATAGCGACTTATGTAGCTAAGTGCCTCACGTGTACGAAGGTTAAAGCCGAACATCAACGTCCAAGTGGATTACTTGAGAAACCCGAGATCCCTATGTGGAAGTGGGAACACATATCCATGGACTTCATAACTAAGCTACCCCGAACCTCTAGAGGACATGATAGCATATGGGTGATCATTGACCGATTGACCAAATCGGCGCATTTTATACCCATACGTGACACTTACAAGACATCAAGGTTAGCTCGTATATACGTTGATGAGATTGTAAGTCGTCATGGGGTACCGCTGCACATCATATCCGACCGAGATGCTCGTTTCACTTCACACTTTTGGTCGTCTATGCAAGAACTCTTGGGTACTCAATTGGATCTAAGCACGGCTTACCATCCTCAAACTGATGGTCAAACCGAGCGAACGATCCAAACCTTGGAAAATTTGCTACGCCTTTGTGTTCTTGACTTTGGTGGTGATTGGGATACGCATCTACCGCTCGCGGAATTTTCGTATAACAAAAGTTACCACTCGAGTATCAAGATGGCACCATTCGAAGCACTTTATGGTCGTAAATGTCGTTCACCGATCTGCTAGACCGATATTGGTGAAAACTTCATAACTGGTCCTGAACTTATACCAGAGACGACCGATAAAGTTTCTATCATCCGCAAGAACCTTGAAGTGGCGAGAAGTCGACAAAAGAGCTATGCTGATAAGCGACGTAAGCCATTGGAATTCCAAGTTGGGGATATGGTTCTTCTAAAGGTCTCACCGTGGAAAGGTGTTGTTCGCTTTGGAAAGAAGGGCAAATTGGCTCCAAGATTTGTAGGACCTTTCAAAATCCTGAAAAGGATTGAGAAAGTGGCTTATAAACTGGAGTTACCTTCCGACCTTAGTGGAGTTCACCCTGTGTTTCACGTCTCAAATTTGAGAATGTGCTTGGCTGATGAAAGTCTGCATGTTCCGTTGGAAGACATTCAGATTGACGAGTCATTGCATTTTGTCGAGAAACCTATTGAGATCATGGACCGCATAATGAAGAAGACTAGAACCACAACAACCCCAATCGTCAAGGTTCGTTGGGAGAATAAACGTGGCGCTGAATTTACTTTGGGAATGTGAGGAGCACATGAAGAAGAAAAACCGTTCTTATTTGTTTAGTTTCATTTCTCTTAATTTCGGGACGAAATTCTTTTAAGTTGGGAAACTGTAACATCTCGTATTTTTTTTGTTAACTAAAAGTTAACTTCGTTTATTCTTATAAGGGTCATTTTTGACAATTATGAAACTCATGTGCTTATTCTTTTTTAGTTATCACAACTTTTAATATATGAAAGTTAAAAAAATAAAAATATCAAATAATATTAATTATGTTAATATTAATAGTAGTAATAATAATACAAGTTAAAAGTAAACACCTTTATCATGAACGAAGCTCATCAAATTCGTTATTCTATTCATCCTGGTTTCTAATAAGATGTACATGGACCTACGGGTCAATATTGGTGGCCTGGAATGA
This sequence comes from Flaveria ramosissima, assembly GCA_025215565.1. Classification (NCBI taxonomy): domain Eukaryota; kingdom Viridiplantae; phylum Streptophyta; class Magnoliopsida; order Asterales; family Asteraceae; genus Flaveria; species Flaveria ramosissima. The sequence goes on from CM046037.1 coordinate 83,930,805, forward strand.
AGAAAGATATAGCGACTTCTGTAGCTAAGTGCCTCACATGTACGAAGGTTAAAGCCGAACATCCACGTCCAAGTGGATTACTTGAGAAACCCGAGTCCCTATGTGGAAGTGGAAACACATATCCATGGACTTCATAACTAAGCTACCCCCGAACCTCTAGAGGACATGATAGCATATGGGTGATCATTGACCGATTGACCAAATCGGCGCATTTTTACATACCAGTTGACATTTGATTACAAGACATCACATCAAGGTTAGCTCGTATATACGTTGATGAGATTGTAAGTCGTCATGGGGTACCGCTGCACATCATATCCGACCGAGATGCTCGTTTCACTTCACACTTTTGGTCGTCTATGCAAGAACTCTTGGGTACTCAATTGGATCTAAGCACGGCTTACCATCCTCAAACTGATGGTCAAACCGAGCGAACGATCCAAACCTTGGAAAATTTGCTACGCCTTTGTGTTCTTGACTTTGGTGGTGATTGGGATACGCATCTACCGCTCGCGGAATTTTCGTATAACAAAGTTACCACTCGAGTATCAAGATGGCACCATTCGAAGCACTTTATGGTCGTAAATGTCGTTCACCGATCTGCTAGACCGATATTGGTGAAAACTTCATCACTGGTCCTGAACTTATACAAGAGACGACCGATAAAGTTTCTATCATCCGCAAGAACCTTGAAGTGGCGAGAAGTCGACAAAAGAGCTATGCTGATAAGCGACGTAAGCCATTGGAATTCCAAGTTGGGGATATGGTTCTTCTAAAGGTCTCATCGTGGAAAGGTGTTGTTCGCTTTGGAAAGAAGGGCAAATTGGCTCCAAGATTTGTAGGCCCTTTCAAAATCCTGAAAAGGATGAGAAAGTAGCTTATAAATTGGAGTTACCTTCCGACCTTAGTGGAGTTCACCCTGTGTTCACGTCTCAAATTTGAGAATGTGCTTGGCTGATGAAAGTCTGCATGTTCCGTTGGAAGACATTCAGATTGACGAGTCATTGCATTTTGTCGAGAAACCTATTGAGATCATGGACCGCATAATGAAGAAGACTAGAACCACAACAACCCCAATCGTCAAGGTTCGTTGGGAGAATAAACGTGGCGCTGAATTTACTTTGGGAATGTGAGGCACATGAAGAAGAAATAACCGTTCTTATTTGTTTAGTTTCATTTCTCTTAATTTCGGGACGAAATTCTTTTAAGTTGGGGAGACTGTAACATCTCGTATTTTTTTTGTTAACTAAAAGTTAACTTCGTTTATTCTTATAAGGGTCATTATTGACAATTATGAAACTCATGTGCTTATTCTTTTTTAGTTATCACAACTTTTAATATATGAAAGTTAAAAAAATAAAAATATCAAATAATATTAATTATGTTAATATTAATAGTAGTAATAATAATACAAGTTAATAATGATAATAATAATAATAATAATATTAATAATAATAATAATAAAAATAATAATATTAATAATAATATTAATAATAATAATAATAAAAAGAAACTTAATGATCTTTAATTAGAACTAATTAACTTAGGAGGGGGGTTAGTTGTCATTTTTTAAAACTTAAAATAAAGGTTTTATGCATAAAATGATAACTTTTGAAACTACAGGGGGTAATCCTATAATTAATTAAAAAAAACCCAAACCACCGCCCCTTAACCCCGTTTTTCGGCACCATTTCCGGCCAAGATCCGGCCGGCTCCGGCCACCTCTTAAATGTCAAAAATTGGTCGTTTCTTGATCCCGTAACTGTTCCAAATCGTTATTGAACTCGATTCGAACACCATTATGAACTTTGATTGCGTTTAAACGTCGGTTATGAACCCAATCGAATGATTAACCGAAACGTCTTAAACCCCATAGCCGTTCGAGCATTAACACTTCATAATAATCTAATTAAACGAACCTAAACGATCACCTATCAATCCCTATACGAATACAATTCTCAATTTCATCTGAAACAAGTTCCAACATCGAATTCGAACTCTTATTCATCGCGGTTCTGCAACTCTATCCTCTGTGGAACATTTTCAATTACAGTTAGTTGCAGGTTATTGATCCTAATCCTCTGTGGAATCTATACACAACATCAATTGAAGCATATCAATATCAAATCTTTGAATCCAAGCTCAAACCGACAGCGACTTTTTCATCCTTCATTTTCATCAACTCGTTCCTAATCAAGTAAGTTACACACACATACACTCGGTTTTACTTGGGGACTTAAAGCCCTAACCTTTTGTTAATTAACAGAATTGTCAAATTCATTTAAGGTTCTTTTGATGATTGGGGATTTCTTAATTATAATTTTTAAAAATAAATTTGGGTATCTAAACAGATTTGGGCTTATAGCGCATCGGTAACACACATCATCTATTCACGTGAGGTCCCGGGTTCGACCCCGGGCACCTCAAATGGTTTTTAAATGGTTTTTTATTTTTTAAATTCCAAAATTATCTATATAAAATATATAATATAAAAATTATTTTATAAATTAAAACTATTTCAAGGATTATTATATGTTTTTTGAAAGATTCTAAAGACTATAACTTTCATTTCTCTTTTTAATTGTAAAGGTTATAAAACATTATTAAATTCATTTAAATGTTTCAAATTTATAAAAAAAATTATTTTAAGTCAAGCATATAATTATTTCAAACCATTTTGAATCTATATTTTATGAATGTTTTAAGTAATTAATTATTTAGTTAATTATTTTACATAATTAATTAATTAATTTTTCATACTTTAATATTCAAACCTTATTATGATCATTGAATATTTAATAATTCTATTTTACTAGTTATTCATTATTATTTCCAAATTCAATTTCATAACCAAATTATCCTATTGTATTTAATCAAGTTTAATTAATTATTCACATTAATTTAAAATCATTTCTTAAATCAAATCCTGCAGGACCGGTTAAGGGCTTAACAATTACAACACAACAACACAAAGAGGAGATTAACCAAACTTGATCAAACAACAAACTGGATTAACCACAATAATGATACAAAGAACACAAGTAATAATAAAGAGACAGAACATGAGATTTGGGTTTCAAGGATGCAGTATATTGCTTTCTCAAGTTCTATTACTAGTGTTACAAAGCATAAGAAAGATACTAGAACATGGAATACTTATACTACAACCTACAGCCGGCTATACTTTGAAAGCCAGCTAGATACAATTGACTAGACACAAACAAAATCAATTGTAGAATCAAAAGGCATATCTGCCTTTTGACCTTGTGACTATGACATGCCATAGCTCACATCCTTATCTATTACAAAAAGGATAAGTACATAAAGTAGAAAGTTACAAACTCAAGACCTCAATGTACATTTACCAAAAGCATGGACCTTTTCACCAACTCATGTAAGTTGGTGACTTTACAGAGATGCAGCGGAAAGGTGTCCAGCTTTATGGAACAGTACATCAGATAAGCATGTTACTAAAAGTCTTTGGAAGAAATCTGTCTTCATAGGATGAAGCTTCGGAAGACTTTGTCTCTGAGGCTTCGGAAGACTTCATATTTGGCTTCGGAAGATATTGGTCTTGGCTTCGGAAGATTTTACACTTAGAATATTTCTAGTGCATGGTGTAAAACTTCCGAAGCAATTCTACTTCAGTTCTTTAGTGCATTGCCTGTAGAGAGACATTGGATGTTTTTGGTTTGCATCAGACTTAAAGGAATCCTTACAAACTCCCCCTAGGCTGATGCTACCAAAACATTTAGAAGATCTTCAGATGTTAGCAGTCTTCAGCACAATCATGACCATACCCTTCTTCATTAGATGGTCAGGATCATTCAGACTTTCATAGTATCTTCTCATCTCAAAGAGATCATGCAGAGGTAAGTTGATTATGTCTTGCCATGTATAGACATTCTCAACACCTTGATCTCTGATTACATGCCATCTTTCTGGATTGGTAGAGAAGGTCAGCAGGAGGTCTGGGTTGTGTTGTCTCAGGTTGTTCACCCTTAACCTCCACTTCAGGTGGGACTTGACTTGGAAGAGAGTGTAAGTCAATCAGCTCTCCACTCTTGATCTTCTGCTTGATTACCCTTATATGCTCATCCATTGTGGATAGAGACATAGGGCCAAGTCTCCTTCCGGAGAATCCATATAGCTTCAAGAAGCTCATCATCCTTTGTCTGTCAGCAGACTTCTTCATACTCTTTTGGATGATGGCTCTTGACTTTGCAGCTTCTTCCCTTAGTTTCTTCTTAGTGTCTTTCTCTCCTTGACTAACTCAACCTCAAGTTGTTTTAAGTACTCAAACTCAACAAAGTCATAGGACAAGGGAACAGTACATCTGCCTGATAGAAGCCTGTGGCACTCAGGTAATTGATCATTTTGATCCTATCTTCTTCTTTGTCTACCTGAGGTTTGTTGAACCACATCTTCTTGTACAGGGCTTTCTTGAACTGGGGAGAGAGTAGGTGCATGCTTGTAGAGTTTTCTTTTCTGTCTCTTCTCCTCTTTGAATTCGAGAAGTAACCTTGCATACTCCTTTTCTTTCATCTCTCTTGACACTTCCATGTCAGCCAGTTCATTTAGCTGTTCTAAGGGAAAAGAAATGATTTCATCAATGTCATAGTTCCTGGTCTGCAGGTAAGTAATCCTGACTGCCCTCAACTCATCACCTTGAGTATTTGGTCTGGGGGCAGCCCTGATTACAACTTGCAAAACCTGAAGACCCAGAGGAACTTTCTCCCCCTTAGATTCCTCTTCCTCTCTCTCTCTCTCTCCTCCTCAATTTCCTCAGGAGTCAAATCCTTTTCCCTTTGTCACCCAAAGACCTTTGTGACTCAGGGTGGATAGAGGTTTGGCCTTTATTGCTTGGTGTAGCATCCATGCTCTGGCCAGAGAGAGGCTGAGAAACACCTTCACCTTCACCGCAGGTGTCTCAGAGGGAATGTGAATCTCTGCAGTAGTTGAAGATGATGAGACAGGGGTCTCAGGTTCTGCCACTGGGCCTTCAGTCAAGGTTTCCCCTATGAAACTAATCTTAGGGTCCACCTCAACATCCAGTTGACCGATGACATTGCCTGATTGCCTAAGTCTCTTTCTTAAGCTAAACTCTGCAGTGATCCTGTCTTGGATTCTTTGAGCCAATCTGTCAGCTTGTCTTGAGTTGCTTGGATTGACAAGTGGCATATTGACTAGATCCAAACCTTCATAGAAGTTCAAATTTTGAAAGTCAAATACTTCTTGTTGCTCTTGAACTCTGAGAAGAATAAGGGCTCTTCTATCAGCATCATACCTCCACCTTATGATGTAGTTTGAAGTTCATTGAGGTGGGGATGACACAACCCTTGGTATACCTTCCTCAAAGAGACTCCTCATGATAGAGTCTATAGAGTCCACATTAATGTGAACTTGAGGAAGTTGTTGAGAATGCACAATTGCAAGTGAGGATGGTGAGTCCTCTATGTCCATTCTCTGTGAAAAACTCCCAGGTTCTGTGGCTGCAATAACTTTCTCCCCCCTTTTGGTAGCATCACCCACTTGGATAGGTGAGCTGGAGGATAAATCAATCACATCCACAGGTTCTTGTGTTCCTGGTTGAGCTATTCTTAAAGGGCTCCCAGCTAGTTTTTTCCTTAAGATGAAATCTGAAGTTGCTGATCATTGACCCTGTTGTGTAAGGTAGTCACCTGAGATTCAAGGTGACTGACCTTTGAGACTAGGTAAGTGCATGTGTCACACCCTCAATTTCCACAAACGGGGTAATACCGTTAGGCGCGTGACATACCAGGATCTTAGCCATTAGTTACACCAAACGACGCAATAATTACAAAGTATAACTTCTAAATTGAATAAAGTTTCTTAAAATCAGAATTAAGTACGAAACATGAAAGTAAATGCGGAAGCATATAAACAATAATTTAAACGGCGCAAACACGCGCAAACCAAGTAAATAAAATTGATAGAAAAATGTAGATTGTTCATTAGACTCTACGATGATGTATGCAATGCGTGATGTTCCTATCCGTGCATACCTTAAGAACCTGAAAGAAACATGCTAAAGTGTCAACACAAGGTTGGTGAGTTCACAGGTTTATCAGAGAACAGTAAGTGATAGTAATGAAATCCAGATTAAGTAATCAAAGCATATAAGTAGGTAGCTAGCCCACAACAAGTCACTATGTGCATGAAATTCGCGACCGAGCTGACAGTAATAATATAATGAATGCCCCGGCTGTGGATACCAGACCACAACACTGTAAAACAGGCTAACCATTCACCCGTTTGACCTCCAGTCAAGCTAGCGCGACTAGCCCGGGTGGGGTTTGTCAAACCCAGTAGATCTACTAACAACCACCTCGCTAATTCCATATTAACGGTCCGAAGAGGCGTAGTGGTATCACAATAGTAAACCAGTATATGCAGTATTACAAATCTAAGTATTGTATGTTTATGAAAACAACATGTTTATCTCCCCAAAAGAGAGTATAATACGAAAGTGGGGCTGAGAACTCACCTTGATTTCACAACGAATATTATAATGCAGAGAGCGGAAAGTTAGGTTTCCGAATAACCTGAATTTCAGTCAATATATAATTAATATCACATATTAATTATAATCATAAGGATTGTACGGTTTCACGTTTCACGACTCGGGTACGGTGCAAACTATTAATTTATTTTTAGTTCTCATGCAAAAACACTGAAGCGCCAGTTCACTACAAATACGAAAAATCCAATTATCACGTATAGAAGTACATTTTATACCCTTTAATTATACGACCCAAAAGTACCACACTTACGTAGACTGAATAAATATATATTAATCACACATTCTATGAGTAAATAGTTATATGTCATACTTTACCTAATATATATACTATATACATGCTACAAAAAACACATACACATAAAGTCAATAACCACACCACCCACGTACACATGGAGCATTCACAAATAAGCAATCTTATGCACCCCATATATATATGACATACATACCCACATAACCATATGCATAGCCCCCACAATAAAGAACCACACATCACCACAATTGCACACCATGCATATTCATGCTCATACTACAAAATACATACAACCATCCATACACACTACCACACACCTACATGCATTAAAACACATATATAACTCACACATATGATCGCACAATACACACACTCAATACGCAGAACACACACATACGCATTGCATATACATACAAATAGCACCAACCGAGTTTATAATCCATTAATCCGCACAACGTGGATGCACACACGACATCCCGAACATGAAACCCGAAACCGCAAGCGTAAAGAATACGAGTGCAATGGAAACCGTACCAAAAGAAAATATGCGAGAAAGATGAGAACTTCACCGGTGCTCTTGTGTTTGCCGGTTGCCGGAGGAAACGTACGGCTAGTTACTTGATCGACAATCGAATTACCAAGTGATGACAATTGCAGGGTGACCGGACCAACGAATCGCAGCGAACAAATGGAATATGATTGCCGAATACTTCGTGGTTGGAGGTAGAAAGGATACAAGTTGTTCGATCACGACAAAGAGGGCTGCCGGGTCAACTTCACGGCCGAGCGCAAGGCTATCGGGGGAGAAAGGTTTCGCCGGCAGGTGAAGATTCAAATGAAAGGTAGGGTTTCGAGAGGTTGAGTGGGGTGGTTAGGTTTATGTAGTTTTAATTTGAAATTTACACATTACCCCCTTAACTTTTAAGGATTAGCATTTTGGTTAAAAACTAATTTTAATTAATTCAAGATTAAGCATTTAAAATATCATAATAATAATCATTTCAATTAAGTACATAAAATTTATTAATTGTAAAGTATCAGAAAATGTTGGATGACGGAACAATATTAACTTGAAAACTCGAGTTGTCACATCATCCCCTTGTTAAAGAAATTTTCGTCCCGAAAATTAGAATACCAGGTTTAGCAAAGGACACCAGATTCACCAATATGTAACGTACATAGAATAGGGTTTATAAGAAATTTGAAATAATCCCAAAAGAAAGAATTATGGAGGTCTCACGAGTGTTGCGACATCATCCCCTTGTTGAAGGGAATTTCGTCTCGAATTGAAAGAAAGATATCTTAAAAAAAATGGATACCTTGAGAAGTAGGTGCCTGATCTTTGAACAGTTGCGGATACTTCTTCTTCTTTTGATCCTCGCGTTCCCAGGTAAATTCCGGTCCACGCTTTGAATTCCACCTAACGCGCACAATGGGAATCTTGCTACACCTTAGGGTTTTGACTTCTCGATCCATAATCTCGACTGGTTCTTTAATGAAACGAAGTTGTTCATCAATCTCCAATTATTCTAATGGCACGACAAGTGAGTCATCAGATAAACACTTCCTCATATTAGACACGTGGAATACGTTGTGTATTCCACTGAGCTCTTCCGGTAAATTCAGTTGATAGGCTACTGGACCAACCCGTTTGACAATCTCAAATGGTCCAACGTACCTAGGGTTTAGTTTACCACGCTTTCCAAAGCGTATCACCCCTTTCCAGGGTGAGACTTTTAAGAGTACTTTATCACCAATCTGAAACTCCAACGGCTTACGACGTTTATCAGCATAACTCTTCTGTCGGTCACGTGCTGCTGCCATACGGTTACGTATTTGCACAATCTTCTCAGTCGTCTCGTGCACAAGCTCAGGACCTGTAAGTTGGCTTTCTCCAACTTCTGCCCAACAAATAGGTGATCGACACTTACGCCCATATAGTGCCTCAAAGGGTGCGGCTTTTATTGATGTGTGATAACTGTTATTGTAGGAGAACTCAACTAATGGTAAATGAGTTTCCCAGTTGCTGCCAAAATCAATCACACAGGCACGCAACATATCTTCCAATGTCTGAATCGTACGCTCACTCTGACCATCGGTTTGTGGATGATACGCAGTACTCATGTCCAACCGCGTTCCCAATGATCGTTGTAAAGATTGCCAGAAATGAGAAGTGAACCGAGCGTCACGATCAGATATGATAGATACCGGTACACATGATAGGAGACTATTTCTCTTAGGTAAATCAGTGTCAACTTATCTAGTCGATCAGTCTCTCGGATTGCTAGAAAGTGAGCGGATTTTGTTAAACGATCTACTATAACCCAGATGGTATCGCATCCGCTGGGAGTCCTGGGTAACTTTGTGACAAAGTCCATCGAGATCTGCTCCCATTTCCACACTGGAAGTTCGGGTTGCTGAAGTAAACCGGATGGTCTCTGATATTCCACCTTAACTTTGGAGCAAGTTAAACATTTGCTTACATAGGTGGCAATCTCAGCTTTCATGTTTGGCCACCAAACATTCCTTCAAATCATGGTACATCTTATCTGAGCCTGGATGAATTGAGTAGCGTGACTTATGAGCTTCATCCATTACTAGCTCTCGTAAATTCCCATACTGTGGTACCCAAATCCGTTCCATGAAATAACGAATTCCATCAGTCTTGGTCTCTAGCTGTTTCTCCATGCCTCGCATGGATTCCGCCTTTAGATTCTCAATTTTCAAGGCTTCAGATTGGGCAACCTTGATTTGCTCTGGCAGATCGGAGTGAATGGTCATTTGCAATGCGCGTACTCGACGAGCTTTAGGGGTTTCTTTTCGGCTGAGGGCGTCGGCTACCACATTAGCCTTACCCGGATGATACTTGATGGCACAGTCATAGTCATTGAGCAGTTCTAGCCATCGTCGTTGCCGCATATTCAGCTCTTTTTGGTCATATATGTGCTGGAGGCTCTTGTGGTCCGTGTATATCGTGCACTTGGTTCCAAATAAGTAGTGCCTCCAGATCTTCAAGGCAAACACCACAGCTCCTAGTTCCAGATCATGCGTTGTATAATTCTTCTCATGTACCTTGAGTTGTCTAGACGCATAAGCAATGACATTGTTGCGTTGCATCAGTACACATCCCAAACCCTGGACGGATGCATCACAATAAACAACGAAGTCATCAGTTCCTTCTGGTAATGCTAGGATCGGCGCACTGCAGAGTTTGTCTTTAAGTGTTTGAAATGCTGATTCCTCTTGGCTGCCCCATTTGTAGATGGTTCCCTTGTGGGTTAGGGCAGTTAGAGGTTGTGCTAACTTTGAGAATCCCTCAATAAATCGTCTGTAATAATCTGCCAAACCAAGGAATTGTCTCACCTCAATAGACATTTTTGGTCCTGGCCAATCCTTGATTGCTTCAATCTTTGAAGGATCTACATGTATACCCTTTTCATTCACCACATGCCCAATAAATTGCACTTCCCACATCCAAAAGTCGTATTTTGAGAACTTTGCATACAATTGTTCATTTTTCAACAAATCCAGAATGATCCTCAAATGTTTCTCATGATCTTCCTTATTCTGAAAGTTGATTAATATGTCATCAATGGAGACAATGACAAACTCATCCAAATAAGGCTTGCGAACACGGTTCATGAGGTCCATGAAAACTGTTGGGGCATTGGTTAGTCCACAAGGCATTACCGCGAACTCATAGTGCCCATAGCAAGTTTTGAAAGCTGTTTTGGATATGTCTTCTTCTCGAACCCTAAGCTGACGATAACCGGATCTTAAATCAATCTTTGAATGGTAACTGATTCTTTGCAATTGATCAAACAGGTAGTCGATACGTGGAAGAGGATAGTGATTCTTTATGATAACCTTGTTCACTTATCGATAGTTAATGCACATTCGAAACCTTCCATCTTTCTTCTTCACGAATAGCACAGGTGCTTACTCAATTTGAAATTCTACCTGCCGGTGTGGGGGAAGGCCAGGTAGGTCTTCGGGAAATACCTCAGGAAAATCCCTAACAACAGGGATGTCTTCCAGTCGTTTCTCCTCAGTAGTCTTTTCAGTAACTAGGGCTAAAATTGTCGAATGCCCTTTCCTCAAACACTTCTGAGCCTTCATGTATGAGATGATGCCAACTACTGCACCACTCTTGTCACCTTTCATGGTGAGTATCGTTCCATTGGTCAAAGGTAGTCAGACGAGTTTCTCATGACAAATTATTTTGGCTTGGTTCTCAGACAACCAATCCATGCCAACAACGACATCATCAAACTACCGAGTGTAATAGATAGGAGATCAATATCGAAATCATGCCTTGATAGACTTATTTTACAACCCCTGTATATATGAGAAGACTCTAAGATCTTACCGTCTGCTATTCTACTGTATAATTCATGTCTGGGCTACAGAATTATCATCTAGCAATCGACTGAACTTATGCGAAATGAAACTCCAATCAGCACCAGAATCAACTGAACAGAGGCAAAACAACCATTGACATGAAATTTACCAATTACAGTAGATAGATCATTACGAGCCTCACCTGAACCAATAACGAAGGCTCTACCCTTGACATCCCCATTTCCATTACCATTGTCATTGCCATTGCGGTTGTCAGCACCACTACCACCGCTATTGTTTTTCTTTAGATTGGGAAATTCCTCTTGAAGTGCGCTGCTTGATCGTATTGTAACATCCCTTCTATGCTACTTGAGGTTGAGGAGACTTTGTCGGGATGTTCACGCGACAGCTCTTGATGGCATGGCCAATTTTTCCATAGATCGCTCTAAGATGTCCTCATTGCACAGTCCATGGTGATGATAGTTGCACTTGTTGCTTATAGTGGAAACACAGAGATGTAGCAGTCGGGGTCGTCGTAAGACACTTTGTTAACTGACCTTACGTCAAACACAATCAACAAGGAAAATTCAATTTGAATCCCACCACCACCGCGGGACAAGCAAAGTAACCTACGCTCAACATAATAAATAACAAATGAAACGAATGTTGGAACGTTTAAACGGCCAAGACTCTAAGTCTTGAGATTAACCCAATGAACAAAGAATACACGCGTATAGAGTACCACTACTCTGATGTAACTTTCATGAAGATTACGCGCATATCAAATAAATAGTATCGCACGACAACTAAAATGCTAGAACGAGCAACGTTTCATAAGGACTTGGACTATTGTCATAATGAAAATTCCATTAAGGTTCAAGATGAATGTAAACTTTCATATGAGTGGAGATGAAGCATTGCTTCCATATCCTTAGTGAAGTTTTATACAGATTGAGACTCTCGTGTCCCCAAAGTATAGAAATGAAATTTTGTACTGACTACGACTGTTATATTTATCTGATAGAGTCGCCAGACTTCTCATGCACGACAAATTACAATTACGTGTGCACCCGTGATGGTAATTTGCTTTGCATGATCACCCTTGGTTCCTCTTATTCGAGCTAACATACATTGTCAAGTACAGAGTGTTATTAATGATAGAGGTATCAAGGATTAGTTATTAAGCCAAGGGTTAATTAACCAAACTTGTACGAAAAGATTGATTGAAGAAATATTCACTTGGGCAAGGAATCGTCGATGCGCTCAAGTCAAACGGGTAAATAGCATTATCGTAAGTAAACTTTGATAAGTTGTCTTGTAATGTGTATGGTAGCCACCAATACAGCTATTACATGTTCCACAAGACAGAGAAGTGGCAAGGTAGGTAAAGAAGGATTGGCAGACGCAACCCTATTTTGCAAAACGCATTCGACAGGAGATAGAACATGCTCCTAATGAACCATCCAAGTTAGGTACCAATGTATTGTATCTAATTCCGAGAGGTATAATATAAAAGGTAAGGTACAGGAAATTCGTAAATAACCTTATCGTGACTCACAACAACTCGGAGTCACTTGTACGAAGAAGCATGAGGTAACAGCGGGAAATCAGGACGAACTGGCCTTATTGCATAAACATAGAATGATGATAGGATTATGCCATTTCTGTAGCCGAACGCTAACAGGAGTATATCACAACAGGAAAATCCCAAGTAAGTATAACAATTAGACAAGGCAAACTAATGAAGCTAAACGTGACTATATGCGTGTAACTAAGGCATCAGGCTATAGTCTAAATGCAATGCAAATTAAATGCATATTTAATTTAGTTCGCTACAACCATTGGCTCTGATACCTACTGTCACACCCTCAATTTCCACAAACGGGGTAATACCGTTAGGCGCGTGACATACCAGGATCTTAGCCATTAGTTACACCAAACGACACAATAATTACAAAGTATAACTTCTAAATTGAATAAAGTTTCTTAAAATCAGAATTAAGTACGAAACATGAAAGTAAATGCGGAAGCGTATAAACAATAATTTAAACGGCGCAAACACGCGCAAACCAAGTAAATAAAATTGATAGAAAAATGTAGATTGTTCATTAGACTCTACGATGATGTATGCAATGCGTGATGTTCCTATCCGTGCATACCTTAAGAACCTGAAAGAAACATGCTAAAGTGTCAACACAAGGTTGGTGAGTTCACAGGTTTATCAGAGAACAGTAAGTGATAGTAATGAAATCTAGATTAAGTAATCAAAGCATATAAGTAGGTAGCTAGCCCACAACAAGTCACTATGTGCATGAAATTCGCGACCGAGCTGATAGTAATAATATAATGAATGCCCCGGCTGTGGATACCAGACCACAACACTGTAAAACAGGCTAACCATTCACCCGTTTGACCTCCAGTCAAGCTAGCGCGACTAGCCCGGGTGGGGTTTGTCAAACCCAGTAGATCTACTAACAATCACCTCGCTAATTCCATATTAACGGTCCGAAGAGGCGTAGTGGTATCACAATAGTAAACCAGTATATGCAGTATTACAAATCTAAGTATTGTATGTTTATGAAAACAACATGTTTATCTCCCCAAAAGAGAGTATAATACGAAAGTGGGGCTGAGAACTCACCTTGATTTCACAACGTATATTATAATGCAGAGAGCGGAAAGTTAGGTTTCCGAATAACCTGAATTTCAGTCAATATATAATTAAATTCACATATTAATTATAATCATAAGGATTGTACGGTTTCACGTTTCACGACTCGGGTACGGTGCAAACTATTAATTTATTTTTAGTTCTCATGCAAAAACACTGAAGCGCCAGTTCACTACAAATACGAAAAATCCAATTATCACGTATAGAAGTACATTTTATACCCTTTAATTATACGACCCAAAAGTACCACACTTACGTAGACTGAATAAATATATATTAATCACACATTCTATGAGTAAATAGTTATATGTCATACTTTACCTAATATATATACTATATACATGCTACAAAAAAAAACACATACACATAAAGTCAATAACCACACCACCCACGTACACATGGAGCATTCACAAATAAGCAATCTTATGCACCCCATATATATATGACATACATACCCACATAACCATATGCATAGCCCCCACAATAAAGAAACACACATCACCACAATTGCACACCATGCATATTCATGCTCATACTACAAAATACATACAACCATCCATACACACTACCACACACCTACATGCATTAAAACACATATATAACTCACACATATGATCGCACAATACACACACTCAATACGCAGAACACACACATACGCATTGCATATACATACAAATAGCACCAACCGAGTTTATAATCCATTAATCCGCACAACGTGGATGCACACACGACATCCCGAACATGAAACCCGAAACCGCAAGCGTAAAGAATACGAGTGCAATGGAAACCGTACCAAAAGAAAATATGCGAGAAAGATGAGAACTTCACCGGTGCTCTTGTGTTTGCCGGTTGCCGGAGGAAACGTACGGCTAGTTACTTGATCGACAATCGAATTACCAAGTGATGACAATTGCAGGGTGACCGGACCAACGAATCGCAGCGAACAAACGGAATATGATTGCCGAATACTTCGTGGTTGGAGGTAGAAAGGATACAAGTTGTTCGATCACGACGAAGAGGGCTGCCGGGTCAACTTCACGGCCGAGCGCAAGGCTATCGAGGGGGAGAAAGGTTTCGCCGGCAGGTGAAGATTCAAATGAAAGGTAGGGTTTCGAGAGGTTGAGTGGGGTGGTTAGGTTTATGTAGTTTTAATTTGAAATTTACACATTACCCCCTTAACTTTTAAGGATTAGCATTTTGGTTAAAAACTAATTTTAATTAATTCAAGATTAAGCATTTATAAATATCATAATAATAATCATTTCAATTAAGTACATAAAATTTATTAATTGTAAAGTATCAGAAAATGTTGGATGACGGAACAATATTAACTTGAAAACTCGAGTTGTCACATCATCCCCTTGTTAAAGAAATTTTCGTCCCGAAAATTAGAATACCAGGTTTAGCAAAGGACACCAGATTCACCAATCTGTAACGTACATAGAATAGGGTTTATAAGAAATTTGAAATAATCCCAAAAGAAAGAATTATGGAGGTCTCACGAGTGTTGCGACATCATCCCCTTGTTGAAGGGAATTTCGTCTCGAATTGAAAGAAAGATATCTTAAAAAAATGGATACCTTGAGAAGTAGGTGCCTGATCTTTGAACAGTTGCGGATACTTCTTCTTCTTTTGATCCTCGCGTTCCCAGGTAAATTCCGGTCCACGCTTTGAATTCCACCTAACGCGCACAATGGGAATCTTGCTACACCTTAGGGTTTTGACTTCTCGATCCATAATCTCGACTGGTTCTTTAATGAAACGAAGTTGTTCATCAATCTCCAATTATTCTAATGGCACGACAAGTGAGTCATCAGATAAACACTTCCTCATATTAGACACGTGGAATACGTTGTGTATTCCACTGAGCTCTTCCGGTAAATTCAGTTGATAGGCTACTGGACCAACCCGTTTGACAATCTCAAATGGTCCAACGTACCTAGGGTTTAGTTTACCACGCTTTCCAAAGCGTATCACCCCTTTCCAGGGTGAGACTTTTAAGAGTACTTTATCACCAATCTGAAACTCCAACAGCTTACGACGTTTATCAGCGTAACTCTTCTGTCCGTCACGTGCTGCTGCCATACGATTACGTATTTGCACAATCTTCTCAGTCGTCTCGTGCACAAGCTCAGGACCTGTAAGTTGGCTTTCTCCAACTTCTGCCCAACAAATAGGTGATCGACACTTACGCCCATATAGTGCCTCAAAGGGTGCGGCTTTTATTGATGTGTGATAACTGTTATTGTAGGAGAACTCAACTAATGGTAAATGAGTTTCCCAGTTGCTGCCAAAATCAATCACACAGGCACGCAACATATCTTCCAATGTCTGAATCGTACGCTCACTCTGACCATCGGTTTGTGGATGATACGCAGTACTCATGTCCAACCGCGTTCCCAATGATCGTTGTAAGGATTGCCAGAAATGAGAAGTGAACCGAGCGTCACGATCAGATATGATAGATACCGGTACACCATGACAAGAGACTATTTCTCTTAGGTAAATCAGTGTCAACTTATCTAGTCGATCAGTCTCTCGGATTGCTAGAAAGTGAGCGGATTTTGTTAAACGATCTACTATAACCCAGATGGTATCGCATCCGCTGGGAGTCCTGGGTAACTTTGTGACAAAGTCCATCGAGATCTGCTCCCATTTCCACACTGGAAGTTCGGGTTGCTGAAGTAAACCGGATGGTCTCTGATATTCCACCTTAACTTTGGAGCAAGTTAAACATTTGCTTACATAGGTGGCAATCTCAGCTTTCATGTTTGGCCACCAATAACATTCCTTCAAATCATGGTACATCTTATCTGAGCCTGGATGAATTGAGTAGCGTGACTTATGAGCTTCATCCATTACTAGCTCTCGTAAATTCCCATACTGTGGTACCCAAATCCGTTCCATGAAATAACGAATTCCATCAGTCTTGGTCTCTAGCTGTTTCTCCATGCCTCGCATGGATTCCGCCTTTAGATTCTCAATTTTCAAGGCTTCAGATTGGGCAACCTTGATTTGCTCTGGCAGATCGGAGTGAATGGTCATTTGCAATGCGCGTACTCGACGAGGTTTAGGGGTTTCTTTTCGGCTGAGGGCGTCGGCTACCACATTAGCCTTACCCGGATGATACTTGATGGCACAGTCATAGTCATTGAGCAGTTCTAGCCATCGTCGTTGCCGCATATTCAGCTCTTTTTGGTCATATATGTGCTGGAGGCTCTTGTGGTCCGTGTATATCGTGCACTTGGTTCCAAATAAGTAGTGCCTCCAGATCTTCAAGGCAAACACCACAGCTCCTAGTTCCAGATCATGCGTTGTATAATTCTTCTCATGTACCTTGAGTTGTCTAGACGCATAAGCAATGACATTGTTGCGTTGCATCAGTACACATCCCAAACCCTGGA
The DNA here is from genome assembly GCA_025215565.1 of Flaveria ramosissima. Taxonomy (NCBI): domain Eukaryota; kingdom Viridiplantae; phylum Streptophyta; class Magnoliopsida; order Asterales; family Asteraceae; genus Flaveria; species Flaveria ramosissima. The sequence continues at coordinate 83,948,015 of CM046037.1, forward strand.
CGGATGCATCACAATAAACAACGAAGTCATCAGTTCCTTCTGGTAATGCTAGGATCGGCGCACTGCAGAGTTTGTCTTTAAGTGTTTGAAATGCTGATTCCTCTTGGCTGCCCCATTTGTAGATGGTTCCCTTGTGGGTTAGGGCAGTTAGAGGTTGTGCTAACTTTGAGAATCCCTCAATAAATCGTCTGTAATAATCTGCCAAACCAAGGAATTGTCTCACCTCAATAGACATTTTTGGTCCTGGCCAATCCTTGATTGCTTCAATCTTTGAAGGATCTACATGTATACCCTTTTCATTCACCACATGCCCAATAAATTGCACTTCCCACATCCAAAAGTCGTATTTTGAGAACTTTGCATACAATTGTTCATTTTTCAACAAATCCAGAATGATCCTCAAATGTTTCTCATGATCTTCCTTATTCTGAAAGTTGATTAATATGTCATCAATGGAGACAATGACAAACTCATCCAAATAAGGCTTGCGAACACGGTTCATGAGGTCCATGAAAACTGTTGGGGCATTGGTTAGTCCACAAGGCATTACCGCGAACTCATAGTGCCCATAGCAAGTTTTGAAAGCTGTTTTGGATATGTCTTCTTCTCGAACCCTAAGCTGACGATAACCGGATCTTAAATCAATCTTTGAATGGTAACTGATTCTTTGCAATTGATCAAACAGGTAGTCGATACGTGGAAGAGGATAGTGATTCTTTATGATAACCTTGTTCACTTATCGATAGTTAATGCACATTCGAAATCTTCCATCTTTCTTCTTCACGAATAGCACATGTGCTTACTCAATTTGAAATTCTACCTGCCGGTGTGGGGGAAGGCCGGGTAGGTCCTCGGGAAATACCTCAGGAAAATCCCTAACAACAGGGATGTCTTCTAGTCATTTCTCCTCAGTAGTCTTTTCAGTAACTAGGGCTAAAATCGTCGAATGCCCTTTCCTCAAACACTTCTGAGCCTTCATGTATGAGATGATGCCAACTACTGCACCACTCTTGTCGCCTTTCATGGTGAGTATCATTCCATTGGTCAAAGGTAGTCAGACGAGTTTCTCATGACAAATTATTTTGGCTTGGTTCTCAGACAACCAATCCATGCCAACAACGACATCAAAACTACCGAGTGTAATAGATAGAAGATCAATATCGAAATCATGCCTTGATAGACTTATTTTACAACCCTTGTATATATGAGAAGACTCGAAGATCTTACCGTCTGCTATTCTACTGTATAATTCGTGTCTGGGATACAGAATTATAATTTAGCAATCGACTGAACTTATGCGAAATGAAACTCCAATCAGCACCAGAATCAACTGAACAGAGGCAAAACAACCATTGACATGAAATTTACCAGTTACAGTAGATAGATCATTACGAGCCTCACCTGAACCAATAACGAAGGCTCTACCCTTGACATCCCCATTTCCATTACCATTGTCATTGCCATTGCGGTTGTCAGCACCACTACCACCGCTATTGTTTTCTTTAGATTTGGGAAATTCCTCTTGAAGTGCGCGGCTTGACCGTATTGTAACATCCCTTCTATGCTACTTGAGGTTGAGGAGACTTTGTCGGGATGTTCACGCGGCAGCTCTTGATGGCATGGCCAAGTTTTCCGTAGATCGCTCTAAGATGTCCTCATTGCACAGCCCATGGTGATTATAGTTGCACTTGTTGCTTATAGTGGAAACACAGAGATGTAGCAGTCGGGGTCGTCGTAAGACACTTTGTTAACTGTCCTTACGTCAAACACAATCAACAAGGAAAATTCAATTTGAATCCCACCACCGCGGGACAAGCAAAAGTAACCTACGCTCAACATGATAAATACCAAATGAAACGAATGTTGGAACGTTTAAACGGCCAAGACTCTAAGTCTTGAGATTAACCCAATGAACAAAGAATACACGCATATAGAGTACCACTACTCTGATGTAACTTTCATGAAGATTACGCACATATCAAATAAATAGTATCGCACGACAACTAAAATGCTAGAACGAGCAACGTTTCATAAGGACTTGGACTATTGTCATAATGCAAATCCCATTAAGGTTCTAAGATGGATGTAAACTTTCATATGAGTGGAGATGAAGCATTGCTTCCATATCATTAGTGAAGTTTTATACAGATTGAGACTCTCGTGTCCCCAAAGTATAGAAATGAAATTTTGTACTGACTACGACTGTTATTATCCGATAGAGTGCGCCAGACTTCTCATGCACGACAAATTACAATTACGTGTGCACCCGTGATGGTAATTTGCTTTGCATGATCACCCTTGGTTCCTCTTATCCGAGCTAACATACATTGTCAAGTACAGAGTGTTATTAATGATAGAGGTATCAAGGATTAGTTATTAAGCCAAGGGTTAATTAACCAAACTTGTACGAAAAGATTGATTGAAGAAATATTCACTTGGGCAAGGAATCGTCGATGCGCTCAAGTCAAACGGGTAAATAGCATTATCGTAAGTAAACTTTGATAAGTTGTCTTGTAATATGTATGGTAGCCACCAGTACAGCTGTTACCTGTTCCACAAGACAAAGAAGTCGCAAGGTAGGTAAAGAAGGATTGGCAGACGCAACCCTATTTTGCAAAACGCATTCGACAGGAGATAGAACATGCTCCTAATGAACCATCCAAGTTAGGTACCAATGTATTGTATCTAATTCCGAGAGGTATAATATAAAAGGTAAGGTACAGGAAATTCGTAAATAACCTTATCGTGACTCACAACAACTCGGAGTCACTTGTACGAAGAAGCATGAGGTAACAGCGGGAAATCAGGACGAACTGGCCTTATTGCATAAACATAGAATGATGATAGGATTATGCCATTTCTGTAGCCGAACGCTAACAGGAGTATATCACAACAGGAAAATCCCAAGTAAGTATAACAATTAGACAAGGCAAACTAATGAAGCTAAACGTGACTATATGCGTGTAACTAAGGCATCAGGCTATAGTCTAAATGCAATGCAAATTAAATGCATATTTAATTTAGTTCGCTATAACCATTGGCTCTGATACCAATCTGTCACACCCTCAATTTCCACAAACGGGGTAATACCGTTAGGCGCGTGACATACCAGGATCTTAGCCATTAGTTACACCAAACGACACAATAATTACAAAGTATAACTTCTAAATTGAATAAAGTTTCTTAAAATCAGAATTAAGTACGAAACATGAAAGTAAATGCGGAAGCGTATAAACAATAATTTAAACGGCGCAAACACGCGCAAACCAAGTAAATAAAATTGATAGAAAAATGTAGATTGTTCATTAGACTCTACGATGATGTATGCAATGCGTGATGTTCCTATCCGTGCATACCTTAAGAACCTGAAAGAAACATGCTAAAGTGTCAACACAAGGTTGGTGAGTTCACAGGTTTATCAGAGAACAGTAAGTGATAGTAATGAAATCTAGATTAAGTAATCAAAGCATATAAGTAGGTAGCTAGCCCACAACAAGTCACTATGTGCATGAAATTCGCGACCGAGCTGATAGTAATAATATAATGAATGCCCCGGCTGTGGATACCAGACCACAACACTGTAAAACAGGCTAACCATTCACCCGTTTGACCTCCAGTCAAGCTAGCGCGACTAGCCCGGGTGGGGTTTGTCAAACCCAATAGATCTACTAACAATCACCTCGCTAATTCCATATTAACGGTCCGAAGAGGCGTAGTGGTATCACAATAGTAAACCAGTATATGCAGTATTACAAATCTAAGTATTGTATGTTTATGAAAACAACATGTTTATCTCCCCAAAAGAGAGTATAATACGAAAGTGGGGCTGAGAACTCACCTTGATTTCACAACGTATATTATAATGCAGAGAGCGGAAAGTTAGGTTTCCGAATAACCTGAATTTCAGTCAATATATAATTAAATTCACATATTAATTATAATCATAAGGATTGTACGGTTTCACGTTTCACGACTCGGGTACGGTGCAAACTATTAATTTATTTTTAGTTCTCATGCAAAAACACTGAAGCGCCAGTTCACTACAAATACGAAAAATCCAATTATCACGTATAGAAGTAAATTTTATACCCTTTAATTATACGACCCAAAAGTACCACACTTACGTAGACTGAATAAATATATATTAATCACACATTCTATGAGTAAATAGTTATATGTCATACTTTACCTAATATATATACTATATACATGCTACAAAAAAAAACACATACACATAAAGTCAATAACCACACCACCCACGTACACATGGAGCATTCACAAATAAGCAATCTTATGCACCCCATATATATATGACATACATACCCACATAACCATATGCATAGCCCCCACAATAAAGAAACACACATCACCACAATTGCACACCATGCATATTCATGCTCATACTACAAAATACATACAACCATCCATACACACTACCACACACCTACATGCATTAAAACACATATATAACTCACACATATGATCGCACAATACACACACTCAATACGCAGAACACACACATACGCATTGCATATACATACAAATAGCACCAACCGAGTTTATAATCCATTAATCCGCACAACGTGGATGCACACACGACATCCCGAACATGAAACCCGAAACCGCAAGCGTAAAGAATACGAGTGCAATGGAAACCGTACCAAAAGAAAATATGCGAGAAAGATGAGAACTTCACCGGTGCTCTTGTGTTTGCCGGTTGCCGGAGGAAACGTACGGCTAGTTACTTGATCGACAATCGAATTACCAAGTGATGACAATTGCAGGGTGACCGGACCAACGAATCGCAGCGAACAAACGGAATATGATTGCCGAATACTTCGTGGTTGGAGGTAGAAAGGATACAAGTTGTTCGATCACGACAAAGAGGGCTGCCGGGTCAACTTCACGGCCGAGCGCAAGGCTATCGAGGGGAGAAAGGTTTCGCCGGCAGGTGAAGATTCAAATGAAAGGTAGGGTTTCGAGAGGTTGAGTGGGGTGGTTAGGTTTATGTAGTTTTAATTTGAAATTTACACATTACCCCCTTAACTTTTAAGGATTAGCATTTTGGTTAAAAACTAATTTTAATTAATTCAAGATTAAGCATTTATAAATATCATAATAATAATCATTTCAATTAAGTACATAAAATTTATTAATTGTAAAGTATCAGAAAATGTTGGATGACGGAACAATATTAACTTGAAAACTCGAGTTGTCACATCATCCCCTTGTTAAAGAAATTTTCGTCCCGAAAATTAGAATACCAGGTTTAGCAAAGGACACCAGATTCACCAATCTGTAACGTACATAGAATAGGGTTTATAAGAAATTTGAAATAATCCCAAAAGAAAGAATTATGGAGGTCTCACGAGTGTTGCGACATCATCCCCTTGTTGAAGGGAATTTCGTCTCGAATTGAAAGAAAGATATCTTAAAAAAAATGGATACCTTGAGAAGTAGGTGCCTGATCTTTGAACAGTTGCGGATACTTCTTCTTCTTTTGATCCTCGCGTTCCCAGGTAAATTCCGGTCCACGCTTTGAATTCCACCTAACGCGCACAATGGGAATCTTGCTACACCTTAGGGTTTTGACTTCTCGATCCATAATCTCGACTGGTTCTTTAATGAAACGAAGTTGTTCATCAATCTCCAATTATTCTAATGGCACGACAAGTGAGTCATCAGATAAACACTTCCTCATATTAGACACGTGGAATACGTTGTGTATTCCACTGAGCTCTTTCGGTAAATTTAGTTGATAGGCTACTGGACCAACCCGTTTGACAATCTCAAACGGTCCAACGTACCTAGGGTTTAGTTTACCACGCTTTCCAAAGCGTATCACCCCTTTCCAGGGTGAGACTTTTAAGAGTACTTTATCACCAATCTGAAACTCCAACGGCTTACGACGTTTATCAGCGTAACTCTTCTGTGGTTGAGGTCTTAATGATGTAATCACTTGCAAAAGTGAGAGCCTCTTCCATTTGAACATTCTGAAAAGGTTCAGAAGTGTCCACCTCAGTTATAGGTGACTGATGTGGGCTAGATTGAGGAGACTCAGGAGTACTCATCTCTCTTTGAGTAGGGGAAGAGAAAAGAGACTCATGGTACTCACTGAATCCTAAGTCTTTATCAGTATAGAAGGATAGGTTGGGAATGGGTTGATTTAGATCTAAAGGCTGGGGATGGTAACTGTCCCCTGAAGGTTGTTCACTTGAGTGTTGTGCAGGATCGGGTTTGTCACTTAAACACTTGTGATTCTCTCAAACTCGCTTATAATAACACTCAAATCAGATGAAGCAATGTCTTTAACAAGAGTTGATAATAATATAATAAGTAATCAAAGGAACAAGCAGAAATATATTTTCAAGGTACTTGTATATATTACTTCTCAACTCAAGATTACAAGACACTTACTTGCATGAAACAAGAGTTACAATGAGAAACTATATATACTAGATCCTACAGCCGGTTATACTTGATACCAGCTGGAATCCTAAGACTAAAGCATATACTACAATGCTATAGTTAAGGTATCTTAGATAAAGTATTATCTAAGATATGGTAGTCATGACATGTCCATGACTTACCTTTTGTCACCAACTAAAGATGGCAACTGTACTTAACATAAAAGGTAAATAGTGGATTAAAGTATGGTCAACTACATGGCTTTTGAGAAAACTCCATGCAGTATCGAGATTTGCAGTGGAGTGTCAGACAGGCCATACTTATGTCCCATGGATAATAGGATTGTCTTCCGAAGGTTAACTGGCTTCGGAAGAACAAGTTCTTCCGAAGACACTTATATTTCGGAAGATGCTTCTATGCTTCCGAGGCTTTGAGGACTTCTTGTACTTCGGAAGTTGACTTCAGATCTTTGTCTCTAAGTCTTGATCTTCGGAAGTAGGTTCTTTGTCTTCGGAAGTTGGAGTTTTCCTTCGGAAGTGCATTTTACACTTAGACTTCGGAAGACCTCCTTCTTCCTTCGGAAGTTCCATACTTAGCTTCGGAAGTCCTTTGTATGTTGTACTCAAAATCTTCTAAGTGACTTAGTTTTGGTTGCAACAGCCTTTCTAGATCCAACAAACTCCCCCTAGGCTGATGCTACCAAAACTTCACTTATTTCTGCTTCTCAAAGCTTTCAGCACCAGGGACAAAAGATATTTGTCTGTCTCTCTGTTCTTTCCGGAAGTAGTGCTGAGAAGCTTGTACAAGTCATTCGTGGATAGGAGATCCAGTCTATCACTTTGAATGACATGTACCCTCTGTTGTGACCCCCTGAAGAGAGTTAGTTGACGGGAGTTATAGTCATACTCCCATCTAACTATGGTCTCAAGTTCAGGACCTTCAACCATTTGAAGAAAGGCTTTGCCTTTGGTTGCTGATCCTTTCCTTTCCTCCTCCTCTCTCAGTTTCAACTCCTCTTCAACCTTGCTTCTAGCAGTAAGCTCGGCCATATGAAGGCTGCCTAGATGATTTCTGATGTGGGCAGCTACATCGGAGTTTGAAGGGTTGGAGAATGGTTTCTCTGCTAACTCAGCAATGTCAAACCTGCTTAAGTGTAGCAGAGATGAGGCACTCAGCCTGTTGAGCTCTCCATTCTCTCTCTCAACAACAAAGTTGTGAGAAGAGTCTTCGAACCTCCACTGGATTATCTTCTTTCTGGGTGCAAGAGGTTGTCTTGGTACCCTGTCTCCTTTCTTTGTATCCAGTAGAGTCACCAGCTTTCTCCTCAGCTTCTTTTCTTCCTCATTCAATGTATCTGAATTGAGGCCAAGGAGTTTTGCAGCTTGGTCCAAAGTTCCTCTGGGCAGATCAAGTAATTCATCTCTTGTGAGGGAACTTGAGGATCCATCAACATAAGTCAAGTTGACTGAATCCTCCTCACAGGAGATGTCGCTCAGAGTTGTACAGTTGATGAGCTTAGTCTTGACCGCCTTGAATTCCTCCATAGAGAGATGTTTGGAAGGCTGAGGGGAGATTGGTTGTTGGGTAGGTTGAGGAGTTTGGGTTCTGGCTAAGGTTTTGGGTTGGATGATGGGTAGTTTAGGTGGTTGAGGAGAAGAGGTTGGTAGGTGTGATGGTGTAGGTTTAGGGGTGAATGGTTCAGAAGTTGGTTCGGTTTTGATTGGGAAGGGAAAGGGTATAGGTTCAGGTTGAGGTTGGGTTTGGATTTTGGGTTGAAAGGTTGCTTTAAAGGTCATCTCCTGTCCCCTTCTATACATCTCTTTCCTTCTCCCCACGCGAATGTCAGCCTTGATGTCACTGACATGTCGCTGGAGAGTCTTCTCAGACATGGGACCCACCTGCCTGCCAGAGAAGCCGTGAGCTTTGAGATAACTCTTCATCCAGGCTTTCTCACCTATCTTCTTGGCAGCAGACAGTCCAGCTTCTTCTTCTTTCTTCTTCTTTTCCACAAGCTTCTCCCTTGCAGCTCTCTTTCTCTCCTTCTCCATTTGATCTTGCTCTTTGTTGAAGAGCCATAAGATCGTATCACTGTTATGTGGAGACAACTCCTCTTGAGAGAATCCTCTGGAGAGTAGGAAAGTGATCCTTTCTCTCCTGAGCTGCAGATCAGCTTCCCTTTCCTTTCTCTGCCTTTCCTCTTCTAAGGCCAACCTTGCAGCTTCTTCTTTTTGCTGTTTTAGCAGCAAGGTTGCCTTTTCCAGCTCTATCAACTCCTCTAATGGTAGCAGGAGTACATCTTCCGAAGCAGCCCCTAGACTGACAAGTCTGTCTATAACCTCTACCCTTCTTTGATTGGCTGCTCTTGGAGGCAGTCGCTTTGGTACTTGCAGCTAACAGTTTCCCAGTTGGTAGTCTACCTTTCCTTTTGAGCTTCTCCAACCTTTCTTCCTCCTGAAGCTCTTCCGAAGTCATCTTCCTCTTGCCTTTTATGTCTTCGTAAGTGCTAGACTTTGGGGGTTCTTGGATAGAAGATCCAGGTTGGGTAGTAGAGGTGGGAGCTGGAGTCAATGCAGATGTTAGAGCCAATGGTTGGCTGAGAAAGTCCTCCCTATTAACCTCAGATGCAAGTTCCAGAATTGCATCTGTGACTATTAGATCATCGGAAAGAGAAAATAGTCCTTCCGCAGCAGCAATCTCAGCTTCGGAAGTTTGAGCTTGTTCTTCCGAGGCTTTGAATTGTGCTTCGGAAGTCTGTGAAAATGTACTTTCTGTCCCAACTGTTTCGGTTGCTGGGCCATCAGTCCTAGTTTCCCCTTCGAAGTTAATCTCAGGTTCCACTTGGACCTTAGGTTGACCAACTTCCTCATCAGTGGTAGGAGTTGCATTCAACCTCTGAAGCTCTTGAGCTCCGAAGTAAATCACAGACATATCTAGGCTAGGCTGTTCTATGAGGGATTCCAAAAGGAACTTGTTGAAGAACCTATTGAGATCCTGGAGCATCCTTTGATCCACTTGAAAGACAACTGGAGGAGGCTCAGGGAAGATAGCAGCTTGTTGCATTGGATATCTTGAGCTCAAAGAAGTAAGAGCTTGACTTTGGGTTTCCTGTCTTTGGCTTTGTCTCTCAACACTCTCCCCCTTTTTGGTAGCATCATCCTGAGAGCTAGATGAGCTAGAGGAAGAGGTCAAGGAGACCTGAACTGGTACATGCCTAACAGATCTCTCAATCTGTTTCTCAGCTAGTTTGGCCTTGAGAGTTTCAATCTCAAGTTGCTGAGTGGCAGACCTATCCTCTAAAGTCTTAACCTTTGATTCAAGGTTTGAGACTTTAGAAAGTAGGTCTTGAATGGTGAGTTGCATACTTCCCTCATCTTCTTTTGAAGAATCACGGGGAGATGAGGTAACATACCTGGTATGTTCATCCTCACCACCAGATGTGGTTTCTTGGCACCCTGGTTTCCCTTGCACAATGATGTCTCTTTCAGAGGCATCAAAGGGCATGGTTGCCGTAGATTCAGTCTGACTGTCGTTACCACTGTCCTGAGGATCCATTGAGGCTCCTTCAGTAGTGGCAGCTGAATCTACATGAGTCCCCTCCACATCAGTGGGACTCACCTCAGTAGGGCTTTGCTGGTGTGGGCTAGAGATAAGGGTCTCTCTAGGCTCTGTTGATCCTTGAGAGGGTGTTGTTGATCAACTTCATTGCCTTTAAGAGACATAATCTCTTCACCAGCTCCGGTCAAAAGGTCAGTAAAAGAAAAGGAGTGAAGACCTAATGACCCGGGACTTTGATCAATGTCAAAAGGCATTGAGCTGTCCCTTTGTGGCTGCTCAGGGGAGTATAGAGACTCACCCTGAGGGCTATCAGCTAGGGTTTTGGGCTCATGGGTCTGAGACTGAGGAGACTCAAGACCCATATTGAGGTCAATAGTGAAGGATGGGTGGACCTCTGGCTGAGTGGGAGCCCTTTGTTCCACTCTAGCCTTTTTGGATTGAAGAGGAGGGGCTTGTTCAATCAGAGTAGATTGAACAAGGGTTCGTTTGGTACGTCTCTGGTATGTAACAGTAATGGGTGGAGAAGGTAGATTTGGGATTGTGAGGGTAGTTGCTGGTGTGGGTTCATCACCTGTGGGGTGAACAGGGATGTCACCAGGAGCCATTGGCTCAATCATACCTGGAAGTAGTGCGGTATCTCTTCCAGTGTAGTTGGTAGACACTCTCTTCAAGATCTTGAAGATGGTCGGCCTCATTTGGGGAGCAGACAGAGCAGCTGCACAGACAAGCTTACCCTGATCCAGCTCACAGTTGATGATGTGCTGGAGAAACCTGGGATACATAAAGAATGTGTCCCTTTGAAGATTTCCCATAAGGTTAGTCAGCACAAACCTTGAATAGTTGAAGCGGAGGCTTTGTACCAACCCGTGAACTAAGCACCCAAGTTCATACGGGATTTGATCCCATCCCCCAGATTTGTTAGATAGACAGTGAAGAACCACATGCAGCAGGAACTTCCACTTGTAGGAGAAGTTGAATTTGTAGACCGTTGACCTGCTAACATCTCCACCGTATCCCATTTGGAGATAAGAACTATCTAAATCTGATTTGGGGAATTCCGTTGGAGCGCCCTCATCATGGAGCTCGAGATGCTCCCTGATGATCTGTTCAGAGATGACCAACTCTTGGCCACAAATGCTTGACCTTATAACTCGAACCCCGTTTAGGGTTTCAATCCGACCATTTGCCCAAAATTCGGACATTTGGTTTGAGTAGATGGTAGGGTTTACGGTCAAGGCAGTGTAGTATGAAGATTGGGCCAGGAAAGAAATGATATCTGAGAAGTCAGCATCCCTTGAAGAGTCAAGGAGTGCGACCTGGTTGTGCTGAGGGTTTAAGGCCATTGAGGAAGATGACAGAAGAATAGAGTAAGGTAAATTGGAGAAGAAGAAAGCTTTTAGGGCAGTAATTTGGGTAAAAAGAGTGTAAGTGATTAACCGGAAGTATTTAAATGGGTGAAATGGCGGTTTAAAGGGTGGTTTGGATAAGATGATGTGAGGGTTCAGTGGATGATGTGACATGGGCGGTAAGGTTAGACCATTTAAATAATCCGACATCATTAACAAAATCTTTACTTTTTACAGTGTGGGGCCCAAAAGATTTCCGTTACACAGTAAAATCTTTCTTCCGAGTATAAAGCATTTTCGAAGGTAAAGTTCTTCCGAAGGCAAATCTACTTCCGAAGGTAAATTGCTTACTTCGAGAGTATATGTTGCTTTCAGATGGAGTGTGTTAAGTGCTTCGGAAGTAGATCTGAGGTGAACTCAATCGCTTCTTCCGAGACTTAACACTCTTCCGAGAAGAAAATTATCCTGTGAGAAATTTGCTTCGGAAGATATGCAAGATATCTTCCGAGGGTTAATTTCTCTTCGGAAGAATTTATACTTAGATAAATTTAAGAAAAGATCTTTTGTAACAGGGCTTAGATTGTTTTGACATAAGACTTTACACATTAAAAGGTTTTCAATTGAGATTAACTAATCAATGTTTATCATCCCAATAGCTGTAATGAGATATTTAAATCTCTGTTCATCAAATGCTTTGGTGAACAAATCAGCATATTGTTCATTTGAATCAACTTTGATTAGTTTGATAAGATTTTTCTCATGAATATCTCTAATGAAATGATACCTGATATCAATGTGCTTTGTCTTGGAGTGCTTCACTGGATTTTCAGTAATGGATATAGCACTGTTGTTGTCAATGTGGATAGGAGTGCTCATGAAGTTGAATCCATAGTCTATCATCTGGTTTTGAATCCACAGCAGCTGAGCACAGCAACTAGCAGCAGCAATGTATTCAGCTTCAGCAGTTGATGTAGAGACACAGGATTGCTTTTTGCATTGCCATGAGATGATCCTTCCACCAAGAAATTGACATCCACCTGATGTTGATTTCTTGTTGATGTTGCAGCCACCATAATCGCTATCAGAGTAACCATAGAGATTAAAATCACTATTTCTTGGATACCAGAGACCTAATTTAGGTGCTCCTTTGAGGTATCTGAGGATTCTCTTGGCAGCAATTAGGTGAGACACCTTTGGAGCAGCCTGATATCTTGCACAAATGCAAGTTGCAAACATGATATCAGGTCTACTTGCTGTGAGATACATCAGAGAACCAATGATTGCTCTATACTGATGTTGATCAGTATCCTCCCCCTCAGAATCAGGGCATAAATCATGGTTTCTGGGTATGGGTGTCTTTGCTGCTTTACAATCCTTCATATCAAATCGCTCTAAGATATCATTGACATACTTAGATTGATTGATGAAGAACCCTTCCTTCAATTGCTTTACCTGAATTCCAAGGAAAAAGTCCATTTTCCCATGGAACTCATCTCGAACTTCTTCTTCATAATGCTCTCAAAGTCTTTGCACATTTGGTCATTTGAGGAACCAAATATGATGTCATCAACATAGACTTGAACAAGCAAAATGTCTTTCCCAGACTTTCTAATGAAGAGAGTCTTATCAATGGTACCTCTAGTATAACCATTCTTCAGGAGAAATTGAGACAATGTCTCATACCACAGCCTAGGTGCTTGGTGCAGCCCATATAGAGCTTTATCCAACTTGCACACATAGTTTGGATGCTGTGGGTCTTCAAATCCTGGAGGCTGGCATACATAGACTTCCCTATCTATATCCCCATATAGAAAGGCACACTTGACATCAAGCTGGTAGACAGTGAAATTCTTGGATGCAGCATAAGCAAGGAAGATCCTAACTGCCTCAAGTCTTGCAACAGGTGCAAAGACATCAGTATAATCGATTCCTTCTCTTGAGTGTATCCTTGAACCACCAGTCTTGCCTTGTTCTTGATAATCAAGCCTCTATCATCTCTTTTGTTCCTGAATACCCATTTGGTGCCTATAGGTACTTGACCAGATGGTAGCGGACATAGGTTCCAAACCTTTTGTCTTTTGAATTGAAGCAGCTCCTCTTGCATTGATTCAACCCAGCTACTATCTTTCAAGGCATCTTCCACCTTCTTGGGTTCCATTTGGGATAAGAAGCATGAGTACAAGCAGACATTCCCATTATGAGTTTGTCCTCTTGTTCTCACACCCTCAGAGACTTCCCCTATGATGTTTTCAGCTGGATGAGTATTGTGAATTCTGAGTCTTGGAATCACCTCCAGTTGCAAAGATAAGTCCAAGTTGGACATATTTTGCTCAGGAGCTTGAATACTTGGTCCAGCTGTTGTTTCAAGCTCATTCAATGAGGACTGATTGAATGAAAGAGAAACATCATCATTTCTTTGCTGTGAAGCATCATTAACAGTTGCCTGTTCCTTCAAAATGCTGCTTCCATCAGCTTGGTGTTGTGCAGGATCACCTGAAGAGATTTGAAAATCAGCAGGTGAATCCCTTGTTGAAGTTCCACTATCTCTTGAAATGGTTATGCTGTCAGATCTTTCAATAGTGGAAGCTTGATTTGTTGCAGCTCTTGGAGAACTTGGAATAGGTCTGGGAAGCTCAAACAGTTGATCTTCATCAGAATTACTTTGAGCACCTGTTCCAGCTGAAACATTCTCACAAGATGGTTTAGAATAGTTTGGAAACAATTCTAAATCAAAGATATGATCAGGGCCATTCCCCCTAACACAAGGAGTGTGCTCATTAACTACAATGTTGGAAGATTCCTCAAATTGTTGGTTTTTAATATTATAAACTCTATATGCTTTAGAATAGGAGGATATCCAACAAAGATAGCATCATCTGACTTTTCAGCAAATTTTGCCAAATTGTCTTTTGTGTTAAGTATGGTACACCTGCTGCCAAAGGACCTTAGAAAGCCAATGAACGGTGGCCTCTTGTTCCATAACTCATAAGGGGTCTTTCCATGTGGCTTTACTACAAGAACTCTGTTCTGCACATAGCATGCAGTGCTGACTGCCTCTGCCCAGAATGTTAGAGGCAGCTTTGAATCAGCTAACATAGTCCGAGCAGCCTCAATAAGTGTCCTATTTCTCCTCTCAGCAACACCATTTTGTTGAGGAGTTCTAGGAGCACTGTATTGTCTGGCAATCCCTTTTGAGTTACAAAATGAGTCAAGAACAAAGTTCTTAAACTCAGTCCCTTGATCACTTCTAATTATTTTAACCTTGTGATCAACTTGATTTTCTATTTTAAGAATAAAAGATTTTAAATTTCAGCAGTTTCATCTTTAGTTCTTAAAAAGAATACCCATGTAAATCTAGTAAAATCATCAACTACCACAAGGCAATATGATTTCCTTCCAATGCTCATTATACTTGTGGGACCAAATAGATCCATGTGCAATAAGTGTAATGGAGTGGTGATAGAGTTAACAACTTTGGATTTATGAGAAGACCTGTGTTGTTTCCCTTTCAGGCAAGCAACACAGTTATCTTTGCAGAAAAATTCCTTTTTAGGCAAACCATGTACCAAGTTATTTTTAGCCAATTTATTCATTGTCTTAAAATTGACATGACACATTCGTTTATGCCATAGTGTTGACTCATCACCATCAGCTTTGGAAAGAAAGCATGATACTTCTCCCATTGGGGAAGCATTGTTCATATCAAGCTTGTACATATCCCCTTTCCTGGGAGATCTAAGAAGCACCAATTCCTGAGGAATTGTCATCCCAGGTTTGAGGATGATGCACTCATGTTCTGTGAAAAGCATTTGATGCTTTTGATCACAGAATTGAGAAACACTTAACAGATTGTGTTCAAGCTGTTTGACAAAATTAACTTTGTCAACTTTTAACTTTCCATTGGATATACTTCCTCTGCCAGAAATATATCCTCCGGCCTCACCTCCAAACTGGACAGGACCTCCATCATAATGTTGAAATTGTTGAAGGAGAGATCTGTTCCCTGTCATGTGCCTGGAGCATCCACTATCTACAATCCAAATGTTGTTATTCTTGTCATATGGATGTCCCTGCACATAAGGTGAGATAATTAGTTTTGATTGGAAACCCAAGCCTTGTTGGTCTTGGGTTCTTCCAATGATAGTGACATAATTGAACCAAAATTTATGCATGGGGGTTCAATTGATGTCTTTGAAGAAGAGGTTTGGGCTACAGCATCTTCCTTGATCTTCCATTCCATCCCTTGGTTGATCATAGAAGATGAGCTTGTTGAAGCTTTTGTAGCTTGGCATTCTTCCGAAGCTTCTTTCTTTTCGGAAGAGACCTTCACCACCTTTTCTTCCGAAGCAGTCTTCTTCTGGGATGGTTTCAAGGGGACTCTTTTGTGAGTCTTTGCAGCTTTAACTTCCGAAGCCTTTTTCCTTTCGGAAGAAGAGTTTTCTTCGGAGAGAAGCCTTGCTTCGGAAACAAGCTTTCCCTTTTCATCACTTGAACCATTTGATATGGTCCAAATGTGAAACCTTCCCTGACTCCTTCTCTTTTAACATTATTTGCATAATGTGTGCTAGCAGGATTGTAGTAACAATCTTTAGCCATGTGGTTTTGCAGACCACACATTATGCATGCAATGTTAACTTTCTGGGAATGAGAGGATTGCTGTTTCTTGTTCTTTTTCTCCTCATCAGCAACCTTTCCCTTTAACTTTTGATCCTTTGGTAGGATAGGAGTACTGGTACTATACTTTTTCCTGAATCAGAAGGTCCAACCACCTGGAATCCAGCTGATATGAATACATCCTTTTGCTTTGGGTCTATCTTTAGCTTGGATTCAGCCACCTTCTTGGCAGTTTTTCTGGCTGCCTTAGCCCTGCTTCTTCTGGCTTTAGTGGTCAGGGTTTGATCATCATTGGCTGGGGAGGGCACAATTACCTGTTCCTTCCCTGTGATGGTCATGGTCTCCATAGTTGCATCACTCTTTGACTCTTGAGAAGGTGGGTCAACAGATGGAACCTCTTGCTCTTCAGTACCACACCTTGGTTGTCTTACAGACTCATAAGAGTGTGGTGGAGCAATTTCATTGGTTCCCAACCCACCTTTGTTTTGATAACAAAGCTTTGAGTGAGAGGATGATGCAAGAATGGCTTGGAAGTTTTTCTCAGAAATAGCATACTTCCTGGCTTGAGCCTCAGCAGTGACAAGCTGGGCTTGAGCCTCAGTCAATTTGGATATTAAATCCTTGATTTGAGTCTTGTAGTTTGTGTGTTCATGTTTTAAGAGGGGCACAGTTTTCTCTAACTCCTCAATTTTTCTTTGGTAGTCAGATTCAGCCCTTTTAAAGTCAGATTTTAAAATATTTAAAGACTCAATATCAGATTTAGTTTCCATATTGTAGTCCTGATACAATTTAACCTTAACAATGCAAGCAAGGGTACAGAGATGTTCATATACCTTGTTTTCATCTGTTCCTGCCATGAGTGCTTGAGCAGGAGTCACATCTTGAACCATGAAGCTCCAGTCAACTTCTTGAGCCATTGCTGTAGTTTCAGTTGACTTTCCGGTGGGCTTTGGTGTAGAAGGATGTGTGGAGGCTTGTGAGGTTCCCGGGTTGGACTTGGGAGCCTTGCATTCCCTTGTAAAATGACCAAGTTGGTTACAGTTGTAACATTTGGCCTTGCTTTTGTCAAACCCAAACTTGCTGGTGATTGGGTTTTGAGGGAATTGCCTTCCAGTTCTTTTAAAGAATTTCTTCGCTCTGTAGGTTAGAAGAGCCATTTGTTGGACTATGTCCACATACTCTATGTCATCCGGGCTAAAACACTCTAGATCATCAAAGCAGTATTGATAATCAGTTGAGTGCCCACTCCCTGAGACAAATGCACAGCCCTCCTGAAAGGAGCTTTGCTGAGCTTGTTGAGACCTTGGAGTCTCAGGAAATGTGATGTAAGGCCCAGAGGAACAAGATGGCTGCTGGGTGTAGGTCAGGTACTACTGAGACTGGGAGATGCCTGAGCCTTCAGCAACCATTAAAGCGTTGTTAGCAGGAAGACTCAAGGGTCTGCTTGTCTGGTGACCCCTCTTGCTTTCCATTTCCAAACGGTATCCATCAAGGATCCCATAGAGTTCGGTCATGGTGAGTGTGTTCAAATTCTCTGTTCTCTTGATGGAGACACAGTAGAATGTCCACTCATTGGGTAGAGCACTCATAAACTTTCTAGTAAGGTCTCTGAGTTCATGAGTGATTCCCACAGATTGAAGGGAAGAGATGAGATCCATGTACCTGAAATATTGCTAGCTAAGAGTTTCTCCAGCAACATAGGTGAAGTTCTCAAACTGCTGCTTCAGTGAGTTCTTCTTTGAATCATTCGAGCTTGAGTACATTTGAGCAAGAGCATCAAAGAGTTCTTTGGCAGACTTACAATGCTCAAACCCTACCATGATGGAGTTTGGGATTGCAGTCATAAGAACAGTCATAGCATTGCTGTCTATGTCAAGCTTCTTCCTGTCTTCATCAGAATAATCTTCAACGGCCTTCTCGATCATGGCACTGTTTCCACCAGCTACTTTTGGCTTATACGGGCCATTAACGATGGATTGCCACATCTTGCTATCCTGGTACCTAATGAAGCCTTCCATTCTTCTGCTCCAAGACCTGAAGTTTTCAGGGGTGATGATGGGAGCTTTGGTCATCGTTCCCATCTCAGCTTCAGATTTGTTGAGGTCCATTTTGAGTGAGGTATAAGGAGGAGTGAAAAATTGTTTGATTAGGATGGTAAGATCTCACAATCAAGAGCCTAAAAAGCTCTGATACCAATTGCAGGATCGGGTTTGTCACTTAAACACTTGTGATTCTCTCAAACTCGCTTATAATAACACTCAAATCAGATGAAGCAATGTCTTTAACAAGAGTTGATAATAATATAATAAGTAATCAAAGGAACAAGCAGAAATATATTTTCAAGGTACTTGTATATATTACTTCTCAACTCAAGATTACAAGACACTTACTTGCATGAAACAAGAGTTACAATGAGAAACTATATATACTAGATCCTACAGCCGGTTATACTTGATACCAGCTGGAATCCTAAGACTAAAGCATATACTACAATGCTATAGTTAAGGTATCTTAGATAAAGTATTATCTAAGATATGGTAGTCATGACATGTCCATGACTTACCTTTTGTCACCAACTAAAGATGGCAACTGTACTTAACATAAAAGGTAAACAGTGGATTAAAGTATGGTCAACTACATGGCTTTTGAGAAAACGCCATGCAGTATCTCAGAGATTTGCAGCGGAGTGTCAGACAGGCCATACTTATGTCCACTGGATAATAGGAGTGTCTTCCGAAGGTTAACTGGCTTCGGAAGAACAAGTTCTTCCGAAGACACTTATATTTCGGAAGATGCTTCTATGCTTCCGAGGCTTTGAGGACTTCTTGTACTTCGAAAGTTGACTTCAGATCTTTGTCTCTAAGTCTTGATCTTCGGAAGTAGGTTCTTTGTCTTTGGAAGTTGGAGTTTTCCTTCGGAAGTGCATTTTACACTTAGACTTCGGAAGACCTCCTTCTTCCTTCGGAAGTTCCATACTTAGCTTCGGAAGTCCTTTGTATGTTGTACTCAAAATATTCTAAGTGACTTAGTTTTGGTTGCAACAGCCTTTCTAGATCCAACATGTTGAGACTCAGAGTGAAGGCTTAAGGCTGTTGGGCTTGTGAGCTCATCAGAGTGAGCATGAGGAACCTCAGCTCTGATAGTTGAAGAGATAGGAGTGGTTTGCTCCTCAGGGGAAGTGGGAGCTCTAGTATCCACTTCCTCCTGTAAAGGTGAGTATATGGGGACCTGCACAGACTCAATAGCTTGAGCAGGGGTTCGTTTGGATTTTCTTTGGTAGGTGAGGGTTACTTGAGGCCTTTTTAGTGGTAGAGAGGTAGAAGGTGTGGGTTCAACACTAGCTTGTGTTGCTAGGTTGTCACCTTTAGCAATGAGCTCTAACATTTTCCGGACAAGGGCTGTTTCTACCCCTGAGAAGCCTACACTTGGCTTCTTCATGATTTTAAAGATGCCAGGATTCATCTGTCTCAATTTAAGAATATTATCTGTTTCCCTCAACTGTGAGCCCAGTTCACAGTTGAGAATGTGTTGAACATATCTAGGAAACATGTAATACTCTAAGGAGTCCAAGTTTGCAAGTAAATTGGTATAGACAAATTGAGAGTACCTGAACTTGACCCCTTGAACCATTCTATGCACTATGAAGGAGAGATCCTCAGGAATCTGGTCCCACCCTCCATGCTTGTTAGACAAGCTGTGGATAACCACATGAAGTAGGTATTTCCACTGAGATGAGACCTTCCCTTTCCTGAAGGTCTTTACAGAGAAATCTCCCTCATAGCCAATCTGCTCAAAGGAATGATTAACATCTTCCTTTGGGAAGGACAACTCACCTTCTTCATCATCCAGCTGCAAATGAGTTTTGATGATGGCCGGAGTGATGAATATTGTCCTCCCTTGCACTGTGGCAGATAGTGCCTTCTCCCCATCCATGATGACCTCTTGGCAGGTCTTCTAAAATTCAAGCAGATGATCCTCATACAGAGTAGGATCAATGGTTAGGGAGGTGAAGTAATTTGATAGAGTTAAGAATTGGCAAATCTCTGAGAAACTTTCATCTTTCTCAATGCTTAACAGAGCAACCTGGTTGTGTTGCCTGTGAAGTTGCATGGTGAAATCTGGGTTGTTTCTGAGGTTAAGGTTGGCCATTTGAGAAGCTTAAGGTTGAAGAAAGGTAAAAAGCAAAGGCGGTTTTGGGAATTAGGTTTGAGGAATAGTAGAATTGAAGAAGATAGTGAGGAAGAGGGGGAACCGTTGGGTATTTATGTGAAAAGGGATTTGAACCAAAGTTAATGAAAGAGGATAAACTTTGAAATCCGAAAGTCGGTCCCACCTCTGAAAAAGTAGTTTACTTTTGCTCAAAAAGTAGTTTTCTTGGAATTCGAAAAGCTTCCGAGGGTAATTATCTTCGGAAGTTTTAATGAAAAAGCTTCCGAAGCTAAAATGACTTCGGAAGATTTTCCTGAGAGTCTTGAAAATTTTGCTTCGGAAGAGAAATAAACACTTGAATGCTTTGTATATGAAACAACAAAGCTTCCGAGAGTTAATTTTGCTTCGGAAGGAAAAAGTTCTTAAAAACAAATAAGTGTCTGAGACAAGGATTTAAGCTTCGAAAGATAGATTTAGACTTCTTCCGAAGGTAAAATTTCTTAGACAATTATTTATTTTGAAGACATGATTTTCTTCCAAAGATAAAAATATATCTTCCGAAGGATCAGAAAATTTTCAAGAATCTAAGGAAAGTCTTCAAAAAGGATTTGATATCCAAAGAATACATGAGCTTATGAAAGTGATGAACTAGACAACTTAGGACACACATATTTTAAGAAATAATTAGATTTAGTTTTAAGAAAAGATCTACTCAAAGTTAATTATCCCAATAGCTGATATTAGATATTTAAATCTCTGTTCATCAAAAGCTTTTGTAAACAGATCAACATATTGTTCATCTGTATGAACTTTGACTAGTTTAATTAATCCTTTTTCATAGTTATCTCTTATTAAATGATACCTGATATTGATGTGTTTGGTCCTTGAGTGCTACACAGGGTTCTCAGTGATAGAGCACTATTGTTGTCTATGTGGATAGGAGTCTCCTTGAAGTTAAATCCATAGTCTAGCATCTGATTTTGAATCCAAAGCACTTGAGCACAGCAACTTGCAGCAGCAATGTATTCAGCCTCAGCAGTTGATGCAGCTTCAATTAGTGTCATGTTTCTCCTCTCAGCAACACCATTTTGCTGAGGAGTCCTGGGAGCACTGTATTGTCTTGTAATACCTTTTTCATCACAAAATGTATCAAGGATTTGATTCTTGAATTCAGTCCCTTGATCACATCTTATGGTTTTGACCTTGTGATCACTTTGATTCTCAATTTTTAAAATGAAATTCTTCAGAATCTCAGGGGTTTCACCCTTAGTTCTAAGAAAGAAAACCCAAGTGAATCTTGTAAAATCATCTGTGATCACCAAACAATAAGAGGTCCTTCCTAGACTCATTACACTGGTGGGGCCAAAGAGATCCATATGTAATAAGTGTAGGGGAGTAGTGATGGAGTTCTTTTCCTTAGGCTTGTGAGATACCTTATGTTGCTTCCCTTTCAGGCATGCAACACAATGATCATCACTTGTAAACTCTTTCTTTGGCATTCCAGTTACCAAATCATGTTTAATTAGTTTATTCATGTTCTTAAAGTTTACATGGCATATTCTTTTATGCCATAGGATAGACTCATCACTGTTTGCTTTAGATAGAAAGCATGAAACTTCTCCAGAGGGAGATGTTTCTTGCAAATCCATCTTGTACATGTTCCCTTTCCTGGGGGCTCTAAGCAGGATGTGCTCATGAGGAATGACCAATCCAGGCTTGAGAACAATGCACTCATGCTCAAGAAAAAGCATGTTATGACTCTGATCACAAAATTGGGATACACTCAGAAGATTGTACCCAAGCTCCTTGACAAAGTTTACCTTTTCAATGCTGAGCTTACCATTTGTGACCTTGCCCCTTCCAGAAATGTAACCACCTTCATCTCCTCCAAAAGCAACTGGTCCTCCATCAATTCTCTCAAAGTTATGAAGTAGTGACCTATTGCCTGTCATGTGCCTGGAACAGCCACTATCAATGATCCAGACATTCTTGTTTGTCTTGAGCTGTTCCTGCATAAAGAAAATGATTAGTTACATTTGGAAACCCAAGCCTTACTTGTCTTGGGCTCACTAAGTATAATAGAAGGTAATGCAACAGTAATAGATCCTATGGTTGTGCTAGAGGGATCTTGAGCTGTTGTTGATGGAGAAACTTCAGTCACTTGGTCTTTCTTAGACTTCCACACCACCTTTGGAGTCTTGGACTTGACCTTCAAAACCTTGGAAGCTTTTAGGACTTTGCAAGTTTTGATGACTGAACCTTTGGAAGATTCTACAGTCACTGCAGCAGACTTCAGTGCTTCGGAAGAATTCCTTTCTTCCGAGACCAACTTTTCTTCCGAAGGTAATTTTCCATTTACCTTCTTTGATTTGGAGCTTCCGAAGGAAACAGATTTTCCTTCCGAAGCTTGAATCTTCTTGAAACTCTTTGAAGTCTTTGTCTTGGTCATATGGACAGTACTTTTAGGATTATATGGACAATCCTTAGCAATGTGAGTGGTACTTTCATACATGACACACAACATTTTCTTCTTCACAAGAGTCTCCTTATGAGAGCAAGACTGTCTTTGGTCACATCCCTTCTCTACCTTCATCTTTGTAGATGTTGAGACAGTTCTTTTGGGCTGTGAACTGTTCTTGGAGTTTGATGGTCCAGGCTGTGCAGCAGTGGTACACAACAGATCAGTCTTCTTCTTGGTACTGAGATGATTTGAACAGGAACCAGAACTCTTAGCTAAAGAGTTATGGTTGATGTCTTCAGTCTTTACTACTTCAAACCCTGCAGAGATAAAAACTTGTTTCTGCTTAGAGTCAAAAGTAGCCTTGATCTCTTGAGCCTTCTTTGCTTTTCTTTTGCTCTTCCTGATCAAGTTCTTTCTCTTTGACTTGGTCATCACAGTATTCTTCTTCTCCTCAGAAGGATAATGGCCCTTAGTAGAATCCTCCTCTTCACTCTTCTAAGAGGAATTCTTCACTATCTCTTCTTCATCCTCTTCACTTATAGGATCTATGAGAGGAAGCTCATCTTCACAAGTTCCACACCTAGGAGATCTTACAGACAAGATTGTGTGTGGAGAAGCTATCTCATTTGATCCCAGTCCCTGTCTATTTTGATAACATACCTTGTTATGCAGGGATGAGGATATCATGTTCTTGAAGGTCTCTTCTTCAAGAACACTCTTTTCTGCCCTGGCTTTGCTGATCACAAGCTCAGCCTGGCACTCAGTCAGCTTGGTTATAAGATCTTGGATTTGAGTCCTAAAATCTGTATGTTCATGATTTAGAACTAAAATGGTTTTCTCTAAGTCCTCTATCTTTAGTTATAATCATTTTCAGACTTTCTAAAATCAAATTTTAAAATGTTTAAGGACTCAAGATCAGATCTCATTTCCAAGTTATAGGACCTGTATCTGTTAACTTTAGCAATGCATTCAGGAGTATAGAGATGTTCCAATACCTTGGCTTCATCATGATTTGCCATTAGTGCTTGGTTTGGAGAAGCATCTTCCACCTGAAAGCTCCAGTCAAAGCCTCCTTCTTTAACAGCAACAGCAGCTTGTTGCTTTGGCTTCTCATTCTGAGGGGCTTTGTCAGTGTAGTTTGGTCTGGTTTGTGCTTGGCCACCATTTGTTTTAGGTGCCTTACCCTCTCTAGCAAAGTGGCCCATCAAGTTACAGTTGTAACACTTAACTTTGCTTTTATCCAAGCCAAACTTTCCACTGGTTGCATTGCTTGGAAACCTCCTTCCAGTTCTCTTGTAGAACTTCTTGGCTCTATGAGTGAGAAGAGCCATCTCGTGAACTATTTCCATATATTCCAGGTCATCTGGATGGATACAATCCAGGTCTTCAAGAGTGAAAAGAGAGTTACCACAACTTTCATCAAAAGACACAAAAGCTTGAGAAGAGCTTGTCTCTTGGAATGGGCTTCCTTGAGTGTAGTTCTCCCTAGGTGTCTCTGGGAAGGTGATGAAAGGACCCTTTGGTGAGTTGTCAGGGTAGCATATGAGATGATGTTGGGGTTCTATGCTATCCCTTTCAACCAGATGCAGGGCTGAACCCAATTGATTGTTGGAGTTGCCAGATGAACCTTGCATGTTCATCTCCATCTGGTAGCCACTGAGAATCCCATATAACTCTGTCAGAGTAAGAGTTTTGAGATTTTCAGTCCTCTTGATCACTACATAATAGTGTGTCCATTGCCTAGGAAGTGAGGACATAAACTTCCTTACAATGTCTCTGTTTTCAAGAGGAACTCCTCCATCCATAAGGGTATTCACTATCTCAACATACCTAGAGTATTGCTGAGTCATGGTTTCACCTGTTTTGAAGGTGAAGTTTTCAAACTGCTGCTTCAGGAGATCCTTCTTGTTCTCCTTGGCTTCAGAGGAGCCTTCATACATCAGTTTTAGTGCATCCCACATCTGTTTAGCTGTTTGCACTTCTTGAAACCTCTGTACACAGAGTTTGGAAGGGCAGTTTGTAGAGCAGTCATGGGTTTTCTATCAATCTCTACTCCCTTCCTATCTTAATCAGAGTAGTTAGCCATATCTTTGGGGATCATACCAGCACCAGTAGCAGAAGGAGTGCTAGGTATGAAAGGTCCATTTTCAACAGATTCCCACATTCTTGAGTCTAGAGACCTGATGAAACCTTCCATTCTCATACACCAGATATCAAAGTCATCAAGAGTGATCAGTGGGGACTTGTTCATGGTTCCAGTTTCCATATCAGTCTTTGAAATGGATGCCATTTTGAAAGTTTAGTATTTGTGTGTGTGAGGGATCTTAAGATGGTGGGATCTTATATCAAGAGCCTGAAATGCTCGGATACCAATTGTAGGACCGGTTAAGGGCTTAACAATTACAACACAACAACACAAAGAGGAGATTAACCAAACTTGATCAAACAGCAAACTGGATTAACCACAATAATGATACAAAGAACACAAGTAATAATAAAGAGACAGAACAAGAGATTTGGGTTTCAAGGATGCAGTATATTGCTTTCTCAAGTTCTATTACAAGTGTTACAAAGCATAAAGAAAGATACTAGAACATGGAATACTTATACTACAACCTACAGCCGGCTATACTTTAAAAGCCAGCTAGATATAATTGACTAGACACAAACAAAATCAATTGTAGAATCAAAAGGCATATCTGCCTTTTGACCTTGTGACTATGACATGCCATAGCTCACATCCTTATCTATTACAAAAAGGATAAAGTACATAAAGTAGAAAGTTACAGACTCAAGACCTCAATGTATAGTTACCAAAAGCATGGACCTTTTCACCAACTCATGTAAGTTGGTGACTTTACAGAGATGCAGCGGAAAGGTGTCCAGCTTTATGGAACAGTACATCAGATAAAGCATGTTACTAAAAGTCTTCGGAAGAAATCTGTCTTCATAGGATGAAACTTCGGAAGACTTTGTCTCTGAGGCTTCGGAAGACTTCATATTTGGCTTCGGAAGATATTGGTCTTGGCTTCGGAAGATTTTACACTTAGAATATTTCTAGTGCATGGTGTAAAACTTCCGAAGCAATTCTACTTCAGTTCTTTAGTGCATTGCCTGCAGAGAGACATTGGATGTTTTTGGTTTGCATCAGACTTAAAGGAATCCTTACAAATCCTAAATTGAAACCCTAGTTTTTTTTTGAATCAGTTTAGTCTATATCCATATTGTTTTTAATTTAAGACACCCATTCCTTAGGTTGACCCGTGAGGATTTTGTTGTCTATTCTAGATATTCACTATCATAATTTCATTTAACTATCAAAGTGAGTATTCATAGCCTATTTTTATGTTTTATATTTTGGGGAAATCATGTGATTCATATTCAAATATTGTTATCCATTATCAATCATTGTTATTCATTGTTATTCTATTTCAAAATTGAATTCAAGACATGTTATATACTTGCAATTATGTGTACATAGTTAGTTAAACCAAATGATAACACAATCATTCATTCATACAATCACGTTAGAAATGGTAGATCTATTGATTTGATAAACCCACCCATATGGTTATTCGAGTGGTGATGATAGATCTATTGGGTTGACAAACCTGCACCATATGAATATTCAAGTGGTGATTAGAACAAGAGTCAATCAATCAATCATAAGGCTTCGTCTGCGAACCGAGTCAATTCAATCATTTGGTTTGTAGTTGTCATGTATGGGTATAAAATGCGCTGATTTGGTCAGACGGTCGATGATCACCCATATACTATGATGACCGCGAGACGTGCAGGGTAATTTGGTTATGAAATCCTTGGATCTATGTTCCATTTTTACATAGGGATTTCAGGTTGTTTAAGTAATCCACTTGGACGTTGGTGTTCTGCTCTGACCTTTGCACACACAAGACATTTAGCTACGTAAGCTACGATATATTTCTTCATCCCAGGCTACCAGTACTGTCCACGCTGATCCATATACATTTTATCGAACCCAAGATGAATAGAATAACGAGTTTGATGAGCTTCGTTCATGATGAACGTACGAAGATTATCACGGTTAGGAATCCAAATCTGGTTTAAGAAAAATAACAACCCATTTGGTTTTGTTTCCAGTTGAGCTCGAACATTATACGCCAATTCTTCATCCATTTTCCCTTCTGCTAGAACAGCTTGTTGAGCTTCCATGATGCAAGACTCTATATCATTTTCAATCCTTATATTCTGAAGCAAAACAGTAGCCTCATTGATATCCAAACGAATCTCTATGTCAAACTCTCCTATGGTATCAAACCATTGCTATCGATCACGAATTTCTTGAAGTGAGACCATCCTGTTGTGGGCCTTGCGACTTAATGCATCAGCTACGACATTCGCCTTCCCGGGATGGTAATGGATGTGTTGGATCTAGAAAGGCTGGTGCAACCAAAACCAAATCACTTAGACTATTTTGGTACAACTAATAAAGGACTTCCGAAGCTAAGTGTGGAACTTCCGAAGGAAATGGAGTTCTTCCGAAGACAAAGTGCAAGATCATCTTCCGAAGGCAAACTCCAACTTCCGAAGACAAAGTATTCTCTTTCGAAGTTCAAGACTTAGAAGAAATCAAGAGGTCAACTTCCGAAGTATGAAGATATGAAGAAGTCCTCAAGCCTCGGAAGAAGTAGCCTCTTCCGAAGTATAAGTGGCTTCGGAAGAACTTGTTCTTCCGAAGCCAACTAACCTTCGGAAGACACTACTATGAACCAATGGACATAAGTATGGTCTCTCTGACACTCCGCTGTAGACCTCTGATATACTGCTGGCGTTTTCTCAAAAGCCATGTAGTTGACCATACTCTATTCCACTGTTCACCTTTATCAGTTAGTATAGTTGCCAACTTTAGTTGGTAACAAAAGGTAAGTCATGGACATGTCATGACTACCATATCTTAGATAATACTTTATCTAAGATATCTTAACTTTATCATTGTAGTATATGCTTTAGTGGTAGGTTTCCAGCTGGTATCAAAGTATATCCAGCTATAGGATCTAGTATATATAGTTTCTCATTTTAACTCATGTGATATGCTTGTAAGAGTCTTGTAATACTTTGAGTTGAGAAGTAATATATACAAGTGCTTTGAAAATTATTTCTTTGTGTTCTTTGCTACTTAGTATATTATTATCAAATCTTAGAAGGGATTCTGCTTCATCATCTGATCCGAGTGTGTTATAAGTGAATTTGAGAGAAAACTAAGTGTTTAAGTGACAAAAACCAATCTTGCAATTGGTATCAGAGCTTTTTAGGCTCTTGATTGTGAGATCTTACCATCCAAATCAACCTGTTCTTCACTCCTCCTTACATCACACTCAAAATGGCGCTCAACCAAAAATCTGAAGTAGAGATTTGGACGATGACTAAAGCACCCATCATCACCCCTGAAAACTTTAGATCTTGGAGCAGACGCATGGAAGGCTTCATTAGGTATCAAGACAGAAAAATGTGGCAATCTATTGTCAATGGCCCGTACAAACCAAAGGTGGCAGCACCAGGTGGAAATGGTGCCATGATAGAGAAGGCTGTTGAAGACTACTCTGATGAGGACCGGAAAAAGCCGGACATTAACAGCAATGCCATGACAATTCTAATGACTGCTATACCCAACTCCATCATGGTGGGGTTTGAGCATTGCAAGTCAGCCAAAGAACTGTTTGATGCACTTGCTCAGATGTGCTCCAGCTCCAATGACTCCAAGAAGAATTCCCTGAAGCAACAGTTCGAGAACTTCACCTATATTGCTGGAGAGACCCTCAGCGAGCAATACTTCAGGTATATGGATCTTATTTCCTCCCTTCAGTCTGTGGGAATTGCCCTTGAACTAAGAGATCTCACAAGAAAGTTCATGAGTGCACCCCCTAATGAGTGGACGTTCTACTATGTCTCTATCAAGAGGACAGAAAATCTGAACACCCTCACCATGACTGAACTTTATGGCATCCATGATGGATACCGTTTAGAGATGGAGAGCAAGAGAGGCCATCAGACAAGCAGACCCTTGAGTCTTCCTGCTAGCAACGCTTTAATGGTTGCTGAAGGCTCAGGACCCCCAACCTCAACAGTACTTGGCATACACCCAGCAACCATCCGGTTCTTCTGGGCCATACATTACATTCCTTGAGACCCCAAGGTCTCAACAGGCTTAACAAAGTTCTTTTCAGGACAGCTATGCCTTTGTCTCAGGAAATGGGCACTCTAGTGATTATCAGTACTGCTTTCATGATCTAGAGTGTTTCAGCCCAGATGATGTGGAATATGTGGACATAGTCCAACAGATGGCTCTATTAACCTACAGAGCGAAGAAGTTCTTCAAGAGAACTGGAAGGTAATTTCCCTAGAACCCAACCAACAGTAAATTTGGGTTTGACAAGAACAAGGCCAAATGTTACAACTGTAACCAACTTGGTCACTTTGCCAGGGAATGCAAGGCTCCCAAGTCAAATCCGGGAGCCCCACAGGCCTCCACACATCCCTCTACACCAAAGGCTACTGGAAAGTCAACTGAGACAGCTGCTATGGCTCAAGAAGTTGATTGGAGCTTTATGGTACAGGATGTGACTCTTGCTCTAGCACTCATGGCTAGAACAGATGACAATAAGGTATATGAACATATCTGTAATCCAACTTGTATTGCTAAGGTTAACTTATATCAGGACTGCAATATGGATATTAAATCCAATATTGAGTCTTTAAATGTTTTAAAATATGATTTTAAAAGGGCTAAATCTGACTATCGAAAGAAAATTGAGGAGTTAGAGAAAAGTGTGTCCTTGTTAAAACATGAACATACAAACTATAAGACTCAAATCAAGGATTTAATATCCAAATTGTT
The DNA here is from genome assembly GCA_025215565.1 of Flaveria ramosissima. Classification (NCBI taxonomy): domain Eukaryota; kingdom Viridiplantae; phylum Streptophyta; class Magnoliopsida; order Asterales; family Asteraceae; genus Flaveria; species Flaveria ramosissima. The sequence goes on from CM046037.1 coordinate 83,977,422, forward strand.
TAAGGCTCAAGCCCAGCTTGTCTCAGCTGAGGCTCAAGCCTGGAAGCATGCTATTTCTGAGCAAAACTTCCAAGCAATTCTTGCATCATCCTCTCACTCAAAACTTTATTACCAAAACAAAGGTGGGTTGGGAACCAATAAAATTGCTCCACCACACTCTTATGAGTCTATTAGACAACTAAGGTGTGGTACTGAAGAGCAAGAGGTTCCGACCCACCTTCTCATGAGTCAAAGAGTGATGCAACTATGGAGACCATCACAGGGAAAAACCAGGTAATTTTACCCCTCCTACCGATGATGATCAACCCCTAACCACCAAGGCCAGAAGAAGTAGAGCTAAGGCAGCTAGAAAAACTGCCAAGAAAGTGGCTGATTCAAAGCTGAAAATAGACCCAAAACAAAATGGTGTATTCATCTCAGCTGGATTCCAGGTGGTAGGTAACTTTGATTCAGGAAAGGGGTGTAGTACCAGCACTCCTGTCCTACCAAAGAATCAGAAGTTAAAGGGAAAGATTGCTGATGAAGAAAAGAAGAACAAGAAATAGCAATTCTCAAGTTCCCAGAAGATTAACTTTGCATGCATAATGTGTGGTCTGCAAAACCACATGGCCAAAGATTGTTACTACAATCCTGCTAGCATACATTATGAAAAAAATGTTAAAAGAGAAGGAGTTAGGGAAGGTTTCTCATTTGGACCTTATCAAATGGTTCATGTGATGAAAAAGGGAAAGCTTGTTTCCGAAGCAAGGTTGCTTTCGGAAGAAAGTCCTTCTTCCGAAGGGAAAATGGCTTCAGAAGTTAAAGCTGTCAAGACTCAAAAGAACAAAAGAGTCCCCTTGAAACCATCCTAGAAGAAGACTACTTATTGCACTTATAAATCCAAAGTTGTTAACTGTGTTGCATGCCTGAAAGGGAAGCAACACAGGGCATCTCATAAATCCAAAGTTGTTAACTCTATCACCACTCCATTACACTTATTGCACATGGATATATTTGGTCCCACAAGTATAATGAGCATTGGAAGGAAATCATATTGCCTTGTGATTGTTGATGATTTTACAAGATTTACATGGGTATTCTTTTTAAAAACTAAAGATGAAACTGCTGAAACTTTAAAATCTTTTATTCTTAAAATAGAAAATCAAATTGATCACAAGGTTAAAATAATTAGAAGTGGTCAATGGACTGAGTTTAAGAATCAAGTTCTTGATTCTGTAACTCAAAAGGGATTGCCAAACAATATAGTGCTCCTAGAACTCCTCAACAAAATGGTGTTGCTGAGAGGAGGAACAAGACACTTATTGAGGCTGCTCGGACCATGTTAGCTGATTCAAAGCTGTCGCTAACATTCTGGGCAGAGGCAGTCAAAACTGCATGCTATGTGCAAAACAGGGTTCTTGTAGTTAAGCCACATGGAAAAACCCCTTATGAGATATGGAACAAGAGGCCACCGTTCATTGGCTTTCTTAGGTCCTTTGGCAGTAGGTGTACCATACTTAACACAAAGGAAAATTTGGCAAAATTTGCTGAAAAGTCAGATGATGCTATCTTTGTTGGATATTCCTCTAACTTTAAAGATTATAGAGTTTATAACATCAAAAATCAAAAATTTGAGGAATCTTTCAACATTGTAGTTAATGAGCACACTCCTTGTGTTAGGGGGAATGGCCTTGATCATATCTTTGATTTAGAATTATTTCCAAACTATTCTAAACCCTCTTGTGAGAATGTTTCAGCTACAACAGGTGCTCAAAGTGACTCTGATGAAGACCAACTGTTTGAGCTACCTAGGCCTATTCTAAGTTCTCCAAGAGCAGCAACAAACCAAGCTCCCACTATTGGCAGATCTGATAGCATGACTATCTCAAAGGATAGTGGAGTTTCAACCCGTGATCCACCTGTTGATTTTCAAACCTCATCAAGTGACACTACACAACACCAAGCTGATGGAAGTAGCATCTTGAAGGAACATGCAACTGTTAACGCTACTTCACAGCCAACAAATGATGATGATGTTTCTCATTCATTCAATCAGTCCTCATTGAATGAGTTTGAAACAGCAGCTGGACCCAGTATTCAAGCTCCTAAGCAAAATATGTCCAATCTGGATCTATCTTCACAATTGGAGGTAATTCCTAGACTTAGGATTCACAACACTCATCCAGCTGAGAACATCATAGGGGAAGTCTCTAAAGATGTGAGAACAAGAGGACAAACTCACAATGGTAATGTCTGCTTGTACTCATGCTTTTTATCCAAGATAGAACCCAAGAAGGTAGAAGATGCCTTGAAAGATAGTAGCTGAGTTGAATCAATGCAAGAAGAGCTACTTCAATTCAAGAGACAAAAGGTTTGGAACCTATGTCCGCTACCATCTGGTCAAGTACCAATAGGCACCAAATGGGTTTTCAGAAACAAGAGAGATGATAGAGGCTTGATCATCAAGAATAAGGCAAAACTGGTAGTTCAAGGATACACTCAAGAGGAGGGAATCGATTATACTGATGTCTTTGCACCTGTTGCAAGACTTGAGATAGTTAGGATCTTCCTTGCTTATGCTGCATCGAAGAATTTTACTGTCTACCAGCTCGTTGTCAAGTGTGCCTTTCTATACGGGGATATAGATAGGAAAGTCTATGTATGCCAACCTCTAGGATTTGAAGACCCACATCACCCCAACTATGTGTGCAAATTGGATAAAGCTCTATATGGGCTGCACCAAGCACCTAGGCTGTGGTATGAGACATTGTCTCAGTTTCTCCTGAAGAATGGTTACACTAGAGGTACCATTGACAAGACCCTTTTCATAAGGAAGTCTGGAAAGGACATCTTGCTCGTTCAAGTCTATGTTGATGACATCATATTTGGTTCCTCAAATGACCAAATGTGTAAAGACTTTGAGAGCATTATGAAGAAGAAGTTTGAGATGAGTTCCATGGGAAAAATGGACTTTTTCCTTGGAATTCAGGTAAAACAAATGAAGGAGGGTTTTTCATCAATCAATCTAAATATGTCAATGACATTTTAGAAAGATTTGATATCAAAGATTGTAAGCCAGCCAAAACACCTATACCCAGAAACCATAATCTCTGTCCTGACTCTGAAGGGGAGGATACTGATCAACATCAGTATAGGGCAATTATTGGTTATCTGATGTATCTCACATCAAGTAGACCTGATATCATGTTTGCAACTTGTATTTGTGCAAGATATCAGGCTGCTCCAAAGGTGTCTCACCTAGTTGTTGGTAAGAGAATCCTCAGATACCTCAAAGGAGCACCTAAACTAGGTCTCTAGTATCCAAGGAACAACAATTTCAATCTCTACGGCTATTCTGATAGTGACTATGGTGGCTGCAATATCAACAAGAAATCCACATCAGGTGGATGTCAATTTCTTGGTGGAAGGATCATCTCATGGCAATGCAAGAAGCAATCCTGTGTTTCAACATCTACTGCTGAAGCTGAATACATTGCTGCTGCTAGTTGCTGTGCTCAGCTGCTGGGGATTCAGAATCAGATGATAGACTACAGATTCAACTTCATGAGTACTCCTATCCACATTAACAACAATAGTGCTATCTCCATTACTGAAAATCCGGTGAAGCACTCCAAGACAAAGCACATTGATATCAGGTATCATTTCATTAGAGATATTCATGAGAAAAATCTGATTAAACTAATCAAAGTTGACTCAAATGAACAATATGCTGACTTGTTCACCAAAGCCTTTGATGAACAAAGATTCAAGTATCTCATTACAGCTATTGGAATGATAAACATTGATTAGTCTATCTCAATTGAAAATCTTTTTAATGTGTAAAGTCTTGTGTCAAAACAATCTAAGCCCTGTTACAAAAAGTCCTTCTCTGAAATTTCACTAAGTATAAATTCTTCCGAAGAGGAATTAACCCTCGGAAGATGTTTTACATATCTTCTGAAGCAAAATTCCTCCCAGGAAACTCTTTTTCTCGGAAGAGTTTTAGTCTCGGAAGAAGCGATTGATTACATATCAGATCTACTTCTGAAGATTATCAAATTCTCCGTTCGGAAAGCAATTTTTACTCTCGGAAGTAAGAACTTTACCTTCGGAAGTAAAATTGCCTTCGGAAGAAGATTACCTTCGGAAAGGCTTTATACTCAGAAGAAAGACTTTACTGTGTAACGGAAATCTTATGGGCCCCACTCTGTAAAACTAAAGATTTTGTTAATGATGTCGGATTATTTAAATGGACTAAACCTTACCGCCCTTGTCAGATCATCCACCAAAACATCCTATCACCTTATCCAAACCCCCAAAACCGCCATTTCACCTATTTAAATAACCCCGACTAATCACTTTCATCTTTTTACCAAATTTACTGCCCTAAAAGCTTCCTTCGTCTCCAATTTACCTAATTCCAAACTCATCTCCCTGCAACTATCTCACAATGGCACTTAACCCTCAGCACAACCAAGTCACACTCCTTGATTCTTCCAGGGATGCTGACTTCTCAGCCATCATTTCCTTTCTTACCCAATTATCGTATTACACCGCTCTAACTGTTAACCTTACCATTTACTCAAACCACATGGCTGAATTTTGGGCCAATGGTCGGATTGAAACCCTAAATAGGGTTAGGGTAATAAGGTCGAGCATCTTTGGCCAAGAGTTGATCATTACTGAACAACTCATCAGGGAGCATCTGGAGCTTCACGATGAGGGCGCTCCTACTGAATTCCCCAAATCAAACCTAGACAACACCTATATCCAAATAAGATATGGTGGAGATGTGAGCAGGTCTACTATTTACAAGTTTAATTTCTCATACAACTGGAAGTTCCTACTCCATGTTGTTCTCTATTGTCTGTCTAACAAGTCTGGGGGATGGGATGAAATCTCATATGAACTAGGATGCCTAGTTCATGGGTTGGTGAAGAGCCTCCGCTTCAACTACTCAAGATTTGTGTTGCTTAACTGTTGGATCTAGAGAGGCTGTTGCAACCAAAACTATGTCACTTAGAAGATTTTGAGTACAACATACAAAGGACTTCCGAAGCCAAGTGTGGAACTTCCGAAGGAAGAAGGAGCTCTTCCGAAGTCTAAGTGTAACATACACTTCCGAAGGAAAACTCCAACTTTCGAAGACAAAGAAGCTACTTCCGAAGATCAAGACTTAAAGACAAAGTTCTGAAGTCAACTTCCGAAGTATAAAGAAGTCCTCAAAGCCTCGGAAGCATAGAAGCATCTTCCGAAGTATAAGTGGCTTCGGAAGAACTTGTTCTTCCGAAGCCAGTTAACCTTCGGAAGACACTTCTATTATCCAGTAGACATAAGTATGGTCTGTCTGACACTCCGCTGCAAATCTCTGAGATACTGCATGGCGTTTTCTCAAAAGCCATGTAGTTGACCATACTTTAATCTACTGTTTACCTTTTTATGTTAAGTACAGTTGCCATCTTTAGTTGGTGACAAAAGGTAAGTCATGGACATGTCATGACTACCATATCTTAGATAATACTTTATCTAAGATACCTTAACTATAACATTGTAGTATATGCTTTAGTCGTAGGTTTCCAGCTGGTATCAAGTATAACCGGCTGTAGGATCTAGTATATATAGTTTCTCATTTGTAACTCTTGTTTCATGCTTGTAAGTGTCTTGTAATCTTGAGTTGAGAAGTAATATATACAAGTACCTTGAATATACTTCTGCTTGTTCCTTGATTACTTATTATATTATTATCAACTCTTGTTAAAGGCATTGCTTCATCTTATTTGAGTGGTATTATAAGTGAGTTTGAGAGAATCACAAGTGTTAAGTGACAAAACCCGATCCTGTAATTGGTATAAGAGCTTTTTAGGCTCTTGATTGTGAGATCTTACCATCCTAATCAACCAGTTTTTCACTCCTCCTTATACCTCACTCAAAAAAAATGGCCCTCATCAAATCTGAAGTTGAAATGGGAACGATGACCAAAGCTCCCATCATCGACCCTGAAAACTTCAGGTCTTGGAGCAGAAGAATGGAAGGCTTCATCAGATACCAGGATAGCAAGATGTAGCAATCCATCGTTAATGGCCCGTATAAGCCAAAAGTTGCTGGTGGAAACGGTTCCATGATCGAGAAGGCCGTTGAAGACTATTCCGATGAAGGAAGGAAGAAGCTTGACATAGACAGCAACGCTATGACCGTTCTTATGACTGCAATCCCAAACTCCATCATGGTGGGGTTTGAGCATTGTAAGTCTGCCAAAGAACTCTTTGATGCTCTTGCTCAAATGTACTCAAGCTCGAATGATTCAAAGATGGACTCACTGAAGCAGCAGTTTGAGAACTTCAACTATGTTGCTGGAGAAACTTTTAGCCAGCAATATTTCAGGTATATGGATCTTATCTCTTCCCTTTAATCTGTGGGAATCACTCAAGAACTTAGAGACCTTACTAGAAAGTTTATGAGTGCTCTACCCAATGAGTGGACATTCTACTGTGTCTCCATCAAGAGAACAGAGAATTTAAACACACTCACCATGACCGAACTCTATGGGATCCTTGATGGATACCGTTTGGGAATGGAAAGCAAGAAGGGTCACCAAGCAAGCAGACCCTTGAGCCTTCCTGCTAGCAACGCTTTAATGGTTGCTGAAGGCTCAGGTATCTCCCAGTCTCAGCAGTACCTGTCATACACCCAACAACCATCTTGTTCATCTGGGCCTTACATCACATTCCCTGAGACTCCAAGGTCTCATCAAGCTCAGCAAAGCTCCTTTCAGGAGGGCTGTGCGTTTGTCTCAGGGAGTGGATACTCTAATGATCATCAATTCTGCTTTGATGATCTTGAGTGCTTCAGTCCAGATGACATAGAGTATGTGGACATAGTCCAACAAATGGCTCTTCTAACCTACAGAGCGAAGAAGTTCTTTAAGAGAACTGGAAGGCAATTCCCTCAAAACCCAATCACCAGCAAGTTTGGGTTTGAGAAAAGCAAGGCTAAATGTTACAACTGTAACCAGCTTGGCCATTTTGCAAGGGAATGCAAGGCTCCCAAGTCCAACCCGGGAACCTCACAGGCCTCCACACATCCTTCCACACCAAAGCCCAACGGAAAGTCAACTGAAACAGCAGCAATGGCTCAAGAAGTTGACTGGAGCTTTATGGTTCAAGATGTGACTCCTGCTCAAGCACTCATGGCAGGAACAAATGAAAATAAGGTATATGAACATCTCTGTACCCTTGCTTGTATTGCTAAGGTTAAATTGTACCAGGACTACAATATGGAAATTAAATCTGATATTGAGTCTTTAAATGTTTTAAAATCTGACTTTAAAAGGGCTGAATCTGACTACCAAAAGAAAATTGAGGAGTTAGAGAAAACTGTGTCCCTCTTAAAACATGAACACACCAACTACAAGACTCAAATCAAGGATTTAATATCCAAATTGACTGAGGCTCAAGCCCAGCTTGTCACCGCTGAGGCTCAAGCCAGGAAGTATGCTATTTCCGAGCAAAACTTCCAACCCATACTTGCATCATCCTCTCACTCCAAACTTTGTTATCAAAACAAAAGTGGTTGGGAACCAATGAAATTGCTCCACCACACTCCTATGAGTCTGTAAGACAACCAAGGTGTGGTACTGAAGAGCAAGAGGTTCCATCTGTTGACCCACCTTCTCAAGAGTCAAAGACTGATGCAACTATGGAGACCACGACCATCACAGGGAAGGAACAGGTAATTGTGCCCTCCCTAGCCAATGATGATCAAACCCTGACCACCAAAGCCAAAAGAAGCAGGGCTAAAGCAGCCAGAAAAACTGCCAAGAAGGTGGCTGAATCCAAACTGAAGATAGCCCAAAGCAAAAGGGTGTATTCATATCAGCAGGATTTCAGGTGGTTGGACCTTTTGATTCAGGAAAAGAGTACAGTACCAGTACTCCTATCCTACCAAAGGATCAGAAGTTAAAGGGAAAGGTTGCTGATGAGGAGAAAAACAACAAGAAACAGCAACCCTCTCATTCCCAAAAGGTTAACATTGCATGCATAATGTGTGGTCTGCAAAACCACATGGCTAAAGATTGTTACTACAATCCTGCTAGCACACATTATGCAAATAATGTTAAAAGAGAAGGAGTCAGGGAAGGTTTCACATTTGGACCATATCAAATGGTTCAAGTGATGAAAAAGGGAAAGCTTGTTTCCGAAGCAAGGCTTCTCTCGGAAGAAAACTCTTCTTCCGAAAGGAAAAAGGCTTCGGAAGTTAAAGCTGCAAAGACTCACAAAAGAGTCCCCTTGAAACCATCTCAGAAGAAGACTGCTTCGGAAGAAAAGGTGGTGAAGGTCTCTTCCGAAAAGAAAGAAGCTTCGGAAGAATGCCAAGCCACAAAAGCTTCATCAGGCTCATCTTCTATGATCAACCAAGGGATGGAATGGAAGATCAAGGAAGATGCTGTAGCCCAAACCTCGTCTTCAAAAACATCAACTTAACCCCCATGCATAAATTTTGGTTCAATCATGTCACTCTCATTGGAAGAACCCAAGACCAACAAGGCTTGGGTTTCCAATCAAAACTAATTATCTCACCTTATGTGCAGGGACATCCATATGACAAGAATAACAACATTTGGATTGTAGATAGTGGATGCTCCAGGCACATGACAGGGAACAGATCTCTCCTTCAACAATTTCAACATTATGATGGAGGTCCTGTCCAGTTTGGAGGTGAGGCCGGAGGATATATTTCTGGCAGAGGAAGTATATCCAATGGAAAATTAAAGGTTGACAAAGTTAACTTTGTTAAACAGCTTGAACACAACCTGTAAAGTGTTTTTCAATTCTGTGATCAAAAGCATCAAATGCTTTTCACAGAACATGAGTGCATCATCCTCAAACCTGGGATGACAATTCCTCAGGAATTGGTGCTTCTTAGATCTCCCAGGAGAGGGGATATGTACAACCTTGATATGAACAATGCTTCCCCAATGGGAGAAGTATCATGCTTTCTTTCCAAAGCTGATAGTGATGAGTCAACACTATGGCATAAACGAATGTGTCATGTCAATTTTAAGACAATGAATAAATTGGCTAAAAATAACTTGGTACATGGTTTGCCTAAAAAGGAATTTTTCTGCAAAGATAACTGTGTTGCTTGCCTGAAAGGGAAATAACACAGGTCTTCTCATAAATCCAAAGTTGTTAACTCTATCACCACTCCATTACACTTATTGCACATGGATCTATTTGGTCCCACAAGTATAATGAGCATTGGAAGGAAATCATATTGCCTTGTGGTAGTTGATGATTTTACTAGATTTACATGGGTATTCTTTTTAAGAACTAAAGATGAAACTGGTGAAACTTTAAAATCTTTTATTCTTAAAATAGAAAATCAAGTTGATCACAAGGTAAAAATAATTAGAAGTGATCAAGGGACTGAGTTTAAGAACTTTGTTCTTGACTCATTTTGTAACTCAAAAGGGATTGCCAGACAATACAGTGCTCCTAGAACTCCTCAACAAAACGGTGTTGCTGAGAGGAGAAATAGGACACTTATTGAGGCTGCTCGGACTATGTTAGCTGATTCAAAGCTGCCTCTAACATTCTAGGCAGAGGCAGTCAGCACTGCATGCTATGTGCAAAACAGAGTTCTTGTAGTAAAGCCACATGGAAGACCCCTTATGAGTTATGGAACAAGAGGCCACCGTTCATTGGCTTTCTACGGTCCTTTGGCAGCAGGTGTACCATACTTAACACAAAAGACAATTTGGCAAAATTTGCTGAAAAGTCAGATGATGCTATCTTTGTTGGATATTCCTCCTATTCTAAAGCATACAGGGTTTATAATATTAAAAACCAACAATTTGAGGAATCCTCCAACATTGTAGTTAATGAGCACACTCCTTGTGTTAGGGGGAATGGCCCTGATCATATCTTTGATTTAGAACTGTTTCCAAACTATTCTAAACCATCTTGTGAGAATGTTTCAGCTGGAACAGGTGCTCAAAGCAATTCTGATGAAGATCAACTGTTTGAGCTTCCCAGACCTACTCCAAGTTCTCCAAGAGCTACAACAAATCAAGTTCCCACTATTGAAAGATCAGACAGCATAACCATTACAAGAAATAGTGGAACTTCAACAAGGGATTCACCTGATGATCTTCAAATCTCATCAGGTGATCCTGCACAACACCAAGCTGATGGAAGCAGCATTTTGAAGTAACATGCAACTGTTAATGATGCTTCACAGCAAAGAAACGATGATGTTTCTCTTTCATTCAATCAGTCCTCATTGAATGAGATTGAAACAACAGCTGGACCAAGTATTCAAGCCCCTGAGCAAAATATGTCCAACCTGGACTTATCTTTGCAACTGGAGGTGATTCCAAGACTTAGAATTCACAATACTCATCCAGTTGAAAACATCATAGGGGAAGTCTCTGAGGGTGTGAGAACAAGAGGACAAACTCATAATGGGAATGTCTGCTTGTACTCATGCTTCTTATCCCAAATGGAACCCAAGAAGGTGGAAGATGCCTTGAAAGAAGTAGCTGGGTTGAATCAATGCAAGAGGAGTTGCTTCAATTCAAAAGACAAAAGGTTTGGAACCTATGTCCGCTACCATCTGGTCAAGTACCTATAGGCACCAAATGGGTATTCAAGAACAAAAGAGATGATAGAGGCTTGATTATCAAGAACAAGGCAAGACTGGTGGTTCAAGGATACACTCTAGAGGAAGGAATCGATTATACTGATGTCTTTGCACCTATTGCAAGACTTGAGGCAGTTAGGATCTTCCTTGCTTATGCTGCATCCAAGAATTTCACTGTTTACCAGCTTGATGTCAAGTGTGCCTTTCTATATGGGGATATGGATAGGGAAGTCTACGTATGCCAGCCTCCAGGATTTGAAGACCCACAGCACCCACACTATGTGTGCAAGTTGGATAAAGCTCTATATGGGCTGCACCAAGCACCTAGGCTGTGGTATGAGACATTGTCTCAATTTCTCCTGAAGAATGGTTATACTAGAGGTACCATTGATAAGACTCTCTTCATTAGAAAGTCTGGGAAAGACATTTTGCTAGTTCAAGTCTATGTTGATGACATCATATTTGGTTCCTCAAACGACCAAATGTGCAAAGACTTTGAGAGCATTATGAAGAAGAAGTTCGAGATGAGTTCTATGGAAAAAATGGACTTTTTCCTTGGAATTCAGGTAAAGCAACTGAAGGAAGGGTTCTTCATCAATCAATCTAAGTATGTCAATGATATCTTAGAGAGATTTGATATGAAGGATTGTAAAGCAGCAAAGACACCCATACCCAGAAACCATGATTTATGCCCTGATTCTGAGGGGGAGGATACTGATCAACATCAGTATAGAGCAATCATTGGTTCTCTGATGTATCTCACAGCAAGTAGACCTGATATCATGTTTGCAACTTGCATCTGTGCAAGATATCAGGCTGCTCCAAAGGTGTCTCACCTAATTGCTGTCAAGAGAATCCTCAGATACCTCAAAGGAGCACCTAAGTTAGGTCTCTGGTATACAAGAAATAGTGATTTTAATCTCTATGGTTACTCTGATAGTGATTATGGTGGCTGCAACATCAACAAGAAATCAACATCAGGTGGATGTCAATTTCTTGGTGGAAGGATCATCTCATGGCAATGCAAAAAGCAATCCTGTGTCTCTACATCAACTGCTGAAGCTGAATACATTGCTGCTGCAAGTTGCTGTGCTCAGCTGCTGTGGATTCAAAACCAGATGATTGACTATGGATTCAACTTCATGAGCACTCCTATCCACATTGACAACAACAGTGCTATATCCATTACTGAAAATCTAGTAAAGCACTCCAAGACAAAGCACATTGATATCAGGTATCATTTCATTAGAGATATTCATGAGAAAAATCTTATTAAACTAATCAAAGTTGACTCAAATGAACAATATGCTGATTTGTTCACCAAAGCATTTGATGAACAGAGATTTAAATATCTCATTACAGCTATTGGGATGATAAACATTGATTAGTTTATCTCAATTGAAAACCTTTTTAATGTGTAAAGTCTTATGTCAAAACAATCTAAGCCCTGTTACAAAAGATCTTTTCTTAAATTTATCTAAGTATAAGTTCTTCCGAAGAGAAATTAACCTTCGGAAGATACCTGGCATATCTTCCGAAGCAAATTTCTCACAGGATAATTTTCTTCTCGGAAGAGTTATAAGTCTCGGAAGAAGTGATTGAGTTCAACTCAGATCTACTTCCGAAGCACTTAACACACTCCATCTGAATACAACATATACTCTCGGAAGTAAGCAATTTACCTTCGGAAGTAAATTTGTCTTCGGAAGAACATTACGTTCGGAAATACATTATACTCGGAAGAAAGATTTTACTGTGTAACGGAAATCTTTTGGGCCCCACACTAAAAAAGTAAAGATTTTGTTAATGATGTCGGATTATTAAATGGTCTAACCTTACCGCCCTTGTCACATCATCCACTGAACCCTCACATCATCTTATCCAAACCACCCTTTAAACCGCCATTTCACCCATTTAAATACTTTCGGTTAATCACTTACACTCTTTTTACCCAATTCACTGCCCTAAAAGCTTTCTTCTTCTCCAACTTACCTTACTCAGAACTATTCTACTGTTATCTTTCTCAAATGGCCTTAAACCCTCAGCACAACCAGGTCGCACTCCTTGACTCTTCAAGGGATGATGACTTCTCTGATATCATTTCTTTCTTAGCCCAATCTTCATACTACACTGTCTTGACCGTAAACCCTACCATCTACTCCAACCAAATGTCAGAATTTTGGGCAAATGGTCGGGTTGAAACCCTAAACGGGGTTCGTGCTATTAGGTCAAGCGTTTGTGGCCAGGAGTTGGTCATCACTGAACAGATCATCAGGGAGCATCTTGAGCTCCATGATGAAGGCGCACCGACGGAGTTACCCAAATCTGAGTTAGATAGTACTTATCTCCAAATGGGATACGATGGAGATGTAAGCAGGTCAACGGTCTACAAATTCAACTTCTCCTACAAGTGGAAGTTCCTGCTGCATGTGGTTCTTCACTGTCTATCTAACAAATCCGAGGGATGGGATCAAATCCCTTATGAACTCGGGTGCTTAGTTCACGGGTTGGTACAAAGCCTCCGCTTCAACTATTCAAGGTTTGTGCTGACTAACCTTATGGGAAATCTGCAAAGGGACACATTCTTTGTATCCCAGATTTCTACAGCACATAATCAACTGCGAGCTAGATCAGGGTAAGCTTGTCTGTGCAGCTGCTCTGTCTGCTCCCCAAATGAGGCCGACCATCTTCAAGGTCTTGAAGAGAGTGTCTACCAACTACACTGGAAGGGATACCGCACTACTTCCAGGTATGATTGAGCCAACAGCTCCTGGTGACATCCCTGTTCACCCCACAGGTGATGAACCCACACCAACAACTACCCTCACCATTCCAAATCTACCTTCACCACCCATCACTATCACCTACCAGAGACGTACCAAACGAACCCTTGTTCAATCTACTCTGATTGAACAAGCCCCTCCTCTTCAAACCAAAAAGGCTAGAGTGGAACAAGGGGCTCCCACTCAGCCAGAGGTCCACCCATCCTTCACTATTGACCTCAATATGGGTCTTGAGTCTCCTCAGTCTCAGACCCATGAGCCCAAAACCCCAGCTGATAGCCCTCAGGGTGAGTCTCTATACTCCCCTGAGCAGCCACAAAGGGACAACTCAATGCCTTTTGACATTGATCAAAGTCCCGGGTCCTTAGGTCTTCATTCCTTTCTTTCACTGACCTATTGACCGGAGCTGGTGAAGAGATTATGTCTCTCAAAGGCGATGAAGTTGATCCACTACACCCTCTTAAGGATCAACAGAGCCTAAAGAAACCTCTTGTCTCTAGCCCACACCAGCAAAGCCCTACTGAGGTGAGTCCCACTGATGTGGAGGGGACTCATGTAGATTCAGCTGCCACTACTGAAGGAGCCTCAATGGATCCTCAGGACAGTGGTAACGACAGTCAGACTGAATCTACGGCAACCATGCCCTTTGATGCCTCTGAAAGAGACATCATTGTGCAAGGGAAACCAGGGTGCCAAGAAACCACATCTGGTGGTGAGGATGAACATACTAGGTATGTTACCTCATCTCCCGTGATTCTTCAAAAGAAGATGAGGGAAGTATGCAACTCACCATTAGAGACCTACTTTCTAAAGTTTCAAACCTTGAATCAAAGGTTAAGACTTTAGAGGATAGGTATGCCACTCAGCAACTTGAGATTGAAAGTCTCAAGGCCAAACTAGCTGAGAAACAGATTGAGAGATCTGTTAGGCATGTACCAGTTCAGGTCTCCTTGACCTCTTCCTCTAGCTCATCTACCTCTCAAGATGATGCTACCAAAAAGGGGGAGAGTGTTGAGAGACAAAGCCAAAGACAGGATACCCAAGGTCAAGCTTTACTTATCTGAGCTTAAGATATCCAATGCAACAAGCTGCCATCTTCCCTGAGCCTCCTCCAGTTGTCTTTCAAGTGGATCAAAGGATGCTTCAGGATCTAAATAGGTTCTTCAACAGTTCCTTTTAGAGTCCCTGATAGAACAACCTAGTCCAGATATGTCTGTGATTACTTTGGAGCTCAAGAGCTTCAGAGGTTGAATGCACCCCTACCACTGTTGAGGAAGTTGGTCAACCTAAAGCCCAAGTGGAACCTAAGATTGATTTCAAAGGAGGAGGAACTAGGACTGATGGCCCAGACAAAAACAGTTGGGATAGAAGGTGTGTTTTCATAGACTTCCGAGCACAATTCAAAGCCAGGAAGAACAAGCTCAAACTTTCGAACTGAGATTGCTGCTGCGGAAGGACTATTTTCTCTTTCCGATGATCTAATAGTCACAGATGCAATTCCGGAAACTTGCATCTGTGGTTACTAGGGAGGACTTCTCAGCCAACCATTAGCTATAACATCTGCATTGACCCCAGCTCCTACCTCTACCACCCAACCTGGATCTTCTATCCAAGAACCCCAAAGTCTAGCACTTCCGAAGACATAAAAGGCAAGAGGAAGATGACTTCGGAAGAGCTTCAGGAAGAAGAAAGGTTGGAGAAGCTTAGAAGGAAAGGTAGACTACCAACTGGGAAACTGTTAGCTGCAAGTACCAAAGCAGCTGCAGCCAACCAGGAGGCAGTCAACAATCGAAGAAGGGTGGAGGTAATAGATAGACTTGTCAGTCTAGGGGCTGCTTCGGAAGATGTACTCCTGCTACCATTAGAGGAGCTGATAGAGCTTGAAAAGTTGAAAAGGCAACCTTGCTGCAAAGACAACAAAAAGAAGAGGCTGCAAGGTTGGCCTTAGAAGAAGAAAGGCAGAGAAAAGAAAGGGAAGCTGATCTGCAGCTCAGGAGAGAAAGGATCACTTTCTACTCTCCAGAGGATTCTCTCAAGAGGAGTTGTCTCCACACAATAGTGATACGATCTTATGGCTCTTCAACAAAGAGCAAGATCAAATGGAGAAGGAGAGAAAGAGAGCTGCAAGGGAGAAGCTGGTGGAGAAGAGGAAGAAAGAAGAAGAAGCTGGACTGTCTGCCGCCAAGAAGATAGGTGAGAAAGCTTGGATGAAGAATTATCTTAAAGCTCATGGCTTCTCTGGCAGGCAGGTGGGTCCAATGTCTGAGAAGACTCTCCAACGACATGTCAGTGACATCAAGGCTGACATTCGTGCGGGGAGAAGAAAAGAGATGTATAGAAGGGGACAGGGGATGACCTTCAAAGCAACCTCTCAACCTAAAATCCAAACCCAACCTCAACCTGAACCTATACCCTTTCCCTTCCCAATCAAATCTGAACCTGAACCATTCACCCCTGAACCTACACCATCACACCTACCAACCTCTTCACCTCAACCACCTAAACTACCCATCATCCAACCCAAAACCTTAGCCAGAACCCAAACTTCTAAACCTACCCAACAACCAATCAAACCATCCCCTCAGCCTTCCAAACATCTCTCTATGGAGGAATTCAAGGCGATCAAAACTAAGCTCATCAACTGCACAACTCTGAGCGACATCTCCTGTGAGGAGGATTCAGTCAACCTGACTTATGTTGATGGATCCTCAAGTTCCCTCACAAAAGATGAGTTTCTTGATCTGCCCAGAGGAACTTTGGACCAAGCTGCAAAACTCCTTGGCCTCAATTCTGATACATTGAATGAAGAAGAAAAGAAGCTGAGGAGAAAGCTGGTGACTCTGCTGGAGACAAAGAAAGGAGATAGGGTACCAAGACAACCTCTTGTACCCAGAAAGAAGATAGTCCAGTGGAGGTTCGAAGACTCTTCTCACAACTTTGTTGTTGAGAGAGAGAATGGTGAGATTAACAGGCTGAATGCCTCATCTCTGCTACACTTAAGCAGATTTGATATTGCTGAGTTAGCAGAGAAACCATTCTCCAACCCTTCAAACTCCGATGTAGCTGCCCACATCAGAAATCATCTAGGGAGCCTTCATATGGCTGAGCTTACTGCTAGAAGCAAGGTCGAAGAGGAGTTAAAACTGAGAGAGGATGAGGAAAGGAAAGGATCAGGAACCAAAGGCAAAGCCTTTCTTCAAATGGTTGAAGGTCCTGAACTTGAGCCCATAGTTAGATGGGAGTATGACTACAACTCCCGTCAACTAACTCTCTTCAGGGGGTCACAACAAAGGGTACATGTCATTCAAAGTGATAGACTGGATCTCCTATCCACGAATGACTTGTACAAGCTTCTCAGCACTACTTCCGGGAAGAACAGAGAGACAGACAAATATCTTTTGTCCCTGGTGCTGAAAGCTTTGAGAAGCAGAAATAAGTGAAGTTTTGGTAGCATCAGCCTAGGGGGAGTTTGTTGGATCTAGAGAGGCTGTTGCAACCAAAACTATGTCACTTAGAAGATTTTGAGTACAACATACAAAGGACTTCCGAAGCCAAGTGTGGAACTTCGAAGGAAGAAGGAGCTCTTCCGAAGTCTAAGTGTAACATACACTTCCGAAGGAAAACTCCAACTTCCGAAGACAAAGAAGCTACTTCCGAAGATAAAGACTTAAAGACAAAGTTCTGAAGTCAACTTCCGAAGTATAAAGAAATCCTCAAAGCCTCGGAAGTATAGAAGCATCTTCCGAAGTATAAGTGGCTTCGAAAGAACTTGTTCTTCCGAAGCCAGTTAACCTTCGGAAGACACTTCTATTATCCAGTAGACATAAGTATGGTCTGTCTGACACTCCGCTGCAAATCTCTGAGATACTGCATGGCGTTTTCTCAAAAGCCATGTAGTTGACCATACTTTAATCTCTTGTTTACCTTTTTATGTTAAGTACAGTTGCCATCTTTAGTTGGTGACAAAAGGTAAGTCATGGACATGTCATGACTACCATATCTTAGATAATACTTTATCTAAGATACCTTAACTATAGCATTGTAGTATATGCTTTAGTCGTAGGTTTCCAGCTGGTATCAAGTATAACCGGCTGTAGGATCTAGTATATATAGTTTCTCATTTGTAACTCTTGTTTCATGCTTGTAAGTGTCTTGTAATCTTGAGTTGAGAAGTAATATATACAAGTACCTTGAAAATACTTCTGCTTGTTCCTTGATTACTTATTATATTATTATCAACTCTTGTTAAAGGCATTGCTTCATCTTATTTGAGTGGTATTATAAGTGAGTTTGAGAGAATCACAAGTGTTAAGTGACAAAACCCGATCCTGCATTAACCTTATGGGAAACCTTCAAAGGGACACATTCTATATGTATCCCAGGTTCATTTAGCACATTATCAACTATGAGCTGGACCAGAGTCAGCTTGTCTGTGCAGCTGTTCTCCTAGTTCCTCACATGAGGCCGACCATCTTCAAAATCTTGAAGAGAGTGTCCACCAACTACACTGGAAGACATACTAAGCTGCTTCCAGGTATGATTGAGCCAATGGCTCCTAGTGACATCCCTGTTAACTCCACAGGTGATGAACCCACACCAGCAACTACCCTCACAATGCCAAATCTACCTTCTCACCCTATCAATATCACATACCAGAGACGCCCCAAATGAACCCTTGTTCAATCTACTATGATTAAACAAGCTCCTCCTGTTCAATCCAAGAAGACTAGAGTGGAACAATGGGCTCCCACTCAGTCTGAGGTCTCACTATCCTTCATAATTGACCTCAATATGGGTATTGAGTCTTTTCAGTCTCAAACCCATGAACCCGAAACCCAAGATGTAAACCCTCAGGGTGAGTCTTTATACTCCCTTGAGTAGCCAAAAAGGGACAGCCCCACCATAGGCTCAATGCCAATAGACATTGACCAAGGTCCCGGGTCATTAGGCTTAACCTCTATATCCTTTACTGACCTATTGATAGGAACTGATGAGGAGATTATGTCTCTTCAGGGCAATGAAGTTGATCCACTACACCCTCTCAAGGATCAACAGAGCCTAGAGAGACCTCTTATCTCTAGCCCCCATCAGCAAGCCTTAACTAAGATGAATCCCACTGTTATGGAGGGGACTCATGTAGATTCAGCTGCCATTACTGAAGGAGCCTCATTGGACCTTCAGGACAGTGGTAACATGACTGAGACTGAATCTACGAAAACCATGCCATCTGATGACTCTGAAAGAGACATTGTGAATCCAAGGATCGCAATCAGGAATTATCGGTGTTAATAGGGAATCAAGTCAATGTTTGTGAAATCAACATTAACCTTGTTTAATTGTTTTGATAATTAAATATCAAATATAATGATTAATGATTATGACAAACACAATGAGAAGAACACAATTAATAAGCAAACAAAAAGATTGAATTCAAACGTATTTCATTAAACTGATTAATGATTTCAGATGAATAAATAATGAATAATAAATGCTTCGAACGTGTTGACGTTGATGTGACGGCTTCTAGGGTTTATGTTTATCTGATTTGATGTGATGCTTGGGTTTGCCGTATTGATGCTTGGTTGTTTGTGTTTGTGTATCATTAATTGATGTGAAACCTAGGATCCATATTTATAGGCACATGTGTTTCAGTTAAGGAAACACCGGATCTCTTGGGATTCGCACAACTGTCTTGTTGACTTGTTGATTTGTAACACTTGTATTATTTAAATACAAGTGTTTGGATTCCGCAGCTACATAGTCTTCCGTAGGTGTTTGTTCTTCCGAAGGTACTTTGTTCTTCTGAAGTTCTTCAGTCTTCCGAAGGTATTTAGTCTTCCGAAGGTGTTTGCTCATCCGCATGAGTTTGCTTGAACTCTTTGATTGACCACTTGAACTCCAGAGCTGATTGTTCATCCACAGATGATCTTCGGATGTTTGTTACTTGTAAGAAACATATCTACAGAAGAACAAAATGTTCATCCGTAGATGTTTCTTACACTTAGTCAATTCCAGTAATTGACCAAGTATCATGTTTGTACCTGCAATCATACACAGATCAACACATATATGGGTTAACATATATAGACAATGCATACATCAAAATAATGAACTACAATCATTCATTACAAATATTGATTAAAGTTCTAAGCCTATACAAAATGATCTAGATCTATTGTTCCTAGATCTAACAGTACTCCCCCTTAGGCTTAGATACTTCTAATCAGCTCCTCAAAACTGAAAGTTCCTTCAATCTTGACACCATCTTCTTGTTGAAATAAGATACTGCATCCTTTTGATCTCCATTCTGCATGTACTTGAAGAGTCTCAAAACTTAGTCCCAAAATGTCTTCTTCTATTGTTAGTGTTTCCATAATACTTTGGTTATGAATTATTTCAAGCTCATCTTCTTCAGAGATTCGAAGTTCTGATACTTCTTCAATGTCAGCTCCTTTTAGCAGCCCAGCATCATGTCTTCTTCTTTTGTATGCTTTAGCATGTAGTTTTTCCACCACTTGAATCATATGAACATATAAGCATAGATCATTCTATGCTCTTTCATCTGACAGCTTTGGGAAGAATTTGTCATGCAAGTATGATGTGTAGCTGGGGTGGAGCAGTTTGATCTCTACTGGGTCAAAAATTCTTATCTTTTCACCTTTCTTCTCTTCAGCATTCCTCAGTAGTACCATTTCTTTTGTTCTCTCTACATATCCCCATTCAGTTATGGGAATAGTGTATTGATTTCCATCAAATCTTTTAATGGCTGCTGCATTCTTGTTGTTGTATCCAACCCTCTTCAAAAACTCATCATCTATTAATGTAGAGGAATTGGTTCTTGATCTTTTTACTCTTTCCATTCTTCTCTTATGATCAGCATCTTCTTTTCTTGCTTCCTTCAGTACATCATCTTTGAATTTGGTCTTGAGTCTTCCTACTGACATAGGGAAGTCTCTTCCTCTTGAGTGAATTGGGTAATTAGTGATAATTAAGCTTTGTAGATCCTTGATGTCACTCTCAGGCAGATACAATACTTGTTCTACATCATGGAAGTATTCAATTCTTCTAGATGTTCTCTTGATGATTGCTCAATCCCAGTTTGGATCACATTTCCAGGCCATAATCCTGTTTTCTTCCACAGAACTGGGAGTTGTGATGTGGTCATACAACTCTATCAATGTAGATTTTTGCTCTGTAATCTCTCTGACTGTTGTACCCAAAGGCCACACTTTGCCAGGTACAACTGCTCGTGGCTCTCTAATTAGTTTTTCTTTCCCTTTGTGCTGATCTTTAGATTCAACAATTATAGGATCAGCAGGGAGTTTGCTTTGTTGCTCATAGGATGGGTTTGGAGCTTCAGTTCTAAATCTCACCCCTGTGTCAAGCTTAACAGCCATTATATGCTCCATCATCCTCCTAAGCTCACCAACTTTTCTTCCCTTAAGCTCATGTGCCTTGTAGTTGTGACCCTGTAGCTAACAGATCATATTGTACTTGCTAAGCTTTGTTGTGTCACAGTGGCCTAGATCTTTCTTGATTTTTTGAATGACTTGAAATGTTGTGAATGCTTCATAATCACAATTAGGAATCATGAATCTAGCCAGCTCAAACTCTTTCAGCACATCTTTCATCTCACTCATGCTCATCCTTTCTACCATGTCATATGGAAAGCCATGATTAATTCATCAATCTTTGATTCTTTGTCTGTTTTGGGAGATTCATCCTTTGTGAGCTCATTCCATTCAGCATCACTCTCAGCTTCATCATGAGTTACTGGCTTTAATGTTGAAACATCCACTAAAGAAGTGTGCTCTGGAGATGTATGCCTTGACCTTTTAGGTGAATCTTCAACATTGATCACCTTTTTCTTTGTAGAGCCTAAGTACTTCCTCTTCCTGGTGTATAGAATAAGTTGCTTAGAAGTCTCAACAGGTTCTTTTGCTTGCTTTGTTACAGGAGCATTTGATTCAATGGCACATATCTTCATTTTCAGCTCATCAATCTCTTCATCCTTTCTTTTCAGCTGAGCATATTGTTCTTGTAGAGTCTTGTTAGCTTTGTTGCTCTCCAACACAAGCTTTTCTATTTCAGCCTTCTCATGTGCAATTGACTCTTTTTGTTCTTTGATAAGCTCATGCAGAGCATCAATGACTTCATTGTTTTCTTGTATGTTTTCTCTTAATCATTTCAGACTAGATTCCTGCTTCATAAGCTGATCATCTTTTTCTTTAATCATCCGCTTTAACTCTTGAATTCTTTTCTTTCTATTGTTAGACTTGACAACAAGCTTGTTGTATTCAGCCACCAAATAGCTTTGCTAACAGGGATGTCATCATCACTTAGATCATCTTCATGATAGGCAATTACATCAACATAGTTTGCTCCTTCTTCCCCTTCTTGATGTTCAGCAGCTAACTCATATTTATGTGCTACACTGACTGAGCTTGAACTTGATACAACTGCTTGATCTTCCTGCTCTTCATGTTGATGTTGTCGTTGATCAGTGACTGGAGAGACTGGTTCAGTTTCATTTGAGTGAACATGGGAGTCAGACTTGGTTATAGACAGTTAAACTGTACTTGCTTGTGAGGCTAACTCTGTCTCCCCGGTGTAAATGCTTTCAGTAGATTGATTTTCAAGGGTTGGAGGTTGTTGAAAAAGTTGCATTTGGATTTGTTTTGGTGATGGAGGGTGAATTGGAGAGATTGGTTCAGTGTTTTGGCTACCTGCTGATTGTGGTTAGGGAGATTGAGATTGTGGAGATAAATGATGTTGGTGAATGAGTGATTGATGAGGTGAAGGTGAGACTTCCTCAGTGTTAGCAGGTGAACTTCCTTGCTGGTTTTCCCATACCAGTTCTTGTGGGATGTTGGCATTAGCATCCACCACATGAGCTAACATTGGCATGTCTTCTCCTTGGTATTTTCCACTAATCTTGTTCAAAACAGATCTACCCAAATAAGCTTGCACAAATACATCACCATCTCTTGCTATTCCAGGAAATTCACCATTGATGATCAGTTGTAGGAACCTTGGGAACATGAACATCTTTTCTGCCTTCTGAACTCTTATTTGATCACACAAGCACCCAAGGATGTACTTAGAGTAGTTGTAAGTTCTCCCTTCAAATACACCAATGATTCCAGATGATATGTGCCTTGAAAATCTATCTAGTCCAGACTTCCTGTTTGAAATGCACTTCAGATAGGTGTGATACAAGAATCTATATGGTTTGCACAATCTTCCTTCTTGATCTCTCCTTTGTCGAAATCTCCATCATATCCCATCAAATAGAAGATCTTTTCTATGTATTCATTCTCGAACACATCTGGATGACCTATCTCGATATCTACCAAGTTGAGATTTCTCCTGATACATTGTTCATCAATCCTTAAGTGTTCATTCCTAATATCTGCATGGATCACCTCATCTTCTCCTTCCTTTTCTACTCTAGCCGAGTTCCAGAAATCAACAATGTGTGATTGATGTATCACCGGCTCCGCTGATAGAGCATAGAATAGCCTGGATCGTCGCAGATATCTGATGATATCCCGACACCCTTCCGATACAGGGTCATCAACATTCATTATTGATGATTATGACATGTTTTACCTTCAAACCAATGATCTGGAATCAAGATTATGTGTTTGTTTGATGTTTTGATTCAGTAATTTTGAATGTTTGTGACAGGGGGAAAGGTTTGTTGAGTGGGTTTTTCTAGGTCTGAAAAAGTATTCTGAAAAAGTGAATAATGAATATTAAAGTCAAAAACATCATTTTTGAACACTTGACCACATTGATTTCCTTTTATTTAATGAAGTGGGTCCCACTGTTCTTATTACTCTTTCGTGGAATTTATTTGTTCCGCAGATTTCAGTTCATCTGTAGTGAAGGAAATGATCTGCCCAAGATATATATTAAATTGATGTGGCTAGTGTGATATGATCCAAGTGGGGTCATACCCAATAACAAGCCAAACAAACACCGACAAATATTTATTTGTTGATTAGATCAAACAAATAAATATAAACACCAATTTAGAAACCGGGTTTTCTAAATCATTGCTTTTGCGAATGAACAAGTTTATATATATATATATATATATATATATATATATATATATATATATATATATATATATATATATATATATATATATATATATATATATATATATATATATATTTGTTCATATGGGATTATTTGTTCATTTTTTAAATTAGTTAGACAATGACAAATAATAGTGTGTGTGTTAGTGATATAAAATTAAAATGGTTTAATTTTACATCATAAGGGTGCAAGAGTGTTTTAGTATTTTTTGAAAAAATTTGAATCAAAGGGGAGACAAAGGGTGCCCATTTTCGGCCGCCCCTTTGTCTTGGGTTCTTCCCTTTTTATTAGTTCCAAGGCCATGCATTTGTTGCACACTTGAACACTCTTGCTCCTCTCTCTTTCTCACACACACACACTTGAGGAACTCCCAATCTCTCTCTCTCTCTCTCACGGTTTTGAAGGAGAAAAGAGCAGAATTTTCAGTTTCAAAAGATGTTTTTGGTTGCTGAAAATTTGTTGTCAAGATTCCTAGCAATCAAAGGTGTTTGTACAAGCTTGGGGTATCACCTCTTGAGGTCTTCTTCCTTGGAGATTCAGCCACGATTTCATCTTCTTTCACCTCAAGAAATTCGTTCCTTTGAGCTGCTACAAAGGTTGTATTTTCACCATCTCATGTTTTTCATTGTATGCACTTTCGTATAATGATCCATGGTTTGGGGTTGCTTATTAAATGGGTTTAATAACCATCTTATTAACATGTTTTAAACTTCTAAATCCGCTGCGTTTTCATATAAACAAGGTTATATGAGCTTTGATAAACTTGTTAAATCCCTACAATGGCATCAAGAGCCACTTATACGAATGCATACATGTATATTCTTGCTAGTTCACGGTTTTGTGGTGTTTGACACCACATACCCGTGAGTTAGAAGGCTGTTTTGGTCACCCCTTTTGGTGTTTTAAAGATGCTTCTTTATGCATATAAGGATCTTTAAAACTCTAATTATTTGATGTTTATTTATATGTTCATAACCCATTTGTTCTTGGTTTATGTTGGCCAAAAACATGGGCTATAAGGGGCTGCCAAAATCGATTATCTTATGTATGTTTGATCATGTTGTTGTTGATTATGCATAACAAAGCCTAGACCATTTGGATTGGATGATTGGTTGTCATGTTATATTCATTTGGGCATGTAATAATTTATTATTGTTTCAAGTCTTGTTTTGTAATCTATTCATTCATATGGTTTGTAATAAATAGATTAGGAGTTTATCTTTACTAGAAAAATGTATTAGGATACATATTTTTGTAAGGATGCTCAAGATCAAGACTTGAAGAAAAGATGGACAAAGAGGATGCTTGAAGATGTGGATTCAAGTGGGAGTTCCTTTTGTCAACCATGTGTCATGTTCTTAACCCTTAGGACAAGACCTTTTGACACACTTGTTTTGGCTAAACAAGTGTGCTCAATTTAGTATGCTTTGTTATGCATATATGGATTGTTTGGTTATGCTTGGTTGAATGCTTATGATGTTGTTTTGTTTTGGATATTTGGATGTCATTAACAAACCATCAACTAAAACAAGCTATTACATGAAATTGGTTCTCAAATCATTAAGCATAATAGAATGGGTCTATAAAAGGAGTTAATGGTTTGCAAAATAAAATGGGTTTTATTTATAAGAACCAAATAGGTACCATATGGTTGAATGCATACAATCATATAGTACATGGACTTTTCTAAAACAAGAATTGTGAAATTATAAATCCCTTTTGAAAAACAAGTTAAACACCATCCTTTTACACAACACTTAGGTTACTTGCAAACTCTTAGTGGGATAAAGGTCACCTAACCACTTTGAGGGAACTTGTAACTTGAGGTGATAATGCCATGTTTGTGGGATAAAGGTCACCTAACCACTTATGTGGTAAACTCACACGTGTGTGTAAGTAGGACGACTTGATTTATAAAATATATTGAATGGATCACCTAAAATGTGTTTTATAAAAGGTGTTGATGGGGTAAACATGCCGTTATAAACATAAGATGTTCAAACAATCCCATACCATTAGAAGTTGCAATGGGTTGCAATTGTCATTTATGACTACCTTGTTTATTTAAATAATGGGATAAAGGTCACCTAACCAATATTTAAATATAACGTTGGATTCTAAAATTTTTTTTTATTGATAGTCTATGAGACGTAAAGGGTATTAATAAATGAAATATATAATTATATCAACGATTACTAAAATGGATCTTTGTAAAATCTTGTAGATGGCCGACCACACCAACGCTAATAACGATGTACCAAACCAAAACAACCAATTTCTTAGGGCGATCCTTCAAAGGGATCGTCTAACACCTAACAACTTCATGGATTGGTACCGCAACTTGAGAATTGTTCTCAAGCAAGAAAAGCGGGCCTACATTCTTGATGATCCCATCCCGGATGAACCTAACGAGGAGGATGTGGAGGCCTATAATGATTGGGTTAGATATACGGAAGACTCCATCCAAGTCTCTTGCTTAATGTTAGCAAGTATGACACCCGAACTCCAAAAGGAGTATGAGCTCCATGGAGCCTATGACATGATCACTCAGTTGTGGGAAACGTTCCAGCAACAAGCTAGAGTGGAGCGCTTCGAAACGGTTCGAGCGCTTCATGCATGTCGGATGGAGGAATCCCAATCAGTTTCATCTTATGTTCTTAAGATGAAAAGCCACATCGACCGCCTTCAAAGGCTAAATTGTCCTGTCTCAAAGGAGTTGGCCACGGATTTGATCCTTAATGGCCTAACTAAAAGGTTTGAGGCATTCGTCATGAATTACAACATGAACGGATGGGACAAGAGCATAAATGAACTTCATTCGATGCTCAAATCAGCTGAGGCGGGAATGGGTAAAAGGTTTTTACCCGTTCTCACCATTAATGAAGGTGGGAGAAGGAAGAGGTCTCTACCCCATCCCAAGGCAAATGTTGCCAAAGGAAAGGGGCACGTTGGAGGAAAGGGGAAGATGGTTGTTAGGGCAGAACCTCTGAAGCCCAAGGAGAAGAAGCAAAAGGTTGCTGTAAATGACCCGTGCTTCAAATGTGGTGAGATAGGGCATTGGATGAGAAATTGTCCAGTCTATCTCAAAGAGTTGAGAGAAAAGAGGGATGTAGGGCAAACCTCAGGTATAATTTACATGATACATGTTGAGCTACATGTTATTTCTTCTAACACATGGGTATTAGATACCGGATGTGGAACTCACATTTGCAATTTATTGCAGGGGTTCAAAAGAAATGAGCATTATGCAAAAGGGGAAATAAGTCTCTTCATGGGCAATGGTGCAAAGGTTCACGTTGAAGCCCAAGGAGACTACATTTTGAAGCTTCCAGGTGATTTGGAAGTTATTTTAAACAATGTATTATATGCTCCTAGCTTGACTAGGAACATAATTTCCGTTCCCCGTTTAAGACAATGTGATTATGATTTCAAGTTTGTTGACAATGATATTCATGTTTCTTTAAATCATGTATTTTATTTTAAGGCTATACCTTGCAATGGTATTTATGAATTGGTTCATGAAAACGTAACATATGATAGCTCAATATACCAAGCAACCACCAAAAGACTCAAATTAGATTTGAGTGATACCTACCTTTGGCATTGCCGTCTTGGTCATATAAACAAGAAACGTATACAAATACTTCAAAAGAATGGTCTTTTAAAAACAAATGAATGTGATTCATTTGATGTATGTGAATCTTGTTTACAAGGTAAAATGACTAAGGCACCCTTTAGTGGAACTAACGAAAGGGCAAAAGATTTATTAGGTATCATACATTCGGATGTATGTGGTCCTTTTAAGCCAATGACTAGGAATGGTGAAAGATACTTCATTACCTTTACCGACGATTATAGTCGCTATGGGTATGTGTACTTATTAAGACACAAAGATGAAGCTTTTGAAATGTTCAATATCTTCAAGAATGAAGTAGAAAATCAACTCAATAGGTCAATTAAAATTCTCCGCACCGATAGAGGTGGCGAATACCTAAGTGATGTTTTTCAAGATCATCTTAGGAGTTGTGGGATTGTCTCACAACTCACTCCACCTAGAACACCACAACATAATGGTGTGTCTGAGAGGAGGAATCGAACCTTATTGGATATGGTTTGATCTATGATGGCTAGAAGCACATTACCTCTATCATTTTGGGGTTTCGCTTTGCTCTCCGCGGCCCGTATTCTGAATATGGCCCCAACCAAAAAGGTGGAAAAGACACCTTTTGAGATATGGCATGGAAGAGTTCCATCCCTATCGTACTTAAGGGTCTGGGGTTGTGAGGCTTATGTTAAGACTCCCACCCCAAACAAATTAGATGTCCGATCCACCAAGTGTATCTTTGTTGGATATCCTAGAGATTCTATGGGATATTATTTCTATGATCCACTGGAACAAAAGGTGTTTGTTGCCAGAAAGGGTGAGTTCTTAGAAACTAAGTTCCTTATGGAAGGAACTAGCAGTAGAACAGTGGATCTTGAGGAGGATCAAGACACACAACCCGATGCACGTTTGGTTGAAACTAGCACTCAACGTGAGGATGTTGAGGATGATCAAGCGGTTGATCAATACACACAAAACGTTCGCAGAAGTGGTAGAACTAGTAATCCACCTGAAAGATACGGATTTTTCATGGATGGATGCTATATGGTGGATTCAGATGAACTAGCCACATATCATGATGCAGTGTCCAATTTGGATTGTGACAAATGGCTTGAGGCCATGAACGTTGAGATGCAATCCATGTATGACAATCAAGTTTGGGAACTTGTTGAGCCACCTCTTAATTCCAAAGTAGTTGGAAGTAAGTGGGTTTTCAAGAAGAAAACCGATATGCATGGAAACTTGGATACTTACAAAGCTAGACTTGTAGCAAAGGGTTTCACTCAAACTCAAGGGGTTGATTATGATGAAACCTTCACACCTGTTGCAATGCTTAAGTCTATAAGGATATTGTTTGCCATAGTAGCTCATTATGATTATGAGATTTGGCAAATGGATGTCAAAACCGCTTTCCTAAATGGATATCTTGAGGAAGATGTCTATATGGTTCAGCCTGAAGGTTTTGTCGATCCAAAATATCCTAATAAAGTATGCAAGTTAATGAAATCAATCTATGGATTGAAACAAGCATCAAGAAGTTGGAATCACCGTTTTGATGATGAAGTAAAGAAATTTGGCTTCATCAAAAACGCTGATGAGGCTTGCGTGTATAAGAAGGCTAGTGGGAGCACAATAACCTTCCTAGTATTATATGTTGATGACATACTACTATTTGGAAACGACATTCCAACCATGGAAGGTGTAAAAACCTGGCTTGGAAGTTGTTTTTCCATCAAGGATCTTGGTGAAGCCGCCTATATTCTGGGAATAAAAATCTATAGGGATAGATCAAGACGGCTAATTGGTTTGAATCAAAGTGCATACATTGACAAAATCTTGAAAAGGTTCAAGATGGAAAACTCTAAGAAAGGTACTGTACCTATTCAAAGAGGGACAATATTGAGTACAACTCAATGTCCAAGCTCCAAGGAGGAACAAAATAGAATGAAGGCAATCCCATATGCATCTGCTATAGGATCCATCATGTATGCCATGATATGCACTAGACCAGACGTGTCATGCGCTTTAAGCATGACAAGTAGATACCAGCAAAATCCTGGTGATAGTCATTGGATGGCTGTCAAGAACAATCTGAAGTACCTAAGGAGGACTAAGGACATGTTCTTGATCTACGGGTCTGGTGAAGAAGAACTCGTTGTAAAAGGTTACACGGATGCGAGTTTCCAAACCGATCGAGATGATTCACGATCTCAATCGGGGTACATCTTTATTCTAAATGGGGGAGCTGTTTCTTGGAAAAGCTCAAAGCAAGAAGTCGTAGCGTTGTCCACTACAGAGTCAGAATACGTCGCCGCTTCAATGGCAGCACAGGAAGCTGCATGGCTGAAGAAATTCATAGCCGATCTAGGGATAGTCCCTTCCATTCAGGATCCCCTAGAGATCTTTTGTGACAACGAGGGTGCAATTGCTCAAATCAAGGAACCTCGTGCTCATCAAAAGACTCGGCACATTGAACGGAGATTCAACTACATAAGGGATGAAGTTGAAAAAGGAAAGATATGTATTCGCAAAGTCCACACTGATAAAAACGTTGCGGATCCACTCACAAAACTCCTTGAAAAGGCAAAGCATGAAGGTCATGTTTGTGCCATGGGACTTAGATATTCAAGTGACTGGGTTTGATGTTGTATTTTGTATTTGGATATTGGAACTAATGTTATTTGACTTAATTATATGGTTATAATTTCATTTGTTCTTCTATTTTAGCATGTTTAAATCCGTGAATAAATAAATTATTCTCTACGTCTGTAGTCGATCATACTTGTGGGAACAACTATGAATGTAAGACTATAATGAACTTGGATTGGTTGATATTCATAAGGTATGAATATAAAGCAAGAGGTTGCTACCAAGGTTCATTGATATCTATGGGATATAGATATTGGACTGACCCGCTCTCAATTATTTCTGCATGGAATCTTTCTGATTAGTCATAAGAAATTTTGAGTAAAGGTGAATATCATTGTATCCTCAGACCTGAGATACATATTGGGTCTTGATATTCACCAAGTATTGTACTTTGACTTAGTCCTTTGCTGTTCTGAAAAGGCAGTACATAAGGCTGAGTTCAGGTATGACATGAGGTGATTGTGAGAGACGTATGTAGTCAAGATGGAATTTGTTCCTCTTATTCGTTGAGAGTTAGATGTCTAAGGCCTGTTAAAGTTAAATCATCGGAGAATGACTATTCTGTGTCTCTTGGATTTAACATGACATCTGCAACAAAAGGATAGATGATTAATTCACCTAAAACATATTCAAGTAAGGTACTTGAAAAGGATGATGTTATTGAATGGCACTTAGTCATATACATTAGGGGTAGCAAACCGTTGCTAGGCGTTATTTGCTGCTTGCATCAATCTTCTATAAATCTTGTGCAAGTGGGAGATTGAAGGAAATGATCTGCCCAAGATATATATTAAATTGATGTGGCTAGTGTGATATGATCCAAGTCGGGTCATACCCAATAACAAGCCAAACAAACACCGACAAATATTTATTTGTTGATTAGATCAAACAAATAAATATAAACACCAATTTAGAAACCGGGTTTTCTAAATCATTGCTTTTGCGAATGAACAAGTTTATATATATATATATATATTTGTTCATATGGGATTATTTGTTCATTTTTTAAATTAGTTAGACAATGACAAATAATAGTGTGTGTGTTAGTGATATAAAATTAAAATGGTTTAATTTTACATCATAAGGGTGCAAGAGTGTTTTAGTATTTTTTGAAAAAATTTGAATCAAAGGGGAGACAAAGGGTGCCCATTTTCGGCCGCCCCTTTGTCTTGGGTTCTTCCCTTTTATTAGTTCCAAGGCCATGCATTTGTTGCACACTTGAACACTCTTGCTCCTCTCTCTTTCTCACACACACACACTTGAGGAACTCCCAATCTCTCTCTCTCTCTCTCATGGTTTTGAAGGAGAAAAGAGCAGAATTTTCAGTTTCAAAAGAGGTTTTTGGTTGCTGAAAATTTGGTGTCAAGATTCCTAGCAATCAAAGGTGTTTGTACAAGCTTGGGGTATCACCTCTTGAGGTCTTCTTCCTTGGAGATTCAGCCACGATTTCATTTTCTTTCACCTCAAGAAATTCGTTCCTTTGAGCTGCTACAAAGGTTGTATTTTCACCATCTCATGTTTTTCATTGTATGCACTTTCGTATAATGATCCATGGTTTGGGGTTGCTTATTAAATGGGTTTAATAACCATCTTATTAACATGTTTTAAACTTCTAAATCCGCTGCGTTTTCATATAAACAAGGTTATATGAGCTTTGATAAACTTGTTAAATCCCTACATGTAGGACATCTGCGGATGTCTAACTTAAAGCTGAAATTTAAAGTTTGTATAGAAGTATAACTTGATTTCCATAGGTTACCAATCTATGGAAATGAATTATACTTGTAAAATATTAACTCATTCGTAGGTTACCAATCTACGGATAGTCATATTTTACTCCCCCTTAAGTTTCGCACTGTAGCTTCTACTGATGTTTACAATGCACTGTAGCTTCTGCTGATGCTTAAAATGTACTGTAACTTCTGCTGATGCTTAAAATGCCATAATTGAAACTTATTTTATTGTATGGTCCTAATCAACTGATAGAACCATTTATTGCTATTGGACCTTGTTGACTTTGTATTCATGCCAATTGTGTATAAGAAAGTTTATATTTTAAAAACTTAATGTATCCAAAAGCCAAGTTAGTGCTTAGGTTCCAATTCCTTCATATTGACAATTCATTTGACAATTTTGTTTTTAACTTATTTTCATGATTCTACTCCCCCTAAATTTTTGATTAATGATGAATGAATGCATTTATCATAAATTTGTAAGAATAGTATCATGAAAGACACATGTCTGTCCAAACAAAAAGAAATTAAACTAAACAAAATTGAAATGAGTACTATGTACAAGCATATATACACATAGAATGGGATCATACTATAACACTAAGCATCTTCCTGATGAATTAATTTGTTAAAATGATACCTGATCTTAGTTCTAATTGCAAGTATGTTTGTCCACTTAAATCCATACAAGAGTATTGTATCAACTAGGCATGCTGTTTTTCGTGTTTATTAGTGAGTAACTGTTATGGGCTTCACATTCAAATCACTTAGAGTTTGTCCTCCCTTTGTGAGTCAAATCATCACTTTTTCACACTTAGAAACTATGTACTTTAAGTTATAAGTTCTATCTTGAGATGCATTTGACATCTCATTAATGCATTGATGTAAAAGCTCTAGATTTAATATACAGTTGATCACAGAGGATTCTTTTGAGAGCTGAGATATGATCATCATCAGGTCACCAGGTCTTTACTTACGTAAAACAGAGGTGCCTTTAACCCAGGTCTTTGTTTATATAAAAAAGAGGGATGATGAGGATCATGATCTTTTCACCAGTTGGTTACAAATGTATACCATGGTGATCATACACCCAGATCTTTGTTTACACAAAACAGAGGGAGTATGATTTGAAAAGATAGATATTATAAAGTGTGGGTACATAGTGTGCTTAGATGAGTGATTTGATCACATCAGAATAAGACTCACTTTTTGTATCCTCAAAATGAAGTTTCCCATAAACAATCACTTTGCATTATGTTTGGCATGCTCTTAGTGTAGTTTCCACTCAAGATGAACCTACTCACATATCAAGTAACTTGATCAGATTTTAATGATATTTAAGAATTCAGGTAGAAGCAAAGGCATAGTGACTATCATTTCCCATACATATGTCATGCTGAATTAAAATATACAGAAAGAAAGACAATATTTTTATTCTAAACTTCAGAAGATGCTATAGAAGTTTCTTCCGAAGGTAAATTGCTTTCGAAAGAAAATTGTACTAAGACATAAATTTCTTCCGAAGGTAATTAAATTTATTATTATTATTATTATTACTATTTACAAGGACAAACACATGTTTTTCTTTGGTTTTCATAATGATTAATCTAAGTTAATCATGCCCAGAGACTCAATTAGAAAATTAAATCTAACTGAATCAAAGGCTTTAGTGAATAAATCAGCAAGCTGATTTGTTGTATCCACTTTGACTAACTTGATCAAACCTTTTTCTAAGCAATCTCTCAGAAAATGGTATCTTATTTCAATATACTTTGCTTTACTATGTTGTACTGGATTAGCAGTGATAAACATAGCTGCTGAATTGTCAATATAAATTGAAGTCTGAAGGAAATTGTAACCATAATCAAGTAATTGGTTTTGCAACCAAAGGAATTGAGAGAAACCAGCTGAAGCAGCTATGTACTCAGCCTCAGCTGTGGATACAGATACATTTGTTTGCTTCTTGCACTGCCATGAAATTAGTCTTGGTCCTATGAATTGACATCCACCAGTTGTGGATTTTCTGTTATTGTTGCATCCGCCAAAGTCACTCTCTGAATATGAGTAGAGAGTGAAATCACCATCCTTTGGATACCAAAGTCCAAGTGCTGGTTTTCCTTTGAGATATCTGAAAATTCTCTTCACAACATTCAGATGAGACTCTTTTGGATCTAACTGGTACCTAGCACAAACACACACAACAAACATAATGTTAGGTCTACTGGCAGTTAAATACATAAGTGATCCTATCATTGATCTATATAATCTTTGATCAACCGTTTTTCCTATAGGATCAAGTACAATCTTTTCAATTGTTGAGGCTGGTGTTTTGCATGAAGATGTAACAACAAGGCTGTACTTCTTCAATATTGATGTATTTATTTCTCTTGATTGATGAAAATGTCATCTGTCTTCTGATGGACTTGTAGACCAAGAAAGAAAGTTAATTCTTCTATTGAACTCATCTGAAACTCAGATTTCATCAATTCTTCAAAGCTTACACACAATCTCTTGTTAGTTGATCCAAATATAATGTCATCAACATATATTTGAACAACTAAGAGATCTTGATGTTCTTGTTTGAGAAAGAGAGTCTGATCAATGGTTCCCCTTTTGTATCCATGCTTGAGCAAGAAAGATGATAATGTTTCATACCACTTTCTTGGTGCTTGGTGAAGACCATACAAAGCTTTATCAAGCTTGTATACCCTGTGTGGGTAGTGAGGATCTTCAAATCCAGGAGGTTGTGATACATAGACTTCTTCATCAATTTTCCCATATAGGAAAGCACACTTGACATCCATTTGATAGACAGTGAACTTCTTATATGATGCATATGCTAGGAATACTCTTATGGCTTCAATTCTTGCAACTGGTGCAAAAACTTCATCATAGTCTATTCGTTCTTCTTGTGTGTAACCTTGTGCAATCGATCGTGCTTTGTTTCTCACAATTATACCTCTGTCATCTAGTTTATTTTTGAAGAGCCATCTTGTTCCAATTAGATGTTGGCCTTCAAGTAAATCAACTAGATTCCACACTTTCTGCTTTCTGAATTGTTGAAGCTCTTCTTGCATAGCTTTAATCCAGCTATTGTCCTTTAGAGCAACTGTGATGTTTGGAGGAACCACTTGTGAAAGAAAACGAGTGAAAAGACAGATGTTGGCAGTTCCACTTTGGCTTCTAGTAGTTCTTTTGTCAGGATCACCAATAATGTTGTTGACTGGATGAGTCTTATGAATTCTTGTTGTTGGAGTTGATTCAACTGGAATAGATGATTCCAAGTTAGTCATATTCATTGATGCAGACGGATCCAATCCAGTTGATGAATTTAGGAAGTAATCAAAGTGTTCCTCCTGTTCATCATTGGGTATTGAGTGGTCTTCTTGAGTTTGAACATCAGGACCATCATTAATGTCTTCCGTAGGAACTTCTCCGGAAGTATTTTGTTCTTCCGTAGGAGTTACAGGAACTTCTACGGATGGTATATGAGGACTTGATGAATTATTTCCAATGTTTGTTGTATCTTCTTGAGAGCATGGAATAGCTGCTGAGACATTATTCATATCTCCGGATACACAATGTCAATCTGCGGATGCAGAGTCAGCAGCTGCTGATGAAGTGTTTCCATCTGAGGATGTACATTCAGTTTGCTGGACTTGTGCATCATCATTGTCATTATTTGTTGTTCCTTGTTCCATAATACTTGATGTGTGTATCCTTGGAGGATCAGCAGATAATGACACTTCATTCATATTTGGGGGAACAAATGGATAGCATGTATCATCAGATCTTGCATTATTCAAATAACCAAAGTTAAATGAGTCTGTTAATGCATCTA
Source organism: Flaveria ramosissima (assembly GCA_025215565.1). Taxonomy (NCBI): domain Eukaryota; kingdom Viridiplantae; phylum Streptophyta; class Magnoliopsida; order Asterales; family Asteraceae; genus Flaveria; species Flaveria ramosissima. The sequence goes on from CM046037.1 coordinate 84,012,762, forward strand.
TATCAAACAACCATGATGATCCTTTAACTGATTTAGGAAATAAGGATTCATCAAATGATACATTAGGAGTTTCTTCCATAATGTTATGTTGTGGAATGCAGATCCTATAAGATTTAGATGTTGAAGAATATCCAACAAAGAAACCATTAAAGGCTTTTTTTAAAAATTTTCCCAATTGTTCTTTTGTGTTTAAAACAGATACATGACACCCAAAAGCTCTAAGATATCCTATGTAAGGTTTTCTTTTAAATAAAAGCTCATAAGGTGTTTTATTATGTTCTTTGACAATCAATGTCCTATTTTGAACATTGCATGCTGTATTCACTGCTTCAACCCAAAAGGTGATTGGCAATTGTGAATCAGCTAGCATTGTTCTTGCTGCTTCAATAAGTGTTCTGTTTCTTCTTTCAGCGACTCCATTATGTTGTGGAGTTCTTGGTGCACTGAATTGTCTTGCAATACCTTTATTCCTGCAAAAGGAATCTAAGTCAGTATTAACAAATTCAGTCCCATTGTCACTCCTGAAAATTTTAACTTTTAAATCAAGTTGATTCTCAATGAATGTTTCTGATGTTTCACTCTTTTGTTTTAAGAAGAATACCCATGTGAATCTAGTGAAATCATCAACTATCACCAAACAATATTGCCTCTTTCCAATGCTCATCACATTGGTTGGACCAAAGAGATCCATGTGAAGCAATTTGAGTGGTGTTTGTATTGATAATTTTAGATTTATGAGACACTCTATGTTGTTTTCCTTTATAACAAGAAGGACAATGGTTTGAACAATAAAACTCTTTCTTTGGCAATCCAATGATTATGTCATTTTTCACCAATTTGTTCATGTTCTTTATGTTAGAATGAACAAGCCTTCTATGCCACATTTGAGATTCATCTTCTGATGATTTAGATAGGAGGCATGTTTCATGTCTTATGAGTGAAGTTTTGTTCATATCCAAAACATATGTGTTTCCTTTTCTTGATGCTTTAAGAAGGATCCAATCTTCTAGAACAGAAAAACCTGGCTTAAGAATGTAACAGTTAGTGTTATCAAATAATGTGGTATAATTTTGATCACAAATTTGAGACACACTCAGTAAATTATATTGTAAATTTTCACAATAGTTTACTTTCTCAAATTTGAGCACGCCATTAGTTACCATTCCTTCACCAACTATTTTACCTCCCTTCTTATCCCCACCAAATGCCACATATGAGGCATTTTTATGTTTGAAGTGTTAGTCCAGGATGATCAAACTTGAATCAAATCATGAAGAATTAGATCAAAATATGATAATCACAATCAAAACCCCTTTGATCTTCAAATTAGATTGCAAAATATGTTTACAAGTAAATCCCTCAATCAATTGGTCATTCAACCATTAACCAACACTAATGACAATTAACCTATTTATAGTCTAGACTAATATTCACTAATTGCACTTAACCCCCTAGACTTAGGCTAATTAATACAAAATTACATATTAAGTATAAAAATGACTAAAAACAAGATAAAATATATTTTGTTCACACAAAATATATTTATTACAATAAAACTCCTAGTCATTTAAATCTTCAACGTCTTGTCTCGGTTCCTCGTCTCGAACGTGTCGGGTTTGACTTATGTTGACTTTGACCGCGACGTTGACTTTTGTTGACTTTCACTGTGTTGATAATATAGACTATCTTTTCCAGCTCCAACAATACTCCCCCTTAGTCTATCATTATCAACGTCTTCAAACGAATTCAGCACCGAAAAGTCAACAGTAGAAAGATCTTCAAATTGAAGCTTTCTGAATCTGATGAGAAAAATTATTCATCTCATAAGCTCCCCCTATTTATATGCTCCCCCTTTTCGAGTGCAAGCTTTACAAGGATATTGGAACAGGTTTCCCAAATCTCTAATCTTGAGTGCTTCAGAAGATGTAGGAGGAGGATTCCTAGCTCGGTATCTTCTGCAAACTTGAGGAACAGGCTCTCTGATCAGGTACACTGCTTAACTGATGATCGGCCATCACTTAAAGCAAAAACCTGAAACACATTCTCAAACACAATCTCGACATTTCTAATTAGATCATTTCATTTTAACAAAATAAACCCGTGTTTATCTGTGTGTGAAAAACAAGCGAACCCGTGTTCGTTTGCGCACATGAAATGTAATCAGCATAATATGGAAGATCTAAAAGAAATTTTGAAATGAAAATTTATTATAGTTTTTTATTGTTTATTATATACATTTATTATAATATATATATTTTTAATTTTATGTATATATATATATTATATTTTTTGTATATATATTTTTTTTAATTACCAAGAACTGAATCGATCATGAGATCATATCCTCAAGATATACTTTAGCACAAAGATGAATTTATACATCGACAAGCAATGAGATCACACTGATAACTGAATCTAATCACAGTCTTTGAATGATTTTGAAATTCTAAAACAAATCAATAACGATTGCTGATATGTTTGTCCACTTAAACCCATGCCCTATCTTTTTCAACAAGCAGAAGATGATTCGTTAAGGTTCGATTAAATGCTTTAGAATGCTAGGACCCCACAATCATTTGGCAAAAACCCTCACCCAACCTCAGGATTTCTTGAATTTTGTAACGATCTTTATAGAACAAGGCTTGTGCAGTAGTGTGCAAGTGATTATCAACAGAATATTGCATTCTGTGATGAATTCATCATTTAGATGATTTGACACTACTTAGACCAAAATGGTGAGAGCTCCAGGTCTATACTCACGTATAACAAAGGAGATGACCATTTAATCATATGCCGATGAGAGCTCCAGGTCAGTACTATCGTACAGCAAAGGAGATCATCACTCCAGGTCAGTACTTCCGTACAGCAGAGGAGATTAGCACAAACACAAGACACATAAATACACCAATCATGGCTCAAATATATGGCTTATATGATTTGTATCATGGTGGGTGAAAGATCAATTCTCAATCCAATTTTTGTCGGGACTCAGTTTTTGTGCAGGCCAAAATGATTGCGTAAATCCAGACATCCTTAAGCATGATGTTTTAATTTAAATCATTATGCTGCTGTCTACTTTATTCTTCAAGCTGAGTCTACCAAGCATATCATTAAAGAATCTGTTTGTTTTTCTATTATTTACAATTAAAAATAAGATGTAAATCAGATAACAGCATCAGTTACTATCATTTCTCATTTTAAAAACGCAAGTCATGCAAAAACAAGCATTGCAAGAAGATATACAATCATTTCTCAATCATCTCAAATCAAGTTCTCAGTTCTCTTTTCATTTTTATTTACATATACTCTCCCCCTAAATTTTTATTTTTGCAAACTTTTTTATTTTATATTTATATTTATTTGTTATTTTTTTTAATTTTTTTTTATTTTTTAATTTTTTAATTTTTTATTTATTTAATTTTTTTTAAACTGTACAAAAATAAAAATTTATCAAAGAAGGTCTTCCAAACTACACTGATATGAAGATAAGAAATGAATTCTCAAGAAATATGCAGTGATTGTGAAGTGACAACGGTGATTGTGCATATAAATATCCAGATTGTGGATAAAATACCATGACCTTAACTTGTTTGTTCCGCCTCAAATTTGAATCAAGAACAATCTCTGTCAGTAAACCGGATTACTAACAGTCCTCCTGAATTGTTCCTGCACTCATTAACAAATTAGTTAGAAAGGGAAACCCAGGCCATCGTAGTCCTGGAAGTTCCTTTTTCATCAAGATAAGTAACAAGCTTCTGCACACAACCGTTTAAACAATCGGGGATTGTTGTATCCTTCTTTTTAATTTGCCAAATTTGCTTCGGTTCAATTAACTTGGATTTGAATGAATTAAATTTGGAAATCATTTTCTGTTTAAGACCGGAAGGAAAAGAATTTGGTTTGAAACCTTTGGTCATTTTAATCTTTGAATCATGTGAAACCGGCTTCACATGAAAAGGTTCGGATGGAGGGTTTTTCATCCAACCATTCAAAGATGTGTGCTTTTTACCTCTTGATCCAGAGAAGCAACCCGTGTTGCCTTTACCGTCTGGAACATTCTTTTTATACTTACATACGGAGAAGCAATTTGTTTTGCCTTTACCATTCGTAGCAAGCCTTTGAGGACATTTCTTTACCACATGCCCTTCTTTTCCACACTCAAAACAAGCCTTGAAAAGCTTTTGATTCTTTGTAGTCCCGTGTTGTGGAGGTGGTGATGAGGATTGCTTGGAGCTTGTAGCAGATTCTTGCTTGTTATGTAGTTTCTCGTGCTGAGCAGTGAATGAGATCTTTTCTGATTTACTGGGATGCTTTGCAATTGGAGAAGAGATCCGTATTGGTCTTGATTCAGCTTTTGGAAGCTTTTGTGACTTGAAAATGTCAGGAGATATCTTGATCTGTGAGGAACCAACACGCTCCTCTGTGATTGAATCATCATCTGAGCTTATCCAGTCTCGTATACACAGATCATTCTCCAACGGATCTTGATTGACATCTCCTATCGTGTTGGCTTTGCTTGTAGGATTCTCATTGCCTGATGATTCAACAATTGTTCCTTCTTTGACAAACCTGACGGGAACAAACGAAGGAATGTTACCTGATTTGAATTTGTTGAAGAAAGTTGGAGAAAAAACTGATATTGGTGTTTGAGCATCAGAAGTGGAATCGTCATTAATCTTCTTATCAGACCCTTGCTTGAGGAATCCCAAAGCTACAGGAGAATCCTGCACATCTCTAACCTCTTTAAGATTAACGTTGCTTAAACCTGCATTTAAACTATTAGTTTCTGCAGCTTCAATCAAATCATTAGATGGATGAGGTTGAGGTATAGGAGAGTAACAATAGGTGCTAGGAGGAGGATAGACGTATGGATTTTCACCACAACCCACTCCCGTTTTAATCCTAGCTCCCCTCTGTTTACACAGTAGCTCATCCTGTTTCATTCCAGATATGGTCCATCTATCAAGCTTTGTTTTAAGCTTGCTTGTTTCAAATTCAGCCAAAGTGACTCTTTCGTTTAAAAGATTAATTTCAACATTTCTTTCAAGAAGAGTTCGTTTTAAATGATCATTTTCTTTTAAAGCTTCATTTAATTTGATGAAATACTTGGCTTCATTCTTTTTAAGTTCTGCGTTTATGGTGGTTAACTCCTTTTGGTTATCTAAAAGTAACCTATTAGCTTTATACACACCAAATAAACGAATTTTACAAGCAGAAGAACACATATCCTGAACTGTCTCGTATGGAAGATCCAGGATGACTCTTTCAGCAGTAAGAGCCTTCTCACAGTTGCAAACTCTGGTATTTCGCTTCCATTCCTCTTCCTTCTCAGCATCACAAACTTCAGCATTCAACTCAGCTCTACCTTTACCTATTGATGTCTGCTTAAGTTCCTCTTGTACCTCTTTGGTTTCAGGTTTTGGTAAACCGTCGGAATTGGTGCCAGAATCTGATCTCTCTTCTGGTTTCTCTTTGGAGTTTGAAGTGATCTTTGGAGTTAGATATGTCGCTTCATAGTACTCATGATGTTTGATATCCAACTCAATCTCTTTCAGTTTGTTGATCACCTCCATCAGTTTGTAATCCCGAAAGCCTCTATCTCGTTGAATCGACTTGCCGTGTGAGCTCCATTCTGATGGGAGGGAATCAAGCAATCTTATAACTTGTTCATGATTTCCCAATTGGGCATCAAACTTCTTCAGATTACTTGCCACCAACTGAAAACGATCAACAAAATCAGACATCGTTTCATTCGTTAAAGCTGCAAAATTATCAAACCAACATTGTGCAATTGTGAGATCATCAGATTCGAAGGATTTAATCAGTTCTGCAAAAGCCATTTTTATTTTTATTTTGTTTAAACAATTAAACGCCCCAAAAATATTTTTCCCAAAAAATTTAGAATAATTCTCCCCCGGGAAAAATATTTCTTTTTTTTAAATGTCACGCTAGAAAATCTTCCCAAAAATATATATATTTTTTTTATAAATCTTGCAAAATCGATGAAAATTTCTTTATCAGGATAAACTCAATTAATCCCAACTAGGGGAAAAAAGTCATCTTTGACATTCTAGTTTCGCTGAAACAAAATGATAATTTCGCCGAAATTGTAGTTTCGCAGAGCTAGTTTCGCAGATATATTTAGTTTCGCTGAGCCGACAGTAGTTTCGCTGGAAATTCTGGCAGCAGTTTCGCTAGCCAAATGCTTTAGACTACTTTGTTTCGCCGACAATTTCGCACAAAACAAGCTTCAACTTTCGTTCAATGATATTTTCGGCAGCAATTTCGCTTTAAAATCAACCACAATCACTGTTGAACTTTCGTTCAATGAAACTAGTTTCGCAGGACAGCAGAAAACAACTTTATTGAGGATAACCGATGTAGTTTCGCTGGAAGAACTCGTAGTTTCGCTGGATGAACTGGTAATTTCGCTGAACGAAGCTGAAAAACTTTTTCAACACGAAATCAATCTGAAAACACCCAAATCTCAATGGATTTGATACCTGATGATTAACAGAGCTTTCCCAACCAATAACAAGCAAACTTCAATCAATTTCCATGTCAATAACACTCAAATTTGATCCAAAATTGATGAAAACATGATATTGAACAAAAACAACCAAAACCTCAACTTCTCTCTCTCAAATTCTTCAAATCTTCAGTGAATTTGATCCAAAATGGCTCTGATACCAAATTGTAACTCTAGGATAAACAAACTTGAATCAAATCATGAAGAATTAGATCAAAATATGATAATCACAATCAAAACCCCCTTGATCTTCAAATTAGATTGCAAAATATGTTTACAAGTAAATCCCTCAATCAATTGGTCATTCAACCATTAACCAACACTAATGACAATTAACCTATTTATAGTCTAGACTAATATTCACTAATTGCACTTAACCCCCTAGACTTAGGCTAATTAATACAAAATTACATACTAAGTATAAAAATGACTAAAAATAAGATAAAATATATTTTGTTCACACAAAATATATTTATTACAATAAAACTCCTAGTCATTTAAATCTTCAACGTCTTGTCTCGGTTCCTCGTCTCGAACGTGTCGGGTTTGACTTATGTTGACTTTGACCGCGACGTTGACTTTTGTTGACTTTCACTGTGTTGATAATATAGACTATCTTTTTCAGCTCCAACATGAAGTCATGGAGAAGTGAACAGTTTCCTGTCATATGCCTGAAACAACCACTGTCAACATACCACTTGTTGTCAGCTCTCCAAGATTGTTCCTGCACACAGAAAGAAATCAGTTATAATTGACAACCCAAGCCTTAATGATCTTGGGTTTGTCAGCAGTGTCTAAAATTGTTACTCCTTCATGAATAAGTCTTGAAGTTTTTGTATTAATTTTAGTTTTGTTTGATTCATTCTGAGTTGTTTCAGGTGAGGATGATTATGTTGTAGATGAGGTTGTTGAACTGAGTCCTGTTTTCTCAATCTCTTCTTCATTCACCTTATTTTTGTTGGTTTGTTGCTTTGATTTTGATAATGAATCTTGATGGTTGAAAGTTTCACTATCTTTTTATTTTGAATGAGGTACATGAGTTCCCTTTTCAAAATTATCAAAGAAAGTATCATCAGCATTTGTTTCCTTTTCAGTCAAATCCACACATTTGTGAGGTGCTTTTGATTGCTGAAATGCTTTTCTTTTCTTCAGAGGTTAAACATCAATGGATGTTTTCTCCTTTGGTTTTGACTTTTGTTTTTGTTGTGGCTTCTTTATTTTTGAATCTTTTTCACAACAGTAGATTGAGTGTCTGATTCAGTTTTATCTTATTGTTTATTCTTTGTGCTCTTTGTCTTGTTCTTTTTGTTAAAATAACATTCCTGAGTTGAATGGTTATTTTTGTTACAAATAGCACAATGTTTGTTGAAGTAGCAGTCAGATGTCATGTGATTGTTCATATTGCTAATAGAATAATAACTACTGAAGTAACAATCTTCAGTATTGTGGCTTTTCATGTCACACCATTTGCAATACATCTTATCTGATTCTTTGTCAGAATCAGTTACTTTCTTCTTCTTTGTCAACTTATGAGGCTTTGCATCCTTTTCCATTTTGAAGTTGATTTATCCTTTTTCAGCTTTTGAGGCTTTGATTTGTTTGTTGCTGACTTTGCCTGCCGTAGATCATCTACTGAATCAGTAGATTTGGTTTTCCGCAGATCTTTTACTGAAGAAGGTTTCTTCTTCCGCTGAAGATCAACTGATTGCTTCTTCTTTCCTTTATCTACCGAAACTGTGTGTACTTCCTCAGTAGGTACACACTTTTCAGTTTCTTCATTTGAAGATTTTTGTTGCTTATGAAGTTCTTGAAGACCTTCTTTAGAGTTACTTGTTCCTGCTGATGTATTTGTGGCTGGTGGGGATGAGTTGGTAATTTGTGGTTGCCTGAAAGATCTTTGAGATGATGATGGTTGGTGAGACTGATGTTGCTAATGTTGTGTCAAATCAGGATTTGATTGTTGATTTCATTCTATAGAAAAATGTCCATAGAGATTGCACTTGAAGCATCTTACCTTTGACTTATCAACACCAATCTTTGATGATTTACTTGCAGCAGCCAAATTTTTATTTCTCCTGAGATATTGTTTGGCTCTATAAACAATCATTGCCATTTGCCATTGTAGATCCATCTCCTCCACTACATCTGGATGTAGTTCTTCCAAGTCTTGCTGGCAAATGTTGGCAGAAGTTAATGAGCTTCCCAGATAAGCTTGAAAACTTGAACTGAAAGCTGCAAAAGCTGCTTTTTGTTCTTCAGAGTCCAGAATGACAGTGATGGGCTCTGTTTGGTTGTTATTTGATGAAGACTTTGCTGATGATGTATTTCTTAGATCATCAGTTCCTCCTTTGTCTTTACTTGACTTACTTTGAGAAGATTTCTTTGAAGGCTTTGATGTATAGAAACTTACTTCCTCTTCATCTTCACTCAAAGTACAAGAGTTATCACTATTATTGTTGGAAATGAAGGCACTTCCAGCACTTTTCTTTTCTTTAAAGTGATAGGGTGAGACATGAGTTCTCACACTCTTGTTTCTTGATTTTTCATCCATTTCAAAAGCCTCAACTTTAGCTACCAATGTATCTAAACCAGTTGCTTTGAGGTCAATGGTGTTCTTGAACATGGACACAGTTTGCTTCCAACTTTCAGGCAAAGTATGGAGCATCTTCTTGTTTAATTCCTCATTTATGTATTTCAACTCCAAGATATTCATCTCTGTTACAAGTTGCATAAATCTATGGAGTTGTTGAGGAATTGATTCACCCTCAATATGATGAAAGGTTTCATATTGTGAACGAAGGGTGTCCTTCCTAATGCTTCTGATTTTATCACTCCCTTCACAGAGTGTATGAAGAATCTTCCACAAGGAATTTGCTGTTTTGTAATTATCAAATTTGATTAATATTTCTTCAGGTAAAGCCATACTAAGTAAGCTGTATGCCTTAATATCGACTTTAACCTTCTTAATATCATCAGGTGACAGATCCTTTGTACTTATGGGTTGATTATTGTCATTATAATCCGGCCCAAGAGTGGGTGGAATATAAGGACCTTCAGTTATTGACACCCATAAGTCAGAATATGTATAATTCACATGATTCCTGAACTTGATTTTTTAGGATTTAAAATCTGCTTTTGTTTCCAACTTCGAAGGTTGGTATGATGATCCACCAAAGTTACTCATGTTTTGATTTGTTGAATCAAAAATTTGTTAATGTATTTGAACAATTTATGAATGTCAATCAATAACCAAGATCTACTATTTAATTGATTTGGATATTGTCATGTAACATAACTTGCTGAAGGACAATTCACTGTTTTAATCAATTCACACAAAAACGATTTGCTTAAAAGCAATAGATCTAATCAGCAAAAATTGACAAATCTAGTGAAACAAGCAAACAATTAAACACTATTAACACTGATAGATCAATCGACCTAAATCAATGAGCACTTGGCTCTGATACCATCTATGAATCCAAGGATCGCAATCAGAAATTATCGGTGTTAATAAAGAATCAAATTAATGTTTGCGGAATCAACATTAACCTTGTTTAATTGTTTTAATAATTAAATATCAAATACAATGATTAATGATTATGACGAACACAATGAGAAGAACACAATTAACAAGCAAACAAAAAGATATAATTCAAACGTATTTCATTAAACTGATTAATGATTACAGATGAATAAATAATGAATAATAAATGCTTCGAACGTGTTGATGTTGATGTGACGGCTGCTCGGGTTTATGTTTGTGTGATTTGATGTCATGCTTGGGTTTGCCGTATTGATGCTTGGTTGTTTTTGTTTGTGTGTCGTCAATTGATGTGAAACCTAGGATCCATATTTATAGGCACATGTGTTTCAGTTAAGGAAACACCAGATCTCTTGGGATTCGCACAACTGTCTTGTTGACTTGTTAACTTGTAACACTTGTATTATTTAAATACAAGTGTTTGGATTCCGTAGCTACATAGTCTTCCGTAGGTGTTTGTTCTTTGGAAGGTACTTTGTTCTTCCAAAGTTCTTCAGTCTTCTGAAGGTATTCAGTCTTCTGAAGGTGTTTGCTCATCCGCAGGAGTTTGCTTGAACTCTTTGATTGACCACTTGAACTCCAGAGTTGATTGTTCATCCGCAGATGATCTTCGGATGTTTGTTACTTGTAAGAAACATATCTAAGGAAGAACAAAATGTTCATCCGTAGATGTTTCTTACACTTAGTCAATTCCAGCAATTGACCAAGTATCATGTTTGTACCTGCAATCATACACAGATCAACACACATATGGGTTAACCTATATAGACAATGCATACATCAAAATAATGAATTACAATCATTCATTACAAATATTGATTAAAGTTCTAAGCCTATACAAAATGATCTAGATCTATTGTTCCTAGATCTAACAGACATCACTAGGCAAGGGAAACCAGGGTGCCAAGAAACCACATATGGTGGTGAGGATGAACATACTAGGTATGTTACCTCATCTCCCCATGATTCTTCAAAAGAAGATGAGGGAAGCCTAAAACTCACCATTCAAGACCTACTTTCTAAAGTCTCAAACCTTGAATCTAAGGTTAGGACTTTAGAGGATAGGTCTGCCACTCAGCAACTTGAGATTGAAACTCTCAAGGCCAAACTAGTTGAGAAACAGATTAAGAGGTATGTTAGGCATGTACCAATTCAGGTCTCATTGACCTCTTCCTCTAGCTCATCAAGCTCTCAAGATGATGCTACCAAAAAAGGGGAGAGTGTTCAGGGACAAAGACATGAGAAACCACAAAGTCAAGCTCTTGCTTCCTTAAGTTCAAAATATCCCATTCAACAAGCTTCAATTTTTCCTGAGCCTCCTCCAGTTGTAATTCAAGTGGACCAAAGGATGCTCCAAGATCTCAACAGGTTCTTCAACAAGTTCCCGATGGAATCTCTTATTGAACAGCCAAGTCCTGATCTGTCTGTGATCTACTTCGGAGCTCAAGAGCTTTAGTGGTTAAATGCACCTTCTACCACTATTGAGGAAGTTGGGCAACCTAAGGTCCAAGTGGAACCTGAGATTGATTTCGAAGGGGAAACAAGGACTGATGGCCTAGCAACTGAAATAGTTGGGACAGAGAATGCATTCTTACAGACTTCTGAAGCATAAGTCAAAGCCTCGGAAGAACAACTTCAAACTTCCGAAGCTGAGATTGAAGCTGCTGAAGGATTATTTTCTCTATCCGATGATCTTGAAGTCACAGGCAATCTTAGAACTTGCATCTGAGGTCAATAGGGAGGATTTTCTCGCCCAACCCCTAGCTCAAACATCATCATTGACACTAGCTCCCATTACCACCACTCAACCTGAAACTTCCATCTAAGAACCTCCAAAGTCTAGCACTTCCGAAGATGTCAAAGGAAAGAGGAAGATGACTGAGGAAGAGCTTCAGGAGGAAGCAAGGTTAGAAAAGCTTAAAAGGAAAAGGTAGACTCCCAACTGGGAAGCTGCTAGCTGCAAGTAGCAAAGCAGCTGCAGCCAACCAGGAGGCTATCAACAACTGGAGAAGAGTGGACATCATTGAAAGGCTTGTCAAGCTGGGAGTTGTGAATGAAGATGTACTCCTGCTACCACTAGAGGAGTTAGTAGAGTTAGAAAAGGCAACTTTGCTGCAAATTCAGCACAATGAATAAGTAGCAAGGTTGGCCTTGGAGGAAGAGAGATAGAAAGAGAAAAGAGAGGCTGATCAGCAGCTAAGGAGGGAAATGATAACTTTCCTAACCTTTAGGGGTTTCTCTCAAGAAGAACTATCTCCACATGACAATGATACGATCTTATGGCTCTTTAACAAAGAGCAAGATAAAATGGAGAAGGAGAGAAAGAAAGCTGCAAAGGAGAAACTGAGGATGAAAAGGAAGAAGGAAGAAGAAGCAGGACTCGCTGCTATAAGGAAGATAGGTGATAAAGCCTGGATGAAGGACTATCTCCGGGCTCATGGCTTCTCTGGCATGCAGGTGGGTCCAATGTCTGAGAAGACTCTCCAGCGACATGTTAGTGACATAAAGGTGGACATTCGCTCGGGGAAAAGGAAGGAGATGTATAGAAGGGGACAGGGGATGATCTTCAAACCAACTACTCAACCTCAACCTCAAACCCAACCACAACCTGAACCAATCCCTTTTCCATTCCCCATTAAAACTAAACCAACCTCTGAGCCTTACACCCCTAAACCTACACCATCATCCATACCTACTTCCTCACCTCAACCACTTAATCTACCCATACTCAAACCCAAAACACTTCCCAGAACCCAAACACCACAACCTACACAACAACCTCCCAAACCATCCCCTCAGCCTTCCAAACATTTCTTCTTAAAGGAGTTTAAGGAGATCAAGACAAAGCTCATCAACTGTACAACCTTGAGTGACATCTCTTATGAGGAGGAGTCTGTCAAACTAACCTATGTTGATGGCTCCTCATGTTCCCTCACTAGAGATCAATTTCTTGATCTGCCTAGATGAACATTGGACCAAGCCGCAAAACTCTTTGGCCTCAACTCAGACTCACTGAACGAAGAAGAGAAGAAGCTAAAGAGAAGACTGGTGATTCTGCTGGATACAAAGAAATGGGACAAGGTGCCAAGTCAACCCCTTATGACTAGAAAGAAGATTATTTAGTGGAGGTTCGAAGACTCTTCTCACAACTCTGTTGTGGAAAGAGAGAGTAGAGAGCTAAATAGGAGAAATGCCTCATCTCTGCTACACTTAAGCAGATTTGACATTGCTGAGTTAGCAGAGAAGCCACTCTCTAACCCCTCCAAGTCTGAGATAGCTGCTCATATAAGAAATCATCTGAGCAGTCTTCATCTGGCCGAGCTAACTGCTATGACCAAGATTGAAGAAGAGTTGAGACTGAGGGAGGAGGAGGAAAGGAAAGGATCAACAACCAAAGGCAAAGTCTTTTTACAAATGGTTGAAGGTCCTACACTTGAATCCATAGTTAGATGGGAGTATGACTATAACTCTCATCAACTAACTCTCTTCAAAGGGGCACAAAAAAAGGTGCATGTCATTCATAGTGATAGACTGGATCTCCTATCTACGAATGACATGTACAAACTTCTTAGCACCACTTCACGGAAAAACTAGGAAACAGATAAGCATCTTCTATCCCTGGTGTTGAAGGTTTTGAGAAGCAGAAATAAGTGTGGTTTTGGTAGCATCAGCCTAGGGGGAGTTTGTTGGATCTAGAAAGGCTGGTGCAACCAAAACCAAATCACTTAGACTATTTTGGTACAACTAATAAAGGACTTCTGAAGCTAAGTGTGGAACTTCCGAAGGAAATGGAGTTCTTCTGAAGACAAAGTGCCAGATCATCTTCTGAAGGCAAACTAAAACTTCCGAAGACAAAGTATTCTCTTCCGAAGTTCAAGACTTAGAAGAAATCAAGAGGTCAACTTTCGAAGTATGAAGATATGAAGAAGCCCTCAAGCCTTGGAAGAAGTAGCCTCTTCCGAAGTATAAGTGGCTTCGGAAGAACTTGTTCTTCCGAAGCGAACTAACCTTCGAAAGACACTACTATGAACCAATGGACATAAGTATGGTCTCTCTGACACTCCGCTGCAAACCTCTGATATACTGCATGGCGATTTCTCAAAAGCCATGTAGTTAACCATACTTTATTTCACTGTTCACCTTTATCAATTAGTACAGTTGCCAACTTTAGTTGGTAACAAAAGGTAAGTCATGGACATGTCATGACTACCATATCTTAGATAATACTTTATCTAAGATACCTTAACTTTAGCATTGTAGTATATGCTTTAGTCATAGGTTTCCAGCTGGTATCAAAGTATATCCGGCTGTAGGATCTAGTATATATAGTTTCTTATTGTAACTCATGTAATATGCTTGTAAGAGTCTTGTAATACTTTGAGTTGAGAAGTAATATATACAAGTACCTTGAAAATTATTTCTTTGTGTTCTTTGCTACTTAGTATATTATTATCAACTCTTAGAAGGGATTCTGCTTCATCATCTGATCCGAGTGTGTTACAAGTGAGTTTGAGAGAAAACTAAGTGTTAAAGTGACAAAAACCGATCCTGCAGGATGTCACAGTCGTAGTCATTAATCAACTCGACCCAACGACGTTGTATCATATTGAGATCCTTTTGATTGAAAACGTGTTGAAGGCTTTTGTGATTAGTGTAGACTATGCATTGTGTCCCAAAAAGGTAATGCCTCCAAATTTTTAAGGCAAAAACCATAGCACCAAGTTCAAGATTGTGGGTCGTGTAATTCACCTCATGAACCTTCAATTGTCTCGATGCATACGCTATGACATTTCCTCGCTGCATAAGAACGCAACCAAGTCTTGACTAGATGCATCGCAATATACAGTAAAATCATCATTTCCATCAGGAAGGGTTAAGATGGGAGCATTACACAACTTGTGTTTTAGAGCCTCGAAGGCCTCTTCCTACTCAGGCCCCCACTCGAATGGTTTATTCTTTTGGGTTAGGGATGTAAGCGGTTTTGCAATTCTTGAGAAATTGGAAGTAAAGTGCCGGTAGTATCCTACTAGTCCAAGGAAAGAGCGAACTTCGGTTGGGGTTTTGAGGACACACCAATTTTTCATTGCTTCCACCTTTGCAGGATCAACATGAATTCCTTGGCTATTCACCACATGACCTAAAAATTGGACTTCCTCAAGCCAGAATTCGCACTTAGAAAACTTTGCGTACAACTGTTCTTTCTTCAACACCTCAAGAACTTGTCTCAAGTGGAGTTCATGATTGGTTTTAGACTTTGAATAAATAAGGATGTTGTCAATGAACACAATCACGAATTTTTCCATGTAGGGTTTGCATACCCGGTTCATGAGGTCCATAAAAACGTCAAGAGCGTTTGTCAACCCAAAGGGCATAACCTATCGAGTGCGAAACGCAGGTTTTTGAATATCATCATCATGGACTCGTAGTTGGTGATAACCAGAACGTAGGTCGATTTATGAGAATTGGGTAGCTACTTGAAGTTGATCGAAGAAATCATCGATTCGAGGAAGAAGGTATAAGTTCTTGATGGTGAGTTTGTTGAGCTCTCGGTAATCGATGCACATACGAAACGAACCGTCTTTCTTCTTTACGAATAGCACAGGTGCACCCCTTGGCGAAGAGCTAGGATGGATAAAGCCTTTATCAGACAGTTCTTGTAGTTGACTGGCTAACTCTTGTATCTCCGATGGTGCAAGTCGATAAGGTCACTTAGCCACAGGATTCGCACCCGAAATCAAGTCAATCTAAAACTCAACTTCACGTACGGGAGGTAGACTGCTAAGATCGTCGGGAATACTTCCGGAAAATCTCGTACAATAGGAACATCCTTAAGGTCTTTCCCTTTGATTTTTGTGTTGACTACATAGGCCAAAAAGGCTATGTAATTCTTACTTAGGCATTTTCTAGTCTGAGTACACGACATAAGTTTGAGTCCTTTGGAAGATTTCTCACCGAAGACTTTCAAAGTATCACCCGAAGGCAAAGGAATCCGAATGCATTTCTCGAAGCAGATGATTTTCGCATGGTGTTTGGCTAACCAATCCATGCCGATGATGATGTCGAAACTTCCGAGTTTCATGGGGATAAGATCAATAGGAAATTCATGCTCGTTAAGACTCAAGATACAACCACGAATAATGACGTCAACAGTGATGGGTTTTCCTTCGGCGACTTCAACCGTGAATGGCTTTTCTAACTTCGTACGAGACTTAGCAAGTATGGGTTCAAATTCTAAGGAGACAAAACTCTTATCGGCTCCCGAATCAAACAAGACATAAGCACGGTAATTATTAACAAGGAACATGCATGTTCAGATTTGTGACTTTTATTAATATCAGGAAGCAACAGAAACTTTGATTATAAAGATTAGGGTTGGAAATGACGTACCGTTCACCACATCATTATTTTCCTGTGCTTGATTTGTGTTAATGTTGAAAGCACGGTCTCGAGCTTGTGGAATGTTACTCGCGAGACGGGGGCATTATGGACAAAAATGGTTGGTTTCTCCACAGTTATAACAAGCTCGATTGGCAACTAGAGCAACATTATTTGGTGCACGGTGACACGTAGCAACCAAATGACCATATTTCCCGCAAAGCGAGCAGATATGACATGGATTATTCACCGCGTGATGATATTTGCAAATGTTACACATCGGATGTGGACCGGTGTAAGCTCTAGCAGTAGGAGCTTGTGTAGCATGAGCAGTTTGCATCTGAGGTACTTTAGGTGTTGCCATAACAAAATTTTGGGCCGGTGTATACTTACGCTTCTTGCCTTTGAACGAAAGTTCACTCTTAACTTCCTTAGCTGTTTCAGGAACCACCTTATAGTCTTTTTAGCACCTTTAGTAGTTAAGGTGCCAGCTCTAATGTGATTCTCTGTGAGTTGGGCAATGATGGTAATTGCTTCTTCAAGTGTTGTGGGCTTTCTTCCCACCACAACATCTTGAATTTGAGGTGGTACCCCATTGATAAACTTCTCAATGTTACGGTGAATAATATCAACCATGTGAGGCAAAAGGATGCTCAGTTCATGATGCCTGGTTGAGTAAGCCAAATGATTCCCACTATCCTATTTAAGGTTCCGGAATTCCTCCTCAAGTTTTTGTAATTCATTCCTCGGGCAAAACTTTTGAATTGCAATGTTCTTAAACTCCTCCCACGGTAGTGCCAATGCAGCTTTAGCACCCCGGTTTCTCTTTTCACTGTTCGACCACGTAAGTGCCCTTTGTTGGAGGACGCTCATGGCATAACGAACCTTGAATGCTTCTGGACACTCACTGTTGATGAAGGTATTCTCTATGCTCTCGAACCATTCAAGGAGTCCTGTGGCTCCTTCCTTTCCAATAAAACTGGTTGGTTTACAAGAATTTAAGTGTTTGAATGTGCATGTTTAGGTATTCCCTCCTTGATTACCGCTATTTTCTCCTTGCCCATTGTTTCCATTCCAACCATTATTCCCATTTGCATGATTACTAGCATTTGCCATTAGGGTGCTACCCAGTTCAACGACCATTGTAGGAAGAACAACAACCATTTGTCGGGCGATCAAAGCGTCGATTTTTCGGTCGAAGTTACCACGCTTTCCATGATGACGAGACATTATGAATACATGATAGGTTTAGACATAGAAATTTTGAATTAAGGCTAGTTAAACAAAACAATAAATTTTCAGGACTTATAAAACACACACGGAATGGTGCCATTTGGTAACACACAACCAACAGGAACATTGACACGTCAAGGTAACTTAATTCCAATTTGCCTTAGGAAGCTTGTATATTTTGACCATAATTTATCACCCATTCCGAAAATCCCCAGGTAAGCAAAACTAGTCCCGCAGTTGGTTGTGATTTATGCGAAATGCTTACCTTAGCCCGAAGGCTTTTTAATAAGAAATTCCAGAATACAGGTGTCTATGAGTCATACATTTTCCTTATAGGCTGATAGAATTAGAACCTTGATAAGATTTTCATAGATTAGACATATGGTCTAAAGATTTGAACCATTCAATATAATGCGTACGATTCCACGTGTAATTGAGAATAGGTTTAAGAAGTTACATCACCTTGTTGGATCTAATGATAGGTGGAGGTGATTAAGAATTTGGAGATATGTATGATAGAAGACTTTGACAATAAAGTTCTCCACTTAAGGAGAAATTCTAACTAAGCTGCGTCAAGTAGCATATAAAGGTGTTGGATCAAGTAAGGCTGGTACAACCAAAACAAACACTTAGAAACAATTTTGGTACAACTGTAAAAGAGCTTCCGAAGGCAAAAGCTGCACTTCCGAAGATAAAGGCTGATAGAACTTCTGAAGAGGAATCCTGACTTCCGAAGACAAAGTCATCCTTCTTCCGAAGTTCAACACTTAGAAGATTTTAAGAAAATGACTTCCGAAGCATAAAGTCTTGAAGATCAACATAAGTCTCAGAAGAAGTAGGCTCTTCTGAAGTATAAGTGGCTTTGGAAGAACTTGTTCTTCCGAAGCCAGTTAACATTCGGAAGAACCTACTATGAATCAGTGGACAAAAGTATGGTCCCTCTGACACACCACTACAACCTCTGAGATACTGTGTGGTGCTTACCACGCTTATGTAGTTGACCATACTTTATTCTACTGTTCATCCCTTATCAGTTAGTACAGTTAGCAAACTTTAGTTGGTGATAAAAGGTAAGTCATGGACATGTCATGACTACCAAATCTTAGATAGTATTTTATCTTAGATACCTTACTTCTAGCAATGTAGTATTTGTTTAGTCGTAAGTCCAGCTGGTATCAAAGTATAACCGACTGTAGATAGTAGTATATATAGTTTTCATTGTACATTTAGTAAACATGCTTATATGAGTCTTGTAATACTTTGAATTGAGAAGTAATATTGTTGGATCAAGTAAGGCTGGTGCAACCAAAACAAACACTTAGAAACAATTTTGGTAAAACTGTGAAAGAGCTTCCGAAGGCAAAAGCTGAACTTCCGAATGTCAAGGCTGAAAGAGCTTCCGAAGAGGAACTCTAACTTCTGAAGACAAAGTCTTCCTTCTTCCGAAGTTAAACACTTAGAAGAATTCAAGACAATGACTTCCGAAGCATGAAGTCTTGAAGCTCAACTCAAGCCTCGGAAGAAGTAGCCTCTTCTGAAATATAAGTGGCTTCATAAAAACTTGTTCTTCCGAAGCCAGTTAACCTTCGGAAGAACCTACTATGAACCAGGGGACAAAAGTATGGTCCCTTTGACACACCGCTGCAACCTTTGAGATACTGCATGGTGCTTACCCACGCTTATGTAGTTGACCATACTATATTCCACTGTCCATCCCTTATAAGTTAGTACAGTTACCAACTTTAGTTGATGACAAAAGGTAAGTCATGGACATGTCATGACTACCAAATCTTAGATAGTATTTTATCTTAGATTCATTACTTCTAGCAATGTAGTATTTGTTTAGTCGTAAGTTCCAGCTGGTATCAAAGTATAACCGGCTGTAGATAGTAGTATATATAGTTTTCATTATACACTTAGTAAACATGATTGTAAGAGTCTTGTAATACTTTGAGCTGAGAAGTAATATATACAAGTGTAAGGATTCCTATAAGTCTGATGCAACCAAAACATTAAAGTCTCTCTGTATGCATGCACTAAAGAACAGAAGTAGAAATGCTTCGGAAGTTTTACATCATGCACTAGAAATATTCTAAGTGTAAAATCTTCCGAAGCCAATACCAACATCTTCCGAAGCCAAAAGTGAAGTCTTCCGAAGCTTCAAAGACAAAGTCTTTTGTAGGATCGGGTTTGTCACTTAAACACTTAGATTTCTCTCAAACTCACTTAAATAACACTCAAATCAGATGAAGTAGAGTCTTTTATAAGAGTTGACAATAATATAATAAGTAACAAAGAACACACAGAAATAATTTTCAAGGCACTTGTATATATTACTTCTCAACTCAAAGTATTACAAGACTCTTACAAGCATGGAACATGAGTTACAATGAGAAACTATATATACTAGATCCTACAGCCAGATATACTTTGATACCAGCTGGCAACCTAAGACTAAAGCATATACTACAATGCTAAAGTTAAGGTATCTTAGATAAAGTATTATCTAAGATATGGTAGTCATGACATATCCATGACTTACCTTTTGTCACCAACTAAAGATGGCAACTGTACTAACTTATAAAGGTAAACATTGGAATAAAGTATGGTCAACTACATGGCTTTTGAGAAAACGCCATGCAATATCTCAGAGGTCTGCAACGGAATGTCAGGGAGACCATACTTATGTCCACTGGATAATAGTAGTGTCTCCCGAAGGTAAGTTGGCTTCGGAAGAACAAGTTCTTCCAAAGCCACTTATACTTCGGAAGAGGCTTCTATACTTTCGAGGCTTGAGGACTTCTATACTTCGAAAGTTGACTTCTGATCTATCATTCTAAGTTTTGATCTTTGGAAGTAAGTTCTTTGTCTTCGGAAGTTGGAGTTTTCCTTCGGAAGTTAGTTTTACACTTTGTCTTCGGAAGAGCTCCTTTTTCCTTCGGAAGTTCCACACTTAGCTTCGAAAGTTCTTTTTTAGTTGTACCAAAACATTCTAGGTGATTTGGTTTTGGTTGCACCAGCCTTTCTAGATCCAACAAACTCCCCCTAGGCTAATGCTACCAAAACCTCACTTGTTTCTGCTTCTCAAAGCTTTCAACACCAGGGACAAAAGATATTTGTTTATTTCTTTGTTCTTCCCTTAGGTGGTGCTGAGAAGCTTGTACAAGTCATTAGTGGATAGGAGATCTAGTCTATCACTCTGAATGACATGTACCCTCTGTTGCGTCCCCCTGAAAAGAGTTAGTTGACGGGAGTTATAGTCATACTCCCATCTAACTATGGATTCAAGTTCAGGTGCTTCAACCATTTGTAGAAAGGCTTTGCCTTTGGTTGTTGATCCCTTCCTTTTCTCCCCCTCTCTCAGTTTCAACTCTTCTTCAACCTTGGTCCTAGCAGTTAGCTCAGCCATATGAAGACTGCCTATATGATTTCTGATATGAGCAGCTACATCAGAGTTTGAAGGGTTGGAGAATGGCTTCTCTGCTAACTCAGCAATATCAAATCTTCTTAGGTGTAGCAGAGATGAGACACTTAGCCTGTTGAGCTCTCCATTCTCTCTTTCAACAACAAAGTTGTGAGAAGAGTCTTCAAACCTCCACTGGATGATCTTCTTCCTAGGTGCAAGAGGTTGTCTTGGCACCCAGTCACCTTTCTTGGTATCCAACAGAGTCACCAGCCTTCTCCTTAACTTCTTTTCTTCCTCATTCAAAGTGTTTGAATTGAGGCCAAGGAGATTTGCAGCTTGGTCCAATGTTCCTCTGGGCAGATCAAGAAATTGATCTCTAGTGAGGGAACATGAGGATCCATCAACATAAGTCAAATTGACTGAATCCTCCTCACAGGAGATGTCGCTCAGGGTTGTGCAATTGATGAGCTTTGTCTTGATTGCCTTAAACTCCTCTAAGGAGAGATGTTTAGAAGGCTGAGGGGATGGTTTGAGGGGTTTTTGGGTAGGTTGAGGTGTTTGGGTTCTGGCTAGTGTTTTGGGTTGGAGGATGGGTAGTTTAGGTGGTTGAGGTGAAGAGGTTGGTAGAGGTGATGGTGTAGGTTCAGGGGTGTATGGTTCAGTGGTTGGTTCAGTTTTGATGGGGAATGGAAATGGAATTGGTTCAGGTTGTGGTTGGGTTTGAAGTTGGGGTTGAGTAGTTGATTTGAAGATCATCCCCTGTCCCCTTCTGTACATCTCCTTCCTCTTCCCCGAGCGAATGTCAACGTTTATGTCACTGACATGTCGCTGGAGGGTCTTTTCAGACATAGGACCCACTTGCCTGCCAGAGAAGCCATGAGCCCGGAGATAGCTCTTCATCCAGGCCTTATCACCTATCTTCTTGGCAGTAGCTAGTCCTGCTTCCTCTTCCTTTTTCTTCTTTAGCATCAGCTTTTCCCTGGCAGCTTTCTTTCTCTCTTTCTCCATTTGATCTTGCTCTTTGTTGAAGAGCCATAAGATCGTATCATTGTTGTGTGGAGATAATTATTCTAGTGAGAAACCTCTGGAGGTTAGGAAAGTTATCCTTTCCCTCCTGAGCTGCTGATCAGCTTCTCTTTCTTTCCTCTCCCTTTCTTCTTCTAAGGCCAACCTTGTTGCCTCTTCTCTTTGTTGTTTTTGCAGCAAAGTTGCCTTTTCCAGCTCAACTAACTCCTCTAGTGGTAGCAGGAGTACATCTTCACTCGCAGCTCCTCTGACAAGTCTATTAATGATCTCTACTCTTCTTCTATTGTTGACTGCCTCCTGGTTGGCTGCAGCTGCTTTGCTACTAGCAGCTAGCAGTTTTCTAGTTGGAAGCCTACCTTTTCTTTTGAGTTTTTCTAACCTTTCTTCCTCTTGAAGCTCTTCCTTAGTCATCTTCCTCTTTCCTTTGATGTCTTCGGAAGTGCTAGACTTTGGGGGTTCTTGGTTGGAAGGTCCAGGTTGAGTAGTAGAGAATAGTCCTTCCGCAGCTGCAATCTCAGCTTTGGAAGCTTGAAATTGTTCTTTTGAGGCTTTGACTTGTGCTTCGGAAGTTTGTGAGAATGCACTATCTGTCCCAACTGTCTCAGGTCCAGCTCACAATTGATTATGTGCTGGAGAAACCTGGGATACATGAAGAATGTGTCCCGTGAAGGTTTCCCATGAGATTGGTCAACACAAATCTTGAGTAGTTGAAGCGGAGGCTTCTCACCAAACCATGAACTAGGCACCCAAGTTCATATGGGATTTGATCCCATCCCCCTGATTTGTTGGACAAGCAGTGAAGAACTACATGCAGCAGGAACTTCCAGTTGTAAGAGAAGTTGAATTTGTAGACGGTTGACCTTCTAACATCTCCACCATATCCCATTTGGATATAAGTGTTGTCCAAATCTGCTTTGGGGAATTCTGTAGGAGCGCCCTCATCATGAAGCTCTAGATGCTCCCTGATGATTTGTTTAGAAATGAACAACTCCTGGCCACAGATGCTCGATCTTATGACACGAACCCCATTTAGGGTTTCAATCTGACCGTTTACCCAAAATTCAGACATATGATTTGAGTAACCGTGGGGTTAACAGTCAGGGCAGTGTAGTAAGAAGATTGGGTTAGAAAGGAGATGATATCTGAGAAGTCGGCATCCCTTGAAGAGTCAAGGAGTGCGACTTGGTTGTGCTGAGGGTTAAGTGCCATTTGAGAAAGTTGTAAGAAGATAGTTCGGAATTGGGCAAATTGAAGATGAAGAAAGCTTTTAGGGCAGTAATTTTAGTAAAAAGGATGAAAGTGATTAGCCGGAGGTATTTAAACGGGTGGAATGGCGGTTTAAAGGAGGTTTAGATAAGATGATGGGAGGTTTCAGTGGATGATGTGACATGGGCGGTAATGTTAGTCAATTTAAATAATCCGACATCATTAACAAAATATTTACTTTTTACAGAGTGGGACCCAAAAGATTTCCGTTACACAGTAAAATCTTTCGTCTGAGTATAAAGCATTTCTGAAGGTAATATTCTTCCGAAGGCAAATTTACTTCCGAAGGTAAATTTTTTACTTCCGAGAGTATATGTTGCTTTCCGAATGGAGAATGTTACAAGCTTCGGAAGTAGATCTGATATGAAATCAATCGCTTCTTCCGAGACTTAACAATTCTTCCGAGAAGAAAATTATCCTGGGAGGAATTTGCTTCGGAAGATATGGAAAATATCTTTCGAGGGTTAATTCCTCTTTGGAAGAATTCATACTTAGATAAAATTTTAGAGAAAGACCTTTTGTAACAGGGCTTAGATTGTTTTGACATAAAACTTTACACATTAAATTTTTTTCAAATGAGATAGACTAATCAAGGTTTATCATCCCAATAGCTGTAATGAGATATTTGAATCTTTGTTCATCAAAGGCTTTGGTGAACAAGTCAGCATATTGTTCATTTGAATCTGTGAAGTCACTGGATCGGTAGACATCCGAGCGTGTCCTTGACGGAAGGATAAACAACCAAAAACCAAGAGACAATCAATAACACGAACTATAATAAAATGGTTTCATTGATAAAACCTAACGATTACAAGCTCGTTACAACATAAGAATCAAGACTCTTGGCAAGGGGAGATCGAGCATGATCTCCCCTCTCATCCGGCAGCCCTAGGCTCCGGGCAGACTCCCTCTCAAATCCTTAATCTCTCTACACATTGAAACTGGTATATATAGGCCTCGACCCATATTAGATGCGACTGGGCTCATTCGTGCGATTGGACCATGCGTATGGTTCAATCGTACGACTGGACCATGCGTATGGTTCAATCGTACGACTGGACCATACTTATGGTTCAGTCTTACGAATGTCCCAATCGCATCTCTCAGTCGCACGACTGGCCCATTAGCAAGGCTCAGTCGCACGACTGAGTCTCATTCGCATATGCTCATGCGAATGACCCAATTTCATGTGTTTACAACATATCAGGTGTATTACATTAAGCCTAGACTATTCGACAAGCGACGGACACCCTATATATGACTATATATGCTCCAACAAATTCCCCCTTGGACGTTGCTTGTGAATAGTAGATAACACCTCTTACAATCTTCAGTAAATCTTTGCTCTGGTTGTCAATGGAATCAAACGAAAACCATATTAGCCAACGTTGCCGATCCGTCAGGTTGCTACAATATCCTTGAAAATGAATTTAGGCACAATAGCTTTCGTTTACTTTGCAGAACACCATCAATGCAGCAAGATTCCCCTTATGATTGACTCTTCTAGATAATGACATGAACAGTTTTCCATTGCTTCAATCTTCACACAGGCTAACATGATTAACATTAACACCTGCAGAAATTCCCCCTCACATTCAACATATCCCAATATATAAACGTTGTGCTCTCTTGCGTCTTCATACGGTGTATTGGGCAAAAGGTAAAAGGTTACAATCCACAGCTGACAATCTCAACCAAATCAGCATGCACGTAGATTCATCATCAGAAACCGGCTCACATCATCACTTTCTGATTGCGTCTTCAATTTCTCTATACATGGATTCCCCCCAAGAATGAGAATCCTCTCTGTGCGGATAAATATAACTCGATTGGCCCATAAATAGTCAGATGCTCCTGACTATCCCACAAAATCAGCACCGACTGCTGACATCTTCTCTTCTCTCTTTCGTGTTCCAACTTCATTCACCTATTCTGGAAGTCCGACGAATAATGGGGTATACATCGAACTTATTTGACAAGAGAACCTCAGGGTGAATATGCTTTGCTCATCCTCAAATCTGTGCAAGAGGCAGTTCCAGACTCTTTTTTTTGGTCTGGAACAAATGCGGATGGCTCATTCGTGCGATTGAACATACGACTAGTCCAGTCGCACGATTGAACATACGACTGATCCAGTCGCACGAATGGTCCATTAGCATGGTCCAGTCGTACGAATGGTCCATTAGCATGGGGTCCAGTCGTACGAATGGTCCATTCGCATGGCCCAGTCGCATGATCGGGTCTGCACGTAGATTTTCAGATCTGCAGCCGCCAGGGCTGCCCAAAACCCTAGTCTGACGAATTTTTCATGAACAAAAACAAAATAGACATCATCAGATTCGAAAGGGTGATCAGAACGTGGTTTCAAGTTCGATTTTGACATAGAAACAACACACGTAACAAGATCTGAGCAAAACACGAAGAATACGAAGTGGGTTTAACGTCAAGAATCTGAAATAGATCCAGAAATCAAGAGCTCGGGTTGCTAGAATGATTGTTAGATCATTCAAGCAGTAACCGGCTCTGATACCAATTGTGAAGTCACTGGATCGGTAGACATCCGAGCGTGTTCTTGACGGAAGGATAAACAACCAAAAACCAAGAGACAATCAATAACACGAACTATAATAAAATGGTTTCATTGATAAAACCTAACGATTACAAGCTCGTTACAACATAAGAATCAAGACTCTTGGCAAGGGGAGATCGAGCATGATCTCCCCTCTCATCCGGCAGCCCTAGGCTCCGGGCAGACTTCCTCTCAAATCCTTAATCTCTCTACACATTGAAACTGGTATATATAGGCCTCAACCCATATTAGATGCGACTGGGCCCATTCGTGCGATTGGACCATGCGTATGGTTCAATCGTACGACTGGACCATGCGTATGGTTCAATCGTACGACTGGACCATACTTATGGTTCAGTCTTACGAATGTCCCAATCGCATCTCTCAGTCGCACGACAGGCCCATTAGCAAGGCTCAGTCGCACTACTGAGTCTCATTCGCATATGCTCCTGCGAATGACCCAGTTTCATGTGTTTACAACATATCAGGTGTATTACATTAAGCCTAGACTATTGGACAAGCGACGAACACACTATATATGACTATATATGCTCCAACAGAATCAACTTTGATTAGCTCGATAAGATTTTTCTCATGAATATCTTGAATGAAATGATACCTGATATCGATGTGTTTAGTTTTGGAGTGCTTCACTGGATTTTAAGTAATGGAGATAGCACTGTTGTTGTCAATGTGGATAGGAGTGTCATGAAGTTGAATCCGTAGTCTATCATCTGGTTTTGAATCCACAGCAGCTGAGCATAGCAACTAGTGGCAACAATGTATTCAGCTTCAGCAGTTGATGTAGAGACACAGGATTGCTTCTTGCATTGCCATGAGATGATCCTTCCACCAAGAAATTGACATCCACCAGATGTTGGTTTCTTGTTGATATTGCAGCCACCATAATCACTGTCAGAGTAACCATAGATATTGAAATCACTATTTCTTGGATACCAGAGACCTAGTTTAGGTGCTCCTTTAAGGTATCTAAGGATTCTCTTGGCAGCAACTAGGTGAGACACCTTTGGAGCAGCCTGATATCTTGCACAAATACAAGTTGCAAACATGATATCGGGTCTACTTACTGTGAGATACATAAGAGAACCAATAATTGCTCTATACTGATGTTGATCAGTATCCTCCCCCTCAGAGTCAGGGCAGAGATTGTGGTTTCTGGGTATAGGTGTTTTTGCTGCCTTACAATCTTTTATATCAAATCTTTCTAAGATGTCATTGACATACTTAGATTGGCTGAAGAAAATCCCTTCCTTCATTTGCTTCATCTGAATTCCAAGGAAAAACTCCATTTTTCCCATGGAACTCATCTCAAACTTCTTCTTCATAATGCTCTCAAAGTCTTTACACATTTGGTCATTTGAGGAACCAAATATGATGTCATCAACATAGACTTGAACTAGCAAGATGTCTTTCCTAGACTTCCTTATGAAAAGAGTCTTATCAATGGTACCTCTAGTGTAACCATTCTTCAGGAGAAACTGAGACAATGTCTCATACCACAGCCTAGGTGCTTGGTGCAGCCCATATAGAGCTTTATCCAATTTGCACATATAGTTGGGATGCTGTGGATCTTCAAATCCTAGAGGTTGGCATACATAGACTTCCCTATCTATATCCCCATATAGAAAGGCACACTTGACATCAAGCTGGTAGACAGTGAAATTCTTGAAAACCCATAAGCAAGGAAGATCCTAACTGCCTCAAGTCTTGCAACAGGTGCAAAGACATCAGTATAATCGATTCCCTCCTCTTGAGTGTATCCTTGAACCACCAGTCTTGCCTTGTTCTTGATAATCAAGCCTCTATCATCTCTCTTGTTTCTGAAAACCCATTTAGTGCCTATAGGTACTTGACCAGATGGTCGCGAACATAGGTTCCAAACCTTTTGTCTTTTGAATTGAAGCAGCTCCTCTTGTATTGATTTAACCCAGCTACTATCTTTCAAGGCATCTTCCACCTTCTTAGGTTCCATTTAGGATAAAAAGCATGAGTAGAAGCAGGCATTCCCATTGTGAGTTTGTCCTCTTGTTCTCACGCCTTCAGAGACTTCCCCTATGATGTTCTCAGCTGGATGAGTGTTGTGAATCCTAAGTCTAGGAATCACCTCCAGTTGCAAAGATAAACCCAAATTGGACATATTTTGCTCAGGAGCTTAAACACTTGGTCCAGCTGCTGTTTCAAATCATTCAATGAGGACTGATTGAATGAAAGAGAAACATCATCATTTGTTTGTTGTGAAGCAGCATCAACAGTTGTCTGTTCCTTCAAGATGTTGCTTTCATCAGCTTGGTGTTGTGCAGGGTCACCTGAAGAGGTTTGAGAGTCAACAGGTGAACCGCTTGTTGAAGCTCCACTATCTCTTGAGATGGTTATACTATCAGATCAGCCAATAGTGGGAACTTGATTTGCTGCAGCTCTTAGAGAACTTGGAATAGGTCTGGGAAGCTCAAACAGTTGATCATCATCAGAGTCACTTTGAGCACCTGTTCCAGCTGAAACATTCTCACAAGATGGTTTAGAATAGTTTGGAAACATGTTGATACATGTATGTCCCTAGATCATGATTTGAATGTAATAGATCTTGTTTGTTCTTACACTGATGTAATGTTTAGAATGATTAATGAAATGATATTGGTTGTTTGTGATTTATAATGTTTAATATTTCATTAATGAGTCGATGTTGAATTGGTTAAATAGGTTTGTGGTTGTTTGAATTGTTACACATAATGTTATATTAATTAATACATTCAAACTTAACAAAATGAAGTTCTCATGCGAATGGCCCATGCGAATGGACCACACGCATGAATAACTCCATAGGAATGACTCAGTCGCACGGCTGAACCAGGAGACTAGATCAGTCGTATGGTTGTAACATAAGATTGGCTCAGTCGCACGACTGAACACTCAGTCGTGCGGATGAATCAACCGCATGGTTCAATCGCACGACTGAACCATACTTATGGTTCAGTCGCACGAATGAACAATACTAACCTATAAATACAACCCAATTCGTGGAAAAACGCAAGCATTCATTCTATTTCGACTCCAGACGTACCCTAGCCGTCCAGAAGCCTCCTAGTTCGTTCTCCAAGTTCATAGAATGCTGTAGATCGATTCCCAATCAATTCTTAACGTTTGATTCAATACTTTATTGATTCTACGTGCGTTCTCACTGATTGGATCGCCAATCAAATAGGATTCCGCACTATTTGGTTTGGTTTACATGTTAATCATTCGGTATTTCGTTCAAATACCAGGTCCTAACAAGTGGTATCAAAGCTTTGGCTCTTGATTATGTGTGATTCAATCAAGATTGATAAAAAGTTTGTGTTTTTACACTAAAAACGCAATCTTTTGTGTCAAAAGTTGTCTTGGACGTTCCCTGCTCATCAAGTTTCGGTTTCTACGGCCTTAGGCGATTAGGGTTAGCGAAAATTCGAATTTTTATGGCTAAAACACGTTTAACCTAGAAATTTTCGCAAAACAGCAGCTTCAGTCGCACGAGTGAGCCATTCGCACGACTGGACTTCATTCGCATACTTCAGACGCACGATTGGACCTAGTCGCATCTCCATTCGTACGACTGAACCATCCGTTCGCAGTGTTCATACGCATCAGCTTCATTCGCACAACTGAACCAATCGCTTAGTTCAGCCGCACGATTGAACCAGTCGCATAGTTCATTCGCACGGATAGCCCATTCGCATCCTCCAGTCGCACCAGTTGACAGTTTGTTTAGTAGACTTAAAGTTATTCAACATGGAAGATCAGATGTCAGCGTTTACTGCCGGGAAGGACTCAAGGATCTAGAACCTACTGTTTCTTGAGAGTGAGGTGGGGAATCATAATAAACCACCAAAGCTCTTAACGTTAGATGAGATTCCCCACTGGAAACAACGTTTTGAGATCTACCTCAATGGAGTGGATCCAAATTTGTGGGAAGCTATCGAGATTGGGTATAGTATGCCGGTGGGAGCAGATGGGGTAAAGCTTACTTTGGGAGGGATGACTGATGCTCAAAAAGTTAAGTATAATGCAGAGAAGAGAGTTTATGCATTGATTACACAGTCTATTCCTAAAGATATTTTCCACCAGTACTCGGAGAATAAGCAGGCCAAGAAATTATGGGATGAGATGGAAAAGAGATACGACGGGAGTGCTTCGCTGAAGGCAATGAAAGCTAAGGAACTGAAGAAAGAATTTGACAACTTCTCATCAATGGGAAACGAGAGTTTGGACGATGTTATTGATAGATTCTACCATCTGATGAGTGAATTGCATACACATGGTGTTGCTACTACCATGGAAGAAAAAGTGTCAAATTTTGCAGACGGATTGCCGGAAAAGTGGGCTTCATTTGTGTCAAACCTGAGACAGAATGAGATGCTGGCAAAGTTGGATATCAATGACTTCATTCTAAAGCTGCGAGAAGAGGCACTTAGGATGAAGTACAGAGCTCAGAAGTCTTCGTACACTCATAATCCAGCTTTGTACAATGCCACGCCTCAAGCTAAGACATCTGGAGCACCTCTTCAGATTGCATTTGTGTCTAGCTCATCGGGTCCTTCACAAGCTTCTTCTTCAGGTTCATAAACGTCAGGGTCTTCTTGTACCCATTACATTGGATCTGAAGTAAATGCTACTAGACTGAAGACCGAGAACCTCGGTAACGTGACTGTGGAAGTAGCTCGAGAGCACATGGATCTCTTGGCAGCAGTGTTCATTCCTATGATGGACTTGTTGCTGGGAAGATTGGAAACTGCCATCTGGCAGATGAGGACTACGAGCAGGTGGATGAAATGGAGCTGGAGAGGATGGACATTATGTGGGCCTTAGCAAGTGCTGTCCGGAGGGCGAAGAAGTTTGTGAAAAAGACCGGACAGAACTTGGTTGCTACTAAGGACACCACGTTTGGCTTTGACAAGAGCAAAGTGACCTGCTTCAACTGTGGAGAGAAGGGGCACTTCAAGAGAGAATGTGTTAAGCCAAAGAAGACTGGGAACGGGAACCCATTCTCGTCCTTCACTCGTCAAGACAAGCAAGCTAGCAGTTCTACTTCATCAAGCAAGGATCCAAAAGCCTTGACTGCTCATGATGATGAAGGACAGGACTGGAGCTTTAGGTTTGTCTCTCCGGGGGAATCTAATATTGCAAGCGTAGAAGACTTAGATGACGATTCCGCGAGTGAAGGAGATATTGCAGTTGAGATAGCGATGTCAAATAGTGAAGAAACAACTGCAACTGAGGTCAGCTACAAGCCTGAAGAAGGGACTTCCACATAAAAGACAGAATCACCAGAACCAGAGACATCTGATGCTGCGTTGATGGCTAACTCTTCAGAATCTTCTTAGGTAAGTACCACTGACCAACTGTTTAAAAATCATGCTTGTTCTGATTGTAATACATTTAGAGATAGCATAGATGAGAAATTTGCTAGGTTATTAGATCATAATGATAACTTAGTAAAAGATTTGCAACTGTGCACTGAGGCTAATAGAGTTTTAAAACAAAATGAGCATAGTTACAAAGAAAAGATAGACCTTTTGACTAAACAGCTTAGGGAAACTGAAGTAGTTGCATTTAACCAAGCTAATGACATTAGGTACTATCTTAACTCCCTAGAAGACACTAAGAAGCAAAAGGCAGTTTTAGAAGTAGAAGTAAACTCATTAAAGCAAAAACTGCACAGTTGGACAAGTTCATCACACATTGTCCAACACTTAGTGAGAGAAAGAAACAACGGGGAGGGTTTGGGTTATAAAGTGGTTCCACCACCACCTGAGACCTTGATGAACACTAAGAGTAGACCAATAAATAATAACCCCATCAAGGATCATGTGGTGTCTACTCCTCTTGTTAGTGATCCAGATTCCTCATGTTCATCAATTGAATCTGGAAACAAACAAAAGGAGGCCACTTCAAAGGCAAAGGGTAAAATGCCTTGTGTTAATCTGGAAAAAGAATTTGAAAAGTTTAATATAAAGTCAGGGTCAAACAAGTCAAATCAGAACCTAAAAAGACTATTAATGTTAATCTTTCACAAGTTTCAAGTCAAAAACCAGTTAACCAAAAGGAAAAAGATGTTAAAAATGTTAAAACAATTAATTTTGTTAAACAAGAGAAAACATCAAAAGAAACAGAGTCAAAACCCAAACTAAGTGATGTTACTAGGGTGTCACACACATCTCCACAAAGAAAGTTTAATCATAAAGTTGATAGCAGGTCATGCTACAACTGTGGAGAGTGTGGACACATTGCTTCCTTTTGTCCTTACTATCAGACCCTAGGAAGAAGATTGAACTTCAGGATTCAAAACCTAGGTCTTCTAAGAGGAGTTCCTTAACTCCACCTAGAAGAACTAATGAACCCAAAGTTCAACCCATTAGCCAGTCGACTGTTTATCACAAACAGGCCTTGCACAAATCTGGCTTATGGAAGGAAAAATCATCCTGTGTGTCTGATAATGAAGACAAGAAGGAACCTGAGCTACCCTCACCCTCTAAGGGTCAATGGGTTGAATTCATGATGTGTGATGCCTCTGGGAAACCCAAGCCAGTAAAGGCTTGGGTTCCTAACCTAAACTAATCTTTTACATTGTATGTGCAGGGTGTTCGCTACAGTGCTGAAACCAACACGTGGATTGTAGACAGCGGAGCATCCAGGCACATGACAGGAAACAATGCTCTTTTATCAAACGTCAAACAAATAAAAGGAGGGCATGTTTCATTTGCTGGAAACAAGGGAGGCTATATCACAGCTCAGGGAGAAGTTGGGAATCAGAAAGTTAAGTTTGATAAGGTGAACTACGTTCAACAACTTCAAAACAACTTACTTTCTGTTTCCCAAATCTGTGATAAGGGATTTAAAGTCATATTCGACAACAAGAAGTGTTACGTCCTAAAGAAAGACTACGTGATTCCGGAGGACCAAGTTCTGATGACAGCTTCAAGATATAAAGACCTTTATGTTTTGGATCTCTTAACTGCTTCTACAACGGATCATGAAGTTCAGTGCTTTCTATCAAAAGCTACTGAGAAGGACTCCATCTCCTGGCATAGGAGAATGGGACACATAAATCAACGGAAGATGAATCACTTGATCCAGAAGGATCTCGTGAGAGGAGTCAACGTCAAGAATTTCCAACTTCCTGATTTTTGTGTAGCTTGCAAGAAAGGCAAACAGACGAAGAAGTCTCATAAGGAAAAGAAAGTTCATTCAATAGAACTTCCTCTTGAACTTCTTCACATGGATCTGTTTGGTCCAGTCAGTACAAAGAGCATTGCAGGCGACTTGTACTGTTTTGTGGTTACTGATGACTACTCAAGATTCTCTTGGGTAATGTTTCTGAAGTCCAAATCAGAAACATTTGAGTCATTCAAGGAGTTAGTAACCACACTGGAATCTCTCTACAAGCTGAAGGTGAGACAAGTACGCTCAGACAACGGGACTGAATTCAAGAATCAGTGGATGGAGGCTTACTGCAAGGAAAAAGGAATTGTGCATCAATTCACTTCTGCCTACACGCCTCAGATGAATGGTGTTGCTGAGAGAAAGAACAGAAGCTTGATAGAGACCGCACGGACAATGCTGGCAGACTCGAAACTGCCTATCCAATTCTGGAATGAGGTAGTGGCTAATGCATATTATACACTGAATCGAGTCTGATAGTCAAGCGCCACGGAAAGACATGTTACGAGCTACTACAAAGACGCAAACTGAATCTGGAGTATCTCGAACCATTTGGCGCGCCGTGCACACTTCTGAAGAAGACTCAAGAAGGTAAATTCAGCGAGAAGGCTGATGAAGGGATTTTCTTAGGATACAACATACCGAACAAGCGAGTTTACAACAACTCAACGGGTCTAGTAGAAGTGTGGTGTAATGTTGATGTTCAGAGATATACCACACCACCTACTGGCAAAGGACCCGCCTACTTTTTGACTATGATGGATTCTTCAAGTCCTTCAACATCCCTATCTCTCCTTCGGATGACGAGTTAGCTACTCGAATGATGTATGATATCTTGAACACACCATCTCTTGATTCAACATCATCGAGCTCACAGGGAGAATCATCTACTCAGTCAGGGGGAGTAGTCGACGACAGTGACTCCTCCTCAGAAGATGAAGCTGAAGAAGATGACCAGAACAGTCAGGAGGAACAGGTTCCAGTTCCTGAAAGTCCACAAGCATCTAACAGTGATGCCCCTTCGACTTCGGAACCTCAAACTCCAACTACCTCAGATGCAGAACCAAATGTTCATAATCTTGGCTCTGAGGTAGCTGTTCCTACTACTCCAGGATCACGTCTAAACGTCTATCATCCCTTAGACAATGTCATTGGGGATGTCAGATCAGGAGTACAAACCTGAAATCAGCTGTACTCAGCTGATTATGCCTTGTTATGGAAAAGGGATACATTCATGATGGTGCTTATCGGTGTTTTGTCTCGCAGTTTGAGCCAAAATACGTCAGTGATGCACTAAACGATGAGGCGTGGGTGAGTGCCATGCAAGAAGAACTTCTTCAGTTCAAGAAGTTAGGTGTATGGACTCTGGTAGATAGACCTAAAGGTGCTAAGGTCATTGGCACCAAATGGGTCTTGAAATGCAAGAAGGATGACCAAGGGGTCATTATCAGGAACAAGGCTCGACTGGTGGTTCAGGGATTTCGCCAAGTCGAGGGGATTGACTACAATGAAGTGTTTGCACCTGTGGCAAGGATGGAAGCCATTCGTATCTTCCTTGCCTATGCATCGTACATGAAGTTTAAAGTCTATCAATTAGATGTGAAGAGTGCATTCCTTCATGGAGAAATTCGAGAGACAGTCTATGTCAGTCAACCCGAGGGATTTGAAGATCCTTATCATCGGGAACAGAGTTTACAAACTCGACAAGGCCTTATACGGGCTTCATCAAGCTCCAAGGGCCTGGTATGAGAAACTCTCGACTCATCTTGTGAAACACGGCTTTCGCAGGGGAGTCATTGACTGCACGCTGTTCATCAAAGAAAAAGATGGAGACCTACTGCTAGTACAGATCTATGTCGATGACATAATCTTCGGTTCAAAGAACGAAGAATTATGCAAAGAGTTTGAAGCAGTTATGAAGAAAGAGTTTGAGATGAGTGCTATGGGGGAGATGAAATTCTTTCTCGGGTTACAGGTGGATCAGACACCAAATGGGATCTTTCTACATCAGACCAAGTATGTGGGAGACATTCTCAGTCGTTTTGACATGGAGAATGCTTCTGCTGCTGGGACTCCACTTGCTACAAATCATGATATAGCACCTGAACGAAAATGGAGATCTGTAGATGCCACAATGTACCGAGGAATGATTGGATCCCTCATGTATCTCACAGCCTCAAGACCTGATATCATGTATGCTACATGTTTATGTTCTAGATATCAGGCTAAGCCTAAGGTCAACCATCTGATCGGGGTCAAGAGGATATTTCGTTATTTGAAGGGTACACCCACACTTGGGTTGTGGTATCCTCATGATGATGACTTTGAGCTCACGGCGTATAGTGACTCGGATTACGGGGGCTGCAAGATGAACTACAAGTCTACATCAGCAGGGTGTCAATTCCTTGGGAGAAGATTAGTTACTGGCAGTGTAAGAAGCAGACCTCGGTTGCATTGTCAACCTGTGAAGCCGAATACGTTGCTGCTGCAAGTTGCTGTTCATAAATCATCTGGATTCAACAGCAAATGCGGGATTACGGTTTAAAGTTTTCTTCTACTCCTATCTTTGTTGATAACTCTGCTGCAATTGCAGTAACTAAAAATCCGGTACAACATCCAAAGACCAAACACATCGGTATTAAATACCATTTCATAAGAGACTGTTTTGAAAAGAACTTAATCGATGTGGTAAAAATTAATACTGATTTTCAACGCGCTGACCTCTATACAAAAGCCTTTGACAAACCACGTTTTCTATAATTGTTAGAGGTCAACGGTGTTAAAAAGAAAAGTGATGTTATTCCTGATGACGATCATGTGTAGTTCGATGCATTGTAGTTTAATTTTTCTTTTTTTAATTTTTCTTTATTTAATTTATTTTCTGTTTAAATTAAACTCATGTTATTTAGCTGTTTATTAAAATCCTAAAATAATTAAACCAGTTATGATTTTAGTATTTTAGGGGGAGAATAAGTCAGCCAGTAACATTAAAAAAAATGAGGGAGAAGGAGTGGATAGCTGATATAAGGTAGATCGTATCTGCGATACCGATTCAAACCCTTTGGAAAATGATAGTACACAGGAACAAATCAAAAGGGACTTTAAAATTTAATTTAGAAAAGATGCAAAGTTCAAAGTATAAGTCTGTGTAGTCTAAGCAATATAAAAGGGAAGATGATAGTAAAACTGGTAACTACTAAGGTAACACAACGAAAGTAGACCTAGAGGTTGCTAGACCACAAATGATATGTCGGTAGATTCAACACAATAGATGATTAGACCTGACTGGTGATCTCAAGATCAAACTAAGTTGTTCAACTGACTGTGGGCTCCCATCTTATCACTGGTTAACACAATCAACAATATTCCAATAAGGGGTAATGAGCATGTAAACGCCACAAATGTGTGCGGATGACCATAAATAGAGCAAAGCACGAAAAAAATGAAAGACAAATGCTATCAAGCTAATGACGTATGTTGTTGGTGCATTCTGTGCAAAAGAAAATTAAACTGCTCTAACAAGGAGATAGGTTGTGTGCCTCTCTGCTGTGCGATGGCACTGACCTGAGGATAAGCATAACCTAGATATTCTAGAACTCATTGTTGTTTGCCGCCTCTCTGCTGTGCGATGGCACTGACCTGAGGATTGGCTTCTCTTTGAAAGCTCTAAGAATAGTCTCTTCTTGTAAAAATACCCGTAGACCGCTCAAAAGCTCCTGAGGAATGTTGATTACCATATAAGTGTGGGATCCATAAATGTTAGTTGAAATAATTAAATCTAAAACTATCACCAGTTTGTGTCTAAAGTCTGTGTATGGATTTAAGAGGACAAATATACTGACAATCATTGTGGCTGCAATTCTTGAAAGTTCAAATCAATGTGGGAATCTAATAGTACCAGTATGATTTCCTAAATTTGCTAACGACTCTGGATGAAAACCAAGAATTGAGCATCAAAAAGGTTTTGATAACAAGTCCCAAATGATTTGACTTGCCTGTATGATTCCAAAATTGAATTGGTCCAGGTGTGGTCAATCTAAGTTGAAGCTGCCTATTCCGGAACCAAATCCAGTAGATTTCTATCTTAGGATTTATCTCTCACAAAAAGACAAAAAAACAAGTTTGATTTTTGTACTTTAGTTTAATTTTCTAATTTATTTAGTCATTTTAGTTTGTTTGTTTGTCGGACTACATCATGAAAATCAGTATGGGATCAACTCACTAAAAGGGTCATGTCTGAGATGACCACATGTGTTTTCAAAGTTTAAAAGAGTCACGTCTGAGGTGACTAAATTGTTTAAAAGGATCACGTCTGAGGTGATCAAAAATTTTTCAAGTTAAAATGATCATGTCTGAGATGATCAAATGCTCATAATGTTAATTTCAACAATTAAAAGGGGTTTAAATGTTAAATGTTCAAAATGGCAGAAAATTTAATAAGTATGACCCATTCGTACGAATGGATCATACGTATGGACTAATCATACGAATGGGAGCCATTCGTACGAATGGACCATGAGTATGGACCATCCAACCGAATGGCCCATACGATTGGCCCAGTCGGATGCTTAAGGGCGAACGAGTGAGTCAGTCGCACGACTGAGATCTAGTCGGACGACTGAAGAAGGGCGACTGAACCAATCGCACGACTGAGTCCCACTCGCACGACTGAAAGGTGCGTATGAGCTCAGTCGCACGATTGAATCTAGGGTTAGTATAAATAGAGGGAGAGTCGGTCGCAGAGACTCACCACCCTCAAATTAACCCTAAATCGCACGACTTAAAGTCACTCTGCCCAAATTTCATTTGATCTCTATAAACCCCTGTTTCTTGCTTACTGATCATATACATCGACTTTACAGGTAATTTGCGGTGAAGAGACACTCAAATAACATTCAAATTGACACCAAATCTGGAAAATCAGACGCGTTTAAACAACCGAGACTTAAGTGGCTTAATAACCTAACTAAACGACTCAAACAAATGAAATTAAAAACGTTAGGTGTTATACAAATGGATTGCGAGTCTAATGAACCAGAACACGAAGTCTAAAACTCAAAATTGGTGAAAAAGTGAATTTGAATTGAACAGTCAGTACATCATGCGAATGGACAGGTTGATGAACTTCAGTCGCACGACTGAAGGGTGCGAACTGCTTAACCGCACGACTGAACCATGTGTTAGAGTTCAGTCGCACGACTGGTGTAACCATATGAGGTTACATACGCATGAACTCAGTCGCACACTCAGTCGTACGTATGGGGTCATTCGCACGACTGAACCCTAGTCGCACTGTTCAGTCGCACGACTGATCTCAGTCGCACAATCTCAGTCGCACAACCTCAATCGCATGACAGAAAGATTTTTCTTCAAGTCCAAGTGTTTCATGACTTTCTTAGCCAATGGAATGTTTACTATGTTTGTGTAACAGATGACGAGTCGATGGACTATGAGCACGAAGCACAATATATGTGCTCATCTGGATTTGACATCCAGAAACGCTGCTGATTTCTCGGGCATTATCACATTTCTACTGAGGTCGAGGATTGCTTACTCCATATCTACTCCTTGTACTCCTTATCAGTCCATTCAGCAGGCCTTCTGGGAAGGTGCTACAGTTGATAGATCCTCTGAGCCTCACTGCATCAGAAGTACCATCTTTGGAGAGGCTATAGCTGTTACAGAGGAGGACCTAAGGATAGTGTTACAGTTGGGGGACGACGCTGATTGTCCGACTAGATTACACCCCCTCACTGTCAGAGGATGCTTTCTTAGAGCCAAGTACTCTGGGGACATCAATGTTGGGGTACTCAACAAGAGTAACCTCTGTCCCCAGTTTAAGTATCTTGCGCACGTGCTGCTTAAGTGTATAGCTTCCAGGAAGGGAGGTTTTGATGAGCTATCCGACCAGATACAGAACGCATATGTTGCGTTGGTGCTGAACCACCCGTTCAACTTCTCCAAGATGATCTTCACCTACCTGGTGGAGAACATCGAGGGGAAAGGGAAGGAGGGCTTCTGTATGTACCCCAGGTTGATGCAGATGATCATAGATCAGAAGCTCCCCTCCCTGCCAAAGGAGAAGGATGATGCGGTTGTTCTCGAGGTGATGGATGACACCACATTGGGGAGGATGAAGTTATACAGGGGGAAACAGGTGAAACCCCCTGTCAGGAGGTTGTTTGGGCATCTGGCCCGGGAGGACTACGTGGTGCCAGCCAGGAGAAAGTGGCGCCACGACGATAGTGATTCTGATGTGGAGCAGATTGCTCTACCCACTCATGACTCAGATGATGATGACAGTGGGGATGCTGGAGATGATATGCCTATTCCACTAAGGGGCACAGCTACAGATGTTATACCTCCAGTATCTGCCCCAGCAGGTGACATAGCAGAGTCAGCAGGATTCCACCAGGACTTCATACCTGGTGAGGAGGAAGAAGAGTCAGATAAGGAGCCTTTGACGAGGACTGTGGGAAGCAAGGTTGTTCCCACAGAGCATGGACTCAGGGCGGTTGGTGAACGCCCCAGGGATTCGGGAGAGACTACTGCAGATCCCAACTATGCTCCAGAGCCTTCTACCCGTGTTCTAGGGGGAGCATCCACCTCGACTGGATCGAGGAAGAAAAGGATGGCTCAGCCCCACGGCCAGAAGAAGAAGAAGAGATGCCTCACCTTTGTTACCACCACAGCCACTACATCTACCACCACAACTACCACTTCTACAGCCACACCATCCACCACCACAGCCACCACATCTACTACTATCACCACCACACCTCCCACCACTATACATATGCCAACCACCACCATATCCTTCACTCCTACATCACCTCCGCTATCTCACAGACCCAACCCCATCTTCACCACAGCCACCACCACCACCACTAGCCACCAAGCAGGACCCTCATCCCATCCCGCACATATATATGGATCACCTCTACCTCCAATTGGGGTGGAGGAACAGCTTTCTGCGCTAAACCGGATGGTGATGCGTTTGTTAGCTGCAGATGAAGAGAAGACGGCACAGATCCGTCAGCTGGCTGATCTTACTGCTGCACAGTCACACCAGATCTCAGAGCAGGCTCGGTTGATTGAGGAGCAGGCCCAACAAATGGCTGCTCAGAGCCACGAGATCGCCCAACTCCAAGAGCACAGTGTCACATCTGCTAAACGGATTGAGGAGTTGGAGGAGGCTAAGAAGACAATCATGCTAAAGCTAAAGGGATCTAAAGAGGAGCCACTGAAGATTAAAGAGGGAGACGGAGATGATGGTGATGATGATGATGAGGGTGATGATGATGAGACTGAGGATGACGAGGGGATTGAAGA
Organism: Flaveria ramosissima; assembly: GCA_025215565.1. NCBI lineage: Eukaryota > Viridiplantae > Streptophyta > Magnoliopsida > Asterales > Asteraceae > Flaveria > Flaveria ramosissima. The sequence continues at coordinate 84,053,251 of CM046037.1, forward strand.
AGAGAGGTCAGAGGAGAGGAATGAGGATGATGATGAAGAAGGAGGAGATGCAGCTGCATCTGCCTCTGCTCAAGGTCAGAAAAGGAGATCCAAGAAGAAACAAGACCAACAAGCTTCCTCCTCTGCTCCACCAAGCGATGATCCAGTGATCCAAGAGAAAAGTAATGATTAGATGTCTATGTATTAGATTACTTTTGTATTTGAATCATGTATTTAAACTTATGTATTCAATGTCTATATTAAGATTAATGCATTTCTGTTTGGATTATTAACTAATGGTTGATGTGTTGCATGTTTAAATCCATCAGATCCAAACTACCAAAGGGATGAGTTCGATGTTGCTCCCCTTCAGCAGGTCAAGACTCAGTTAACTATGATTTTTGATCTATAAGGGATTGTCAGAAGGTCGGTGAGTTATACCCCTAAAGAAGGGGAAATAATTCACGATCTATCAAATGAGCAACTAGCTGAGATCTTCAAGCTAAATCCCGATGAGATTGTGAAGGATGCTCCGACGTGCGACTCGACAAGTGACGAAGAGCTCAACGACGTTGATGAAATAGAGATAGAAGATGTCACTGCAGAGCACTACCCTCAGTATGCTGACAATGAGGGAAATGTGGTCCCCAATCTGGGTGAATCCCTTGTTAGCGATACTTTTGAGGTGCTAGATAAGATGGAGCAAGAGTCAGAGAAGATAGAAGGAACGGCCCAAGCCTCAAATGATGATGTTGACATTCGAAAGGCTGAATGGGCTGCTTGTTTTGAAGAAGTTAGAGCCCAACGCGCTGCACCTAAACAGGACGCCTACACCAAACTCTACAGAGTAAAGAAACATCATAAGGTGTCGGGCAAGATTATAGCGTGGGCATATTTTGAGGACCTAAACGTCTATGTAGTTAAGAAGGAGAAGGGCATAGAGTACTTTAGATTCCCACATGATCTAAAGACTCTACCAGGTTTTGAGCTCAACCAGCTGGCCAAACTGAAGTTGTTGTATGCTGACCCGAGAAAGATGTCAGGCTGGTTTGAGGCTGCCCTAAGGAAGGAGTACCACACCAGGTGGGTTAACTTCAGACCCCAACAGCCTACAAGGTACATCAGAAGGTCTGAGGTTGATGCTATTACTGGAAAGCCAAAGATAGTGTTGAAGTGGAGTCCTCCGCGCACAATGTCAAGAATCCCGCTCAGGGAAATGCCACAGGACTTCACTCCACACTTTAAGTGGTGGTACTACGATTGGAGGACAGGAGAAGCGGTCATAGTCCTAAACAAAGAGGGCCAAATGGATACTATCAGGGTATTTGACCCAATGTGGCTTACCAACTTGTCAGCAAATGATGTCTACACTCTATACAAGTGGCCACTGTTCTATGATACGCAGGATATAGTACAAGCCATCTAGTTTCAGAACGTCATAAGACTCTGTTTTGCATTTGAGATTCATGCAGGAGTCACAAAAGAGGATAAGTACAAGAAATATGAGGAGGTAATGAAGAAAACAAGACATTAGAGAGATCTAGGTCCAAGGGGGAGTTTGTTGATACATGTATGTCCCTAGATCATGATTTGAATGTAATAGATCTTGTTTGTTCTTACACTGATATAATGTTTGGAATGATTAATGAAATGATATTGGTTGTTTGTGATTTATAATGTTTAATATTTCATTAATGAGTCGATGTTGAATTGGTTAAATAGGTTTGTGGTTGTTTGAATTGTTACACATAATGTTATATTAATTAATACATTCAAACTTAACACAATGAAGTTCTCATGCGAATGGCCCATGCGAATGGACCACACGCATGAATAACTCCATACGAATGACTCTGTCGCACGACTGAACCAGGAGACTGGATCAGTCGTATGATTGTAACATAAGATTGGCTCAGTCGCACGACTGAACACTCAGTCGTGCGGATGAATCAACCGCATGGTTCAATCGCACGACTGAACCATACTTATGGTTCAGTCGCACGAATGAACAATACTAACCTACAAATACAACCCAATTCATGGAAAAACATAAGCATTCATTCTATTAGACTCCAGACGTACCCTAGCCGTCCAGACGCCTCCTAGTTCGTTCTCCAAGTTCATAGAACGTTGTAGATCGATTCCCAATCGATTCTTAGCGTTTGATTCAATACTTTATTGATTCTACGTGCGTTCTCACTGATTGGATCGCCAATTAAATAGGATTCCGCACTATTTGGTTTGGTTTACACGTTAATCATTCGGTATTTCGTTCAAATACCAGGTCCTAACAAAACAATTCTAAATCAAATATATGATCAGGACCATTCCCTAACACAAGGAGTGTGCTCATTAACTACAATGTTGAAAGATTCCACAAATTGTTGATTTTTAATGTTATAAACTCTATAAGATTTAGAGTTAGAGGAATATCCAACAAAGATGGCATCATCTTACTTTTCAGCAAATTTTGCCAAATTGTCTTTTGTGTTAAGTATGGTACACCTGATGCCAAAGGACCTTAGAAAGCCAATTAATGGTGGCCTCTTGTTCCATAGCTCATAAGGGGTTTTTCCATGTGGCTTTACTACAAGGACCCTGTTCTGCACGTAGCATGCAGTGCTAACTGCCTCTGCCCAGAATGTTAGAGGTAGCTTTGAATCAGCTAACATAGTCCGAGCAGCCTAGTAAGTGTCCTATTCCTCCTCTCAGCAACACCATTTTGTTGAGGAGTTCTAGGAGCACTATATTGTCTGGCAATCCCTTTTGAGTTACAGAATGAATCAAGAACGTGGTTCTTAAACTCAGTCCCTTGATCACTTCTAATTATTTTAACCTTGTGATCAATTTGATTTTATATTTTAAGAATAAAAGATTTCAAAGTTTTAGCAGTTTCATCTTTGGTTCTTAAAAATAATACCCATGTAAATCTAGTAAAATCATCAACAATCACAAGGCAATATGATTTCCTTCCAATACTCATTATACTTGTGGGACCAAATAGATCCATGTGCAATAAGTGTAATGGAGTGGTGATGGAGTTAACAACTTTGGATTTATGAGATGCCCTGTATTGCTTTCCTTTCAGGCATGCAACACAGTTATCTTTGCAGAAAATTTTCTTTTTAGGCAAACCATGTACCATGTTATTTTTAGCCAATTTATTCATTGTCTTAAAATTTACATGACACATTCGTTTATGCCATAGTGTTGACTCATCACCATCAGCTTTGGAAAGAAAGCATGATACTTCTCTTATTGGGGAAGCATTGTTCATATCCAACTTGTACATATCCCCTTTCCTGGGAGATCTAAGAAGCACCAATTCCTGAGGATTTGTCATCCCGGGTTTGTGGATTATGAACACATGTTCTGTGAAGAGCATTTGATGCTTTTGATCACAGAACTGAGAAACACTTAACAGATTGTGTTCAAGCTGTCTGACAAAGTTAACTTTGTCAACTTTTAATTTTCCAATGGATATACTTCCTCTGCCAGAAATATATCCTCCGGCCTCACCTCCAAACTGGACAGGACCTCCATCATAATGTAGAAATTGTTGAAGGAGAGATCTATTCCCTGTCATGTGCCTGGAGCATCCACTATCCACAATCCAAACATTGTTATTCTTGTCATATGGATGTCCCTGCACATAATGAGATGATTAGTTTTGATTGGAAACCCAAGCCTTGTTGGTCTTGGGTTCTTCGAATGATAGTGACATAATTGAACCAAAATTTATGCATGGGGTTTCAATGGATGTCTTTGAACAAGAGGTTTGGGTCAGCATCTTCCTTGATCTTTCATTCCATCCCTTGGTTGATCATAGAGGATGAGCTTGTTGAAGCTTTTGCAGCTTGGCATTCTTTCGAAGCTTCTTTCTTTTCGGAAGAAGCCTTCACCACCTTTTCTTCCGAAGCAGTCTTTTTCTGGGATGGTCTCAAGGGGACTCTTTTATTCTTTTGAGTCTTGATAGCTTTAGCTTCCGAAGCCTTTTTCCTTTCGGAAGAAGGTCCTTCTTCCGAAAGCAGCCTTGCTTCGGAAATAAGCTTTCCCTTTTTCATCACTTTAACCATTTTATATGGTCCAAATGAGAAACCTTCCTTGACTCCTTCCTTTTTAACATTATTTGCATAATGTGTGCTAGCAGGATTGTAGTAACAATCTTTGGCCATGTGGTTTTGCAGACCACACATTATGCATGCAATGTTAATCTTTTGGGAATTTGAGGATTGCTGTTTCTTGTTCTTTTTCTCTTCATCTGCAACCTTTCCCTTTAACTTTTGATCCTTTGGTAGGATAGGAGTGCTGGTACTACACCCCTTTCCTCAATAAGAGTTTCCAACCACCTGGAATCCAGCTGAGATGAATACACCCTTTTGCTTTGGGTCTCTCTTCAGCTTAGACTCAGCCTTTTTCTTGGCAATTTTTCTGGCTGCCTTAGCTCTGCTTCTTCTGGCTTTGGTGGTCAGGGTTTGATCATCATTGGTAGGAGAGGGTATAATTACCTGGTTCTTCCCTGTGATGGTCTCCATGGTTGCATCATTCTTTGACTCATAAGAAGGTGGGTCAGCAGATGGAACCTCTTGCTCTTCAGTACCACACCTTGGTTGTCTTATAGACTCATAGGAGTGTGGTGGAGCAATTTCATTGGTTCCCAACCCACCTTTGTTTTGGTAACAAAGTTTTGAGTGAGAGGATGATGCAAGAATGGCTTGGAAGTTTTGCTCGGAAATAGCATACTTCTTGGCTTGAGCCTCAGCTGTGACAAGCTGGGCTTGAGCCTCAGTCAATTTGGATATTAAATCCTTTATTTGAGTCTTATAGTTTGTGTGTTTGTGTTTTAATAGGGACAGTTTTCTCTAACTCCTCAATTTTTCTTTTATAGCCAGATTCAGCCGTTTTAAAATCAAATTTTAAAACATTTAAAGACTCAATATCGGATTTAATCTCCATATTGTAGTCCTGATACAATTTAACCTTAGCAATACAGGCATGAGTACAGAGTTGTTCATATATCTTATTTTCATCTGTTCTGGCCATGAGTGCTTGAGCAGGAGTCACATCATGTACCATAAAGCTCCAGTCAACTTCTTGAGCCATTGCAACTGTTTCTGTTGACTTTCCAGTGGGCTTTGGTGTAAAGGGATGTGTGGAGGCCTGTGGGGTTCCCGGATTAGACTTGGGAGCCTTGCATTCCCTTGCAAAATAACCAAGTTGGTTACAGTTCTAATATTTGGCCTTGGTTTTGTCAAACCCAAATTTGATGTTGATTGGGTTCTGGGAAAATTGCCTTCCAGTTCTCTTAAAGAACTTCTTTGCTCTGTAGGTTAATAGAGCCATTTGTTAGACTATGTCCACGTATTCCACGTCATCTGGGCTGAAGCACACTAGATTATCAAAGCAATATTAATAATCATTTGAGTGTCTATTTCCTGAGACAAAAGCACAGCTGTCCTGAAAGGACTTTGCTGAGCTTGTTGAGACCTTGGAGTCTCAAGAAATGTGATCTATGGCCCAGAAGAACAAGATGGCTGTTGGGTGTAAGTCGGGTATTGTTGAGGCTGGGAGGTTCCTGAGCCTTCAGCAACTATTAAAGTGTTGCTAGCAGGAAGACTCAAGGGTCTGTTTTTCTGATGACCTCTCTTACTCTCCATTTCCAAACGGTATCCATCAAGGATGCCATAGAGTTCAGTCATGGTGAGTGTATTTAGGTTCTCTGTTCTCTTGATAAAGACACAGTAGAATGTCCACTCATTGGGTAATGCACTCATGAACTTTCTTGTAAGATCTCTTAGTTCATGAGCAATTCCCATAGACTAAAGGGAAGAAATGAGATCCATGTACCTGAAGTATTGCTGGCTAAGTGTTTCTCTAGCAACGTAGGTGAAGTTCTCGAACTACTGCTTCAATGAGTCCTTCTTGGAGTCATTTGAGCTTGAATACATTTGAGCAAGCGCATCAAACAGCTCTTTGGCTGACTTGCAATGTTCAAACCCCACCATGATGGAGTTGGGAATTGCAGTCATGAGAACAATCATAGCATTGCTATCAATGTCCATGTTGGACCAAAAGAACCAATGAGCCGGATCAGAAAAACCTTTAAGTCCCACAGACGTCACAACAACTACTGAAGTCCACAACAGCTGAAGACAACAACTGATTACAAAGTCTGAAGACAAGTGCTGAAGACAAAGTCTGAAGACAAGTGCTGAATACAAAGTCTGAAGACAAGTGCTGAAGACAAAGTCTGAAGACAAGTGCTGAAGACAAAGTCTGAAGACAAAGTCTGAAGACAAGTGCTGAAGACAAAGTATCAGAAGTCATAACAGCTGAAGAGGACTTCTTCAGTAGTTGTGATGGTTTACTTTCAGTAGTTTTATGTTTTCTCTTTTCAGTAGTTTTGTAAAACGACTGAAGAGCTTGTTCTTCAGTCGTTGTAGTTTCAGTAGTTTCTTTTCAGTTGTTTTATGTTTTATACTTAGCACTCTGACATGCTCTCAGTAGTTGTGAACATTTCAGTAGTTTGTTAAGTATTAGTTATTTTTGTACTAGATCTGCTAGTAATCACCATCCCGTGATTACAGCAGAGATTGCACTCTATATAAGGAGTGCCAACCTTATTGTAGCTGTGAATGATTTAGCAATAATATTGGGCATTATTGAAACATTCTTTATCACAGAAAATATTCTCTCGCACTTGTTTACAAATAACAAACTCTTGCTATAATTTGACTAATTCTTGATTTCATTCCGCTGCATTACTCTCTAATACATCAAACTTGTGATCGCTGATCCTGACAAATGGTATCAGAGCAGGTTAATCATTGATCGATCTAATAATTGATCATTGAAACTGCTCTTCAAGATCCAAGTTTGATCGAATTAGCATTTTTGCAAGAAACTGTTATAGAGATTGAATTTTCTGTGCTTTTAATCATTCATCCTGAGATTTATTCTTGGTTTTCATTGAGTTTGTTGTGGTGTGTCTAAATTTTTTTAAAAACTTGAATAAAATTGTTTTTGGACCCAAAATGACGACTCCTTCCAATGATCCTCACAATACTGGTTCCTCAACCAAGCCTCCAATGCTGGTTAGGAATGAGTATAACATATGGCAACGACGTATGCTCCATCACCTGTCTGTTAACAGCTCAGGTTGTTGGACATCAGTGGTACATGGTCCACACAAGCCTATGGTGAATAACCCGGAAACCAATCAAATGGTTCCGAAGAGGAAGGATCAATACTCAGATGAGGATAAGAAATTGTTTGAGATTGATGCAAAAGCCCATGGAATTCTGGCCATGGCACTACCAAATGAAATCTATTCTGGGCTAATGCATTATGAATCTGCCCATGACCTCTGGAATGCCTTGAAAGAACAATTTGGAGGAACAGATGAGGTCTTGGCAAATAATAGAGAGATCCTTGCCTAACAATATGAGACATTCTCTCATAGGAAGGGTGAGACACTGACTCAACAGTTTGAGCGGTTCTCTTGTTTGATCTCTGAATTGAAAATGGTCAAACATGAGTATACTAATATCCAGATGAATAACAGATTTCTCAGATCACTGCCTGAGAGATGGGATACATATACCATTGTCCTACGCTCCAGTGCAAATTTGGACAAACTATCTCTCACCCAACTTCATGGGAAATTGCTCACATTTGAGAGAGAGATAGAACAAAAGAGAAAACTGTCTTCATCTGGTAAGCTCACTGAAGACTTTGTACCAGGCAACACTGCTCTGGTTAGTCATGAGTCAGAATATGCTTCATCTGAATGCCAGTATGATGAGCATATTGATTTCTCTTCAAACATTTCTGATTCAGCATTTGTGAGTGTTGATAGTCAATTTACTGGGTGTAATAATGACAATCTATGCTTCATCATGGATGATCTCAAGGGGATTGCTGATGATGACTTAGAAGAGATGGACATTTTGAGCCAAATGGCCTTGATAAATATCAGATCTCAGAAGTTCTACAAAAGAACTGGAAGAAAGTTCCCAGGACTCTCTGGCAAAACCAAAGTTGGTTTTGACAAGAGTAAGTTGAGGTGTCACAAATGCCAAAGGCTTGGACACTTTGCTAGAGAATGTAGATCATCTGGATCTAATTCCTCTGCACCTTTTGTGACTTTTCCTAGCAACAGTCAACAAAACAAAGGGCAACATCCTGTCAATTCTAGTCATCAGTCTCAACTACAATCTCCTGCATATTTTGTTCCTCAGGGTCAAATGCCTTACCCTTACCCGTGTTATTACATGCCACAAACCAGTCAAGTTCAAGCTCCTATGGTACCACAACCTCATGCACTTCCAGAACCTCAACCATCTCATCAACCCCCTCAACCTCAACAACATAGCTTCTTCACCCCAGAAGTTGTTGACTGGAGCAGCTTGCCAGATGACATGTCTGGTCATGAACAACTGTTCACAAGTGTTGATCAACATGGTGGTGATAGTCCTTTTGGGAATCTGGCACTTATGGCTCTGGAGTCAACTGAGGGTTCCTGTTCAACTGCATCATCTTCACAGGTAACTCAGGTTCTTCAGAGGCTAAAGCCAAGTTATGTTCTGAATCATGCATTGCTGCCTTTGTCTCTATTAGAGAGGCAAATGTAGCATTAATAAATGAAAAACTTGAGTTTGAGAAAACAATTTCCAAAAGACAAGCTGAGTATGAGTCTGCTCTTAATAGTAAAAATGATGAGATTTATAAGCTTAAATGCCAATTAAATGATGAAAAGGCTAAGCTAGAGGTTATTCTGGAAGACCAAAGAAGTCTCAAAGAAACCCTTGCAGTCACCCAAGTAGAGTGTGATCGATGGGTACAATCATGCAAAGGTTTTGAAATGCTTCTTAGTAAGCAATCAGCTTCCAATGTGAAGTTTGGCATTGGTTATAATCACACTGCTCCTCCTACAGATTTTGCTCCAAGAGTAGAAGTGAAATCTGATGAAGAAAGCAATAACCAATCCACCTCATCATGTGATTCACTTTTTGATAGAGCATCATCAAAAGTAGAAGTCAGCACTAAGCCCTTTCAGAACCTATCAGCTAATGTTGATGGTTCAATTGCTGACACTCACATGATCAAAGAGTTGGTCAACTCAGGAGTTATTTCTGAAAGTCCTGAAAGGACTGGAGAGCAAGAACTAACACCTGAAGTTCAAACTCCAACTACTGTCAGCACTGAAAAGAAGAAAACTGTCAGTAGAAAGAGTTTGAAGACTACTAAAGAGGAAGCCAAGAAAGCAAATAATGCTTCCAAAGTACTGAAGAGCAAGTCTTCAGTAGTTTCATCCTCTTTAGTTGATGATCAACATAAGATGAAAAAGAAACCATGTGAAGTATGTGGTTTGTCTAATCATCTTACTGATGATTGTTGGTACAAAAGAGGATCCAAACTCAAACATAAAGATGAAATTAAAGAGAAAATGGTTAAAATGAAAAATGAGTTTAAAGCCACATTTGTACCAGCAACATCAAATCCTGTAACCCTTAAGTCCAAAAAGAAATCCAAAAAGGAAGGGGTTAAACAGGTAACAGCTGAGATTGCTCAAAAGAAGAAGGTGCAACATAAGAACTTATCAAACTCCAGTGCTAATGTGTCTGAAGAGCTGAAAGCTTTATCACAAAATCAGACACAGCTGGTTATGATGGTTCAACATCTATTGGGAAGAGTCAACCAATTAGATGTTCCTATGTTGAATCCACAGAAAAGGAGGTCCAAGCCAAAGGATTCCTCTTCTTCACCATCTTCTTCCTCTCAGGCTGTTATTTCCAGCAAACTTGTTAGTCCACCATCTGTTGATGTGAATAGGCCCAAAACCAAAAAGGTTTGGGTCTCAAAATCTAACTAATTTGTTTTGTTCTGCAGGGTTCTTCAACATGCCACAGAGGCATCTGGTATGTAGACAGTGGAGGATCCATGCATATGACAGGAAACAGATCACTTCTTAATGACTACTCTCAAGGAAGGAAGGGATTTGTATCTTTTGGCAATGATGCAAAGGGTTACATCATCGGCAAAGGTTTTGTTTCCAATGGGGAAATAAAGTTTGATGATGTTAACCATGTGGAAAATCTCAAGTACAACCTCTTGAGTGTCAGTCAAATGTGTGACAAAGGCCATGTTGCTCTTTTCACAAGTCAGAACTGCCGGATTCTGTCATCCAAAGTTCTAAGTTTGATTGACAAGGTGTTGGATAAACACACTCTCCTTAAGGCCAACAGGACAGGAAGAGTGTATGCCTTAGATCTTTCTAAGAAAATAGATCTCAAAGGCCATCCTTGCCTATTTTCCAAGGCTTCCCCTCAAGAATCTACACTATGGCATAGAAGGCTGGGTCATGTTAATCTCAAAAACATAAATCAGCTGATAAACCATAGTTTAGTAAGGGGATTGCCTATGAAGGAGTTTAAATGTGAAGATGACTGCACTGCTTGTTTAAAAGGAAAACAGCACAAAGTTTCATTTCCCTCCATAGAAGAACCTAAGTCCACAGCCTGCTTACAGCTTCTTCACATGGATCTCTTGGTCCTGTGAGAGTGATGAGTATGGCTAAGAAGAAATACTGTCTGGTAATTGTGGATGATTACTCCAGATTTGTATGGACTTTCTTCTTGCATTCAAAGGATGAAGCAGCTCAGAAGATTATCAACTTTGTGTTGTATGTTGAGAAGCAGTATTCCCTCTCAGTCAAGTGTATTAGAAGTGATAATGGAACAGAATTTAGAAACAATACACTTGATGAGTTCTACCTCTCAAAGGGAATCAAGAGGCATTTTAGCATTCCAAGAACTCCTGAACAAAATGGAGTAGTGGAGAGAAAGAACAGGACCCTTATTGAAGCTGCAAGGTCCATGTTGGCTGACTCTGGATTGCCAATGACTTTTTGGGCTGAAGCTATCAATACAGCTTGCTATGTACAAAATAGAGCTCTAGTAAATAAGAGGTTGATGAAAACTCCATATGAAGTTCTTCATCATTTGGCCCCTCTAATTTCATTCTTCAGAGCTTTTGGATGTCCTTGTTTCATTCTCAACACACGGGATCAACTCCAAAAATTTGATTCTAAGGTGGATGCAGGTTATTTTGTTGGTTATTCATCAACTTGCAAAGCATACAGAGTCTTCAACTGTAGAACAAAGATGGTTGAAGAGACTCTACATGTTAAGTTTAATGAATCTCCAAAGGACAAGATTCCACAAAACCCTGTGCAATATGTTCCTCATCAAACTCCTACTGTTGCTCCTGTCAACAGTTCTCCACCTGGTGGTACTGCTGGTGCTGATGATGATGATAGTAGTACTCACCTCTTCAGATTTAGTGATCAACTGCCTGATTCAGCTAGACCTGATGTTCCTGTAGCTCCAGCAGCACAATCCACAACAAATGCTGATGAGATTTCTACAACTTCAACTTCCTTTGAACTACCATCTACTGATTGGTTTCAAGGAAATACTTCACCATCACCATCTGTTGCTGCTGAGCCTGCTACAAACACTTGCACTGATCTCATTGTGTACCAAGATCTGAAGAATCACCCTATGTCTCAAATCATTGGTGATATCACTGCTGGAGTATCAACAAGAAGTCAATTGTCAAATTTCTGCTTCTATGCTCTCTTCATTAGTCAGCAAGAGCCAAAGAATTATCACATTGCTTTAAAGGACAATGGATGGGTTGATGCCATGCAGCTTGAGCTTCTTCAGTTCAAGAAACAACAAGTGTGGGAACTGGTTCCTCTACCTCCAGGTAAGTGTGCAATAGGCACTAAATGGGTGTTTAGGAATAAGACTGATGAAAATGGGCTTATTGTTAAGAACAAGGCCAGACTGGTTGTTCAGGGGTTTGCACAAGAAGAAGGTATTGATTATGATGAAACCTTTGCTCCTGTAGCCAGACTGGAAGCAATTCGACTGTTTTTAGCTTATGCTGCTTATCAAAATCTTAAAGTTTTCCAAATGGATGTCAAAAGTGCTTTTTTGTATGGGAAAATTAAAGAAGAGGTTTATGTATGTCAACCACCGGGTTTTGAGGACAACAAACATCCTAATTGGGTGTATAAGCTTGATAAGGCTCTTTATGGGTTGAAACAAGCTCCTAGAGCCTGGTATGAGACATTATCAAACTTTCTTCTTGAAAATAATTTTACTAGAGGCTCCATAGATAAAACTTTATTCATTAAGAAAGCAGGGCAGCATAATCTACTTGTTCAAATTTATGTAGATGATATTATTTTTGCATCTTCTGATCCACAGTTGTGTGATGCCTTTACAAAGTTGATGCAACAAAAGTTTGAAATGAGTGCAATGGGGGAATTACAATTCTTTCTGGGTTTGCAAATCAAACAAATGGCTGATGGAATTTTCATTCATCAGTCCAAATATACAAAAAATCTTTTGGAAAAATTTGATTTACAAAATTGTAAACCTTGTTCTACTCCCATGTGCAACACCACACAACTGGATACAGATCAGAAAGGTAAAGTGGTTGATGAAACACTTTACAGATGTATGATTGGGTCCTTGATGTACTTAACAGCTTCTAGACCAGATATTATGTTTGCTACATGTGTTTGTGCTAGATTTCAGGCTGCACCTAAGGAGTCTCATTTGATTGCAGTCAAGAGGATCTTTAGATATTTGCAAGGCACTCCATCTCTAGGTTTATGGTATTCTACTAGACATTCTGGTAAATTAGTTGCTTTTTCTGACAGTGACTATGCAGGGTGTAAATTGACCAGGAAATCAACTTCTGGTGGATGTCAATTCCTAGGCAACTGTTTGATTTCTTGGCAGAGTAAGAAACAAACCTCAGTTGCTACATCAACTGCTGAAGCCGAGTACATTGCTGCTGCAAGTTGTACATCTCAGGTATTATGGCTTCAAAACCAATTATTGGATTATGGCATAACTGAGACTAAGACTCCATTGTTAATGGACAGCTCTTCAGCTCTTTGTATTGTCAAGAATCCTGTCCAGCACTCTAGGACTAAACATATTGAAATCAGACACCATTTTATTAGAGATTGTTTTGAAAAAGGTCTGATTGATCCAAAATTTGTTCCTAGTGCTGATGAGCTTGCAGACATTTTTACTAAGCCTTTGGATAGTTCAACTTTCCACAACCTGGTGTTAAGGCTTGGTATGCTGCAGCTAGAATAAGTGACAACTACTGATAATCTCAGTAATAAATACTGATGATCATTGGTAACCATGTCATATATAAGTACTTCACTTGTTAAAACAGCTGATGTAGTTATAACAGCTGATGAAATCACAACAGCTGATGTAACTACAACTGCTGATGTCAGAAATGCAGATAAGTACTGATGACCAATGAAACCTCTGAAACTCAGATTTAAGTCTGATAGTGTGGAGGTCAGACTGAAACAGCTGAAAAGCTATGAATTGACGAAAACAGCTGATGAGTAATTTCTCTTCAGTTGTTTCTACAACTGCTGTTTCTAAACAACTGAAGCCAAAGCTATGTCTTCAGTAGTTTACAACTACTGAAGACTACCACCAAGTCTTCAGCTGTTTACAACAACTGATGACAAAACCACTGCTTCAGTAGTTTCACAACTACTGATGACAAACACCATGTCCTCAGTTGTTTCACCACCTGAAGTCAGAATTGTCTTCAGTAGTTATAAACTACTAAGACTAAATCAAAGACTTCAGTTGTTTCAACGTCTGACGGTTAAAACCAAGTCTTCAGTTGTTTTATAACAACTGATGATCACACCAATACGGTCAGTCATTTCAAACCTCTGAAAGTTAATGCCACGTCATCAGTAGTTTCAACAAATGATGACTAACACCAAAACCTTCAGTCGTTTCATAACCCTACCCTATAAATACCTTATCTCACCAGAGTTTTTCTCACCTCTCCTCTCAAACCTAACGTTCAAAAACTCTGTACCCTCTCTTCATCCATGGCGACCATGCAACTAAAACCACGACACAACTGTGTCGCTCACCTTACCAAATCGCCATACTGGACCAAGTTTCACAACGCCATTGATTTAATGGTCCAGTCACCTTACCAAACAACTTTTCTGTTAAACCCCACCATATATGCCGAATCCCTTAGCCAATTCTGGACAAACGTCACTCTTGTCTCTGAGGAGAATGACACAGAGTCTCTTCAATCGTTTGTCCATAGCCAAAAAGTGGTCATCAATCCAGAGATTCTTCGCCAAACCCTCAATCTGGATGATGCCACTTTCCCGACTAGTTATCCAAAGGGCACCACAGATCTATCATTTGCCCACCATGGATACGAAGGTAACCTGAGTGCCTCTACCATATTGAAGAAACATTTCCAGGATGCTGAACGGCTTATCTTTCATATGGTCAATGTCTGCCTTGCCCCCAAGACTTCATCATGGGATCAAATGTCCACAAGGTGGCAACAGGTATTGTACTCCATCCTTGAGCAACAACCTTTAAATTTTTCTGAAATACTATTCTTAGAGCTCAAGGATATGGCCCAAAAACAACTTTCTAACCGTTGGATATTATATCCTCGGTTCATAATGGCCATAATTGAAAACCAGCTTCAAGCTGAGGGACTTGTTGGCCTGGGAGTCCCTGCTATGGCTGTATTGCCTGAAGTATACTCCCGGCACAACTCTGACCAATCACTCAAAATGGCTGCCAAGCTGCGCAAACCCACGCAGCTGGAACCCACAGCCACCACCACAAAATCCAAAGTCCCCACCAAACCAAAAACAAAACAAACCAAAACAGCTATTCAGGAAGATGAGTCCCCTGAAGATGCTCCTGTACCACCAAGACAGGATATACTTACTGGTGTAAACCCCCCAGTAGTATCAGAGACTCAACCAGCCACAGCCGCTCAGGATTCCTCTCAAAAGGAGCCTGAAGCAACCAAAGAAGGGGTACCCACAAATCTGGAATCTTCCTCATTTGAGGAGATTGCCATTGAAACACACCATTCTCCCCAGGTGCATACTGATTTTACCCTATCTCCTCATGAAAATGCCCCCCAAAGTCCAACACTTATAATTGCAAACGTGCTGACTCAGCTGCATGCCTCTCCTCCTCCCCAACAACCACCTAAAGGGAAAACCACAGATATTGAGGAAGAGGATCAACATGCTTCTGACAACCCACAGCACAGGGGTTTAAATGTTCTGTCTCCTAGTGTAGATAAGGAGATCAGAATATCTGGTGAGGCTGCCACCTCTTCTGCATCAGCACATGATCAGACTGAGGCTGGTAACATGGCTAAGACCTCATCAGAGGCAACAACTGATGAAGGACATCGTCCTGAGGCTGGAAGTCCCCAGTTCCAAGAAAAAGGGGCACATGCTACAACTGGTCTACACCCAGGGCATGTACATCTTGCTACTAGCAGGAGGTCAGGTGATTCAGCATCTGCTGATGATGACCTGGGCTTCTTTTATGATGTTCTAGCCCAGAACACAATTCTTGAGGAAGAAGTCAGTAGACTACAAAGACTACTTGACCAATTCTCTCAAGAAGCAAGTCCATCTGACACCACCATACACCCACAGATGGCACCTTCACCTGAAGGTCTCCTAAACACTCAGCCAATCAAAACATACAATCCACCAGCCTCTACCTCTGGCACTGCTTCTCAGGGACAGAACCCCTCTGAGCAAACAGCTGCTATCTTCCATAAATCCCTACCTCTCATCACCCCAATGATCACAGACATTGTGATCAAAACCTTGGATGAGAGACTTCCCTCAATCATACAGCCCCTGGTGGAGGAGATTGTGAGCACAAGGCTTTCTACTACTCAAACCCTTGCAACCAATGCAACCAAAAAGGGGGAGAGTCAGTTAGTGAAAGAAAAAGGGAAGAGCACATTGAAAGAGAAAGAACAGGAGATTGAGAAGGAAGAGGAGGTTGTGAAAGAGACTGAGAAGAAAGAAGAGTATGTGAAGGAGCTGACACTGATCAAGTGAGTGAAAGTCACAAAGACTTTCATATCACATATAAGAAAAGAAAGATTGAAAGAAAAGAAAAGAACCCCAAAAAGAACTCCAACTTGATTAGATGGTCAAAATGGCGGATGCTACACATAGTAAATCTATGGACTCCATTATTGATCAACTATATAGACAAGGGTTCGATACTGCACAGCTTGACTCAGAATTAGAAGACTTGAAGTTGAAGAAATTAACTCAAGATGGGCAAGTTATGATGTGTTAGAAAGAGAAAGACTGGAGATCATGATCAGATTCATTGCAAAATATCTTGGAAGATCATTGATAGAGATTAAGTCATGGACCAGGGACAGTATCTTGGCAATAACCACCAAGATCTGTACGTCTGAAGCATACACTAAGGGATTAGTGATTGAAGCACTAAATGAAGCAGGTGCTGGGAACAGAAATGAACTAGCAAAATACTCCAAAGCCTCACTCATTACAAGAATGCTAGAACAACCTGCAAAACCTACCACTTCAAAATCACCACTACCACAACCCATTAAACCAACTCCTTTACCCTCAAAACCAACAGCCGATGATGCATCCAAGAAGAAGAAGAGAAGGATGTTGAGGCTAGAAGAAGAAGATGAAGAGGATGATGAGGAAGAAGATAGGTTGCCTCTTTCTGCAGTCCTAACTTTGCCTAAAGCCAAATCTATGCCCATCACTCCCACCTCACAGATGGAGACTGTGAGAGTAAAGATAGAAGAAGAGCAGCAGCAAAGGCTTCATGATGAGGAGATGCTGAAGAGCATAGACAAAACTTATGCTGCTTCTTCATCAATAATAAGTATGAAGAAAGAAGCTCTGAGACTGTACACCCTTGCCAACACATTTCAATATCAAAAGGAAAAGGTGAGGATATGGCCTGATCCTAGGGTGGCTCACAGAATTGTGAAGAAGGACATTCCTGCAAGATACAAGGGCCAGATAAAAAGGATCGTAGATGAAGAGATCACAGTGGTCCTTGTAGTATCACCCTGGGAAATTGTAGAAGACTTCAAGAAGGCTTATGAGACTAAACAGCCTCCCCAAAAGATGTTAGAAAACAGAGTAATTAAGAAGGGGTTAGTCTACAAGAAGCTTGAGAACTTCAAACAAAATGAGCTCAGTCTGTTACTTGAAGGTAATCACCCAGATGAGTTTGCTTACAGACAGATCACAACAGTTGAGCTCAAAAATGACAAACAGGCCAAATACATCTCAGAGCTGTATGGGCATGAAGGATTGTTTGATGGTGAACCAGAGAATCTTACCATGGAAGAACAAATCATGTTTCTCAGAGCATACACCAGAGAATCCTACAGGCTTATACATGGGAAGTGAGTCTCATGGATGGGGGAACAGCTCAGTGTCCAATTCCCCAATACAGAGCTCCCATCCATACTTTGCCAACCAAATCATCAGAGACTTACTTCCAGGCCGGTGCTTATATGGGTCATCTTCTCAACTGATCAAGAAGGAAAAAGACCAACCATTTTGCCAACAATAAGTGGACCTCAATAAAGTTAAAGGTTTTGGCTGCATTGGTTCAGGGGGAGTTTGTTGGACCAAAAGAACCAATGAGCCGGATCAGAAAAACCTTTAAGTCCCACAGACGTCACAACAACTACTGAAGTCCACAACAGCTGAAGACAACAACTGATTACAAAGTCTGAAGACAAGTGCTGAAGACAAAGTCTGAAGACAAGTGCTGAAGACAAAGTCTGAAGACAAAGTCTGAAGACAAGTGCTGAAGACAAAGTCTGAAGACAAGTGCTGAAGACAAAGTCTGAAGACAAAGTCTGAAGACAAGTGCTGAAGACAAAGTATCAGAAGTCATAACAGCTGAAGAGGACTTCTTCAGTAGTTGTGATGGTTTACTTTCAGTAGTTTTATGTTTTCTCTTTTCAGTAGTTTTGTAAAACGACTAAAGAGCTTGTTCTTCAGTCGTTGTAGTTTCAGTAGTTTCTTTTCAGTTGTTTTATGTTTTATACTTAGCACTCTGACATGTTCTCAGTAGTTGTGAACATTTCAGTAGTTTGTTAAGTATTAGTTATTTTTGTACTAGATCTGCTAGTAATCACCATCCCGTGATTACAGCAGAGATTGCACTCTATATAAGGAGTGCCAACCTTATTGTAACTGTGAATGATTTAGCAATAATATTCCGCATTATTGAAACATTCCTTATCACAGAAAAATATTCTCTCGCATTTGTTTACAAATAACAAACTCTTGCTATAATTTGACTAATTCTTGATTTCATTCCGCTGCATTACTCTCTAATACATCAAACTTGTGATCGCTGATCCTGACAGTCCAGCTTCTTCCGGTCCTCATCAGATATATCTTCAACAACTTTCTCAATCATGGCACCGTTTCCACCAGCTACCTTTGGCTTATACGGGCCATTGACAATAGATTTCCATATCTTGCTGTCTTGATACTTGATGAAGCCTTCCATTCGTCTGCTCCATGACCTGAAGTTTTCAGGGGTGATGATGGGTGCTTTGGTCATCGTCCTCATCTTTACTTCAGATTTGTTGAGGGCCATTTTGAGTGTGGTATAAGGAGGAGTGAAAAATAGGTTGATTAGGATGGTAAGATCTCACAATCAAGAGCCTAAAATACTCTGATACCAATTGCAGGATCGGGTTTATCACTTAAATACTTGGAATTCTCTTAAACTCACTTAAATAACACTCAAATCAGATGAAGTAGAGTCTTTTATAAGAGTTGATAATAATATAATAAGTAACAATGAACACACAGAAATAATTTTCAAGGAACTTGTATATATTACTTCTCAACTCAAAGTATTACAAGACTCTTACAAGCATGGAACATGAGTTACAATGAGAAACTATATGTACTAGACCCTAGAGCCGGATATCTTTGATACCAGCTGGAAACCTAAGACTAAAGCATATACTACAATGCTAAAGTTAAGGTATCTTAGATAAAGTATTATCTTTGATATGGTAGTCATGACATGTCCATGACTTACCTTTTGTCACCAACTAAAGATGCAACTGTACTAACTTATAAAGGTAAACAGTGGAATAAAGTATGATCAACTATATGAAAATGCATGCAGTATCTCAGAGGCATGCAACGGAGTGTCAGGGAGACCATACTTATGTCCACTGGATAATAGTAGTGTCTTCCGAAGGTAAGTTGGCTTCGGAAGAACAAGTTCTTCCAAAGCCACTTATACTTCGGAAGAGGCTTCTATACTTCCGAGGCTTGAGGACTTCTATACTTCGGAAGTTGACTTCTGATCTATCATTCTAAGTTTTGATCTTTGGAAGTAAGTTCTTTGTCTTCGGTAGTTGGAGTTTTCCTTCGGAAGTTAGTTTTACACTTTGTCTTCGGAAGAGCTCCTTTTTCCTTCGGAAGTTCTACACTTAGTTTCGGAAGTCCTTTATTAGTTGTACCAAAATATTCTAAGTGATTTGGTTTTGGTTGCACTAGCCTTTCTAGATCCAACATCTTCCGAAGCCAAAGAGTGAATACAGATTTCTTCCGAAGACTTTTAGAGATATGCCTTTATCTGATGTACTTTACCATAAAGCTGGACCACCTTTCTGCTTCTACTCTGTAAAGTCACCAACTTACATGAGTTGGTGAAAGGTCCATGCTTTTCGTAACTGTACATTGAGGTCTTGAGTTCATGCTTTCTACTTTATGTACTTTTATCCTTTTTGTAATATATTAGGATGTGAACTATGGCATGTCATAGTCACAAGTCAAAAGGCAGATCTGCCTTTTGACTCTACATTTGATTTTGTAGTTGTCTAGTCAATTGTATTCAACTAGCCTCCAAAGTATGGCCGGCTATAGGATGTAGTATAAAGTATCTCAAGTACTTGTGTTGTTTGCAATCTTGTTCTGTCTCATATTTACTTCTGTTCTTAGCATCTTTCATTAACAAGTTAACCAATTCCCTATTTGATCTGTTAAGTGTTCTAAGCATCTCTCCTCATTGTGTTGTTGTGTTGTAAGTGCATACCCTTCACCGGTCCTGCATTTGGTATCAAAGCATTTCAGGCTCTTGATATAAGATCTCACCATCTTAGGACCCCTAACACACACAAAATACTTAACAACTCAAATGGCAGCTATAACCAAAGCTGATATAGAAACTGGAACTTTGACAAAGTCTCCACTGATCACTCCGAAAGACTTTGATACTTGGTGTCAAAGAATGGAAGGCTTCATCAACTCTCAAGACTCCAGGATGTGGGACTCTGTTGTTGAAGGACCTTACATACCAAGCACCACTTCTGCTACTGGTGGTGGTATGATTCGTAAGGCTATGGCTGATTACTCTGAGGCAGATAGAAAAAGAATAAAGATTGATCAGAAAGCCATGCCAGCCCTTCAAACTGCTCTTCCAAACTACATCTACAGAGGTTTTAAGAAGTGCAAAACTGCCAAACAACTATGGGAAGCACTAAAGCTGATGTATGAGGGGTCTACTGAAGCAAAGGAGAACAAGAAGGATCTTCTGAAGCAGCAGCTTAAAAACTTCACCTTCAAGGCAAGTGAAACCATGACTCAACAATACTTCAGGTATGTTGAGATTGTGAATACTCTAATGGATGTTGGAGTAACTCTTGAGAATAGGGACATTGTAAGGAAGTTTATGTCCTCTCTTCCTAGACAATGGATACATTATTGTGTTGTTATCAAGAGGACTGAGAACCTTAAGACTCTTACTCTCACAGAGTTGTATGGTATTCTTAGTGGCTACCAGATGGAGATGAACATGCAAAACTCATCTGGTAACTCCAGCAATCAACTGAGTTCAGCCCTCCATGTGGTTGAAAGGGAAAGCATTGAACCACACATCACCTTATATGCTTCCCTGACAACTCACAAAAGGGCCCTTTCATCATCTTCCCAGAGACTCCAAGGGAAAGCTACACTCAAGGAAGTGCTTTCCAAGAGACAAGTTCTTCTCATGCTTTTGTCTCTGCTGATGAAATCTCAGGCAACTTTCTCTTCACTCTTGAAGATTTGGACTATATCCATCCAGATGATCTGGAATACATGGAGATAGTTCAGCAGATGGCTCTTCTCACTCACAGAGCCAAGAAGTTCTACAAGAGGACAGGGAGAAAGTTTCCAAGCAATGCAGCCAGTGGAAAGTTTGGGCTGGACAAAAGCAAAGTAAAGTGTTACAACTGTAACCAGATGGGACACTTTGCAAGAGAGTGTAAGGCACCAAGGACAAATGGTGGCCAAGCACAAACCAGACCAAACTACACTAAGAAAGCCTCCCAGAATGAGAAGCCAAAGTAGCAAGCTGCAGTTGCTGTTGAAGAAGGAAGCTTTACTGGAGCTTTTCAGGTAGAAGATGCATCTCCAAACCAAGCACTCATGGCAGACCACGATGAAGCCAAGGTATTAGAACATCTTTGTACTCCTGAATGCATTGCTAAAGTTAATAGATACAGGTCCTATAATTTAGAAATGAGATCTGATCTTGAGTCCTTAAATATCTTAAAAGCTGATTTTAAAAGAGCTGAAAATGATCATAAACTAAAGATAGAGGAATTAGAGAAAACCATTTCAACTCTTAAACATGAGCATACAAACTACAGGACTCAGATCAAAGATCTCATTACTAAATTAAAAGAATGCTAGGCTGAGCTTGTGATCAGCAAAGCCAAAGCAAAAAAATGCGTTCTTGAAGAAGAGACCTTCAAGAACATAATATCCTCGTCCTTGCATGCAAAAGTTTGTTATTAAAATAAGCAGGGACTAGGATCTTGTGAGATAGCTCCTCCACACACAATCTTGTCTTTAAGATCTCCTAGGTGTGGAACTTGTGAAGATGAGCTTCCCCTCATAGATCCTGTGACTGAAGAGGATGAAGAGGAGATGGTGGAGAATGGCTCTGAGAAGAGTGAAGAAGAGCATTCTAAGAAGGGTCACCATCCCTCTGAGGAGAGCAAAACAGATGGGATGACCAAGTCAAGAAGAAAGAACTTGATCAGGAAGGTGCAGGTACATATGTCCCTAGTTTCTGAACTGAATGTAATATGTCAATAGTGTCTTACACTTATGTAATAGTTGGTACTTAATGAAATGTAAATGTTTGGTTGTGTTTATAATGTTTAATATTTCACTAATGAGTTGTTTAACGAATATTGACTTGATTATATAGGTTTGTGGTTGTTTGAATGAATCTTGATAATGTAATGATTAATAAATACATTCAAACTTAGTAATATGAAGTTCTCATGCGAATGGCCCATGCGAATGGACCATACGCATGAACAACTTCAAGCGAATGACTCAGTCGCATGACTGAACCAGGAGACTGGATCAGTCGTATGATTGTAACATGAGATTGGCTCAGTCGCACAACTGAACACTAAGTCGTGCGAATGGATCAACCGCATGGCTCAATCGCACAACTGAACCATGCTAATGGTTCAGTCGCCCGAATGAGAAACCCTAACCTATAAATACCACTTAATTCGTGGAAAAACGTAACAATTTAGATCACTTCGACTCCAGATGTACCCTAGCCGTCCAGAGACCTCTAAGAACATGTTTCAAGTTCACAGATCGCACTAGATCGATTCCATATCATTCATAACGTTTAGATTCAATTCATAATTGATTCTACGTGCGTTCTAACTGATTGGATCGCCAATCAAATAGGATTCCGCACTATTTGATTTGGTATACACGTTAATCAGTTAGTATTTTGTTCAATACACGATCCTAACAAGTGGTATCAGAGCTTTGACTCTTGATTACGTGTGATTCAATTGTTTTTTATACAAAAATTGTGTTTTTTCACTAAAAACGCAATCTTTTCGTGTCAAACGATGTCTTAGACATCTCCTGCTCATAAAGTTTGGTTTTCCCGGCATACAGCAATTAGGGTTAGTGAAAATTCGGGTTTTTACGGCCAAAACACCTTAAACCTAGAAATTTTCTAAATCCAGCAACTTCAGTCGCACGATTGACTCAATCGCACGACTGGACACATTCACATCCCTCATACGCACGATTGGACTCATTCGTACCTCCATTCGTACGACTGAGCAGTCTATTCGCATTGTTCAACCGCATCAGTTCATTCGCCCGACTGAACCATTCGCATAAGTTCAGCCGCACGATTGAACCATTCGCATCGTTCAATCGCACGAATAGCCCAATCGCACAGCTCCATTCGCACAAGTGAAACAGTTTTGTTCCAAAGACTAAAGTTAATCGCAATGGAGGACCAATACTCAGCATTCACAGCAAGGAAAGACTCACGTATTCAGAATTTACTGCTACTAGAGAGTGAAGTAGGGAATCACAACAAACCCCTAAGCTAATCACGTTAGATGAATTCCCACACTGGAAGCAACGTTTCGAGATCTACTTAAATGGAGTAGATCCCAATATGTGGGAAGCAATTGAGACGGGGTATAGTATGCCAGTAGGTGCTGATGGAGTCAAACTTACACTAGGTGGCATGACTGATGGACAAAAAGTCAAGTACAATGCAGAAAAGAGAGTTTATGCTTTGCTTACTCAGTCAATTCCTAAGGACATTTTCCATCAATTTTCTGAGAACAAGCAAGCAGAGAAGCTATGGGATGAGGTAGAGAAACGGTATGATGGGAATGCGTCATTAAAAGCTATAAAGGCTAAAGAGTTGAAGAAGGAGTTCCACAACTTCTCATCGATAGGTAATGAGAGCTTGGATGACGTCATCAATAGGTTCTACCACTTGATGAGTGAGCTGCACACTCATGGAGTTACAACGACCACGGAGGATAAAGTGTCAAACTTTGCAGATGGGTTGCCAGAGAAATGGGCTTCTTTTGTCTCCAATCTTAGACAGAGTGGTATGCTAGCGAAGTTGGACATAAATGATTTCATTCTGAAGCTGAGAGAGGAAGCATTAAGTATGAAGCACAGAGCTCGAAAGTCTTCTTATACTCAGAATCCGTCACTATACAACGCGACTCCACAAGACAAAACGTCTGGAGCACCACTTCAGACAACTTTTGTGTCAAGCTCAGCTAGTCCTTCCCAAGCCTCTACTTCAGGGTCAGAAACGTCAGGGTCATCTAGTACCCAATACGTTGCATCTGAAGCAAATGCTACAAGACTGAAGATCGAGAATCTCGGTAATGTGACAGTAGAAGTAGGAAGAGAGCACATGGATCTCTTAGCAACTGTAGTCCACTCCTATGATGGATTAGTTACTGGGAAAATTGGAAACTGTCATCTGGCAGACGAGGACTACAAGCAGGTAGATGAGACAGAGCTGGAAAGGATGGATATAATGTGGGCCTTAGCAAGTGCTGTCCGGAGAGCTAAGAAGTTTGTCAAAAAGACCAGACAAAACTTGGTTGCAACTAAGGACACTACCTTTGGTTTTGACAAGAGCAAGGTGACCTGTTTCAACTGTGGAGAAAAGGGGCACTTCAAACGAGAGTGTGTGAAGCCCAAGAAAACTAGAAACGGGAATCCATTCTCGTCCTTCACTCGTCAAGATAAGCCAACTAGCAGTCCTACTTCATCAAGCAAGGATCCTAAAGCCTTGACTGCTCATGATGACGAGGGACAGGACTGGAGCTTTCGGTTTGTCTCTCCGGGAGAATCCAACATTGCTAGTGTGGAGGATTTAGATGATGATTCAGCGAGTGAAGGAGATATTGCAGTGGAACTCGCGATGTCAAACATTGAAGAGACTGCAACTGAGGTCAACTACAGGCCTGAAGAAGGAACATCTACAACAACGTCAGAATCACCAGAACTAGAAACACCAGACTCTGCTTTGACGGTTGATTCATCAGAACCTTCTTAGGTAAGTACTACTGACCAACTTTACAATAATCATGCTTGTTCTGATTATAATAAATTTAGGGAGAGCATTGACTTGAAATTTGCTAGGTTATTAGATCATAATGATAGCTTAGTAAAGGATTTGCAACTGTGCACTGAAGCTAATAGAGTTCTAAAACAAAATGAGCATAGTTACAAAAAAAAGATAGACCTATTGAACAAACAGCTTAGGGAAACAGAAGTAATAGCCTTTAACCAAGCTAATGACATTAGGTACTATCTTAACTCCCTAGAAGACAGTAAGAAACAAAAAGCAGTTTTAGAAGTAGAAGTCAATTCATTAAAGCAAAAACTGCATAGTTGGACAAGTTCATCTCATATTGTCCAACACTTAATAAGAGAGCGTAATAATGGGGAGGGTTTGGGATATAAAGTGGTTCCACCACCACCTGAGACCTTGATGAACACTAAAAGTAAACCAATTAATAAGAATCCAATCAAGGATCATGTGGTGTCCACTCCTCTTGTAAGTGATCCAGATTCCTCATGTACATCAAATGAATCTGGAACTAAACAAAAGGAGGTCACTTCAAAGGCAAAAGGTAAATGCCTTGTGTTAATCTGGAAAAAGAGCTTGAAAAGGTTAATATAAAGTCTGGGTCAAACAAAGTCAAATCTAAACCTAAAAAGACTATTACTGTTAACCAATCATGTGTTTCATGTCAAAGTCCAGATAAACAAAATGGAAAAGATGTTAAAAACATTAAAACAATTAAGTTTGCTAAACAAGATAAAACATCAAAAGAAGCAGAGTCAAAACCCAAACAAAACAATGTCACTCGGGTGTCACACACGTCTCCACAAAAACAGTTAAATCATAAAGTTGATAGCAGGTCATGCTACAACTGTGGAGAGTGTGGACACATTGCTTCTTATTGTCCTTACTATCAGACACCTAGGAAGAAAGTTGAACTTCAGGAATCAAAACCTAGGTCTTGTAAGAGGAGCTCATTGACTCCACCTAGAAGAGCTAGTGAACCTAAAGTTCAACTCATTAGCCAGTCGTCTGTTTATCACAAACAGGCCTTACACAAAGCTGGCTTATGGAAAGAAAAGTCAACTTCAGTGTCTGATAATGAGGACAAGAAGACACCTGAGCTTCCCTCACCATCTAAAGGTCAATGGGTTGAATTCATGATATGTGATGCCTCTGGGAAAACCCAAGCCAGTAAAGGCTTGGGTTCCTAACCTTAACTAATGTTTTCAATTGAATGTGCAGGGTGTTCGCTACAGCGCTGAGACCAACACGTGGATTGTCGATGGCGGAGCATCCAGGCACATGACAGGGAACATGGTACTCTTATCAAACGTCAAACAAATAAAAGGAGGCCATGTTTCATTTGCGGGTAACAAAGGAGGGTATATCACAGCTCAAGGAGAAGTGGGAAATCAGAAAGTGAAGTTTGATAAAGTAAACTACGTTTAACAACTTCAAAACAACTTACTTTTTGTATCCCAAATATGTGACAAAGGCTTTAAGGTTATATTCGACAACAAGAAGTGCTATGTCCTGAAAAAGGACTATGTGATTCCGGAGGACCAAGTCTTGATGGCAGCTTCAAGATACAAAGATCTTTATGTCTTGGACCTTTCAACGGCCTCCACAACGTATCATGAAGTTCAGTGCTTCTTATTAAAAGCTACTGAGAAAGATTCCATCTCCTGGCATAGGAGAATGGGACACATAAATCCTCAGAAGATGAATCACTTGATCCAGAATGATCTAGTGAGAGGAGTCAACGTCAAAAACTTCCAACTTCCGGATTTCTGTGTGGCGTGCAAGAAAGGCAAAAAGACGAAGAAGTCTCATAAGGAAAAGAAAGTTCATTCCATCGAGCTTCCTCTTGAACTTCTTCACATGGATCTGTTTAGTCTAGTCATTACAAGAAGCATTGCAGGCGACTTGTACTGCTATGTGGTTACTGATGACTACTCAAGATTTTCTTGGGTAATGTTTCTGAAATCCAAATAAGAAGATTTAAGTTGTTCAAGGAATTAGTAACTACACTGGAGTCTCTATACAAGCTGAAGGTAAGACAAGTACGCTCAGACAACGGAACCGAGTTCAAGAATCAGTGGATGGAGGCTTACTGCAAGGAAAAGGGAATTGTGCACCAGTTCACTTCTACCTACACGCCTCAGATGAATGGTGTTGCTGAGAGAAAGAACCGCAGCTTGATAGAGACAGCACAGACAATGCTAGCAGACTCGAAACTGCCTATCCAATTCTGGAATGAGGCAGTGGCAAATGCGTGCTACACGTTAAATCGAGTTCTGGTAGTTAAACGCCATGGCAAGACATGTTACGAGTTACTACAATGACGTAAACCTAATCTAGAGTATCTCGAACCCTTTGGCGCACCGTGCACCCTAATGAAGAAGACTCAGGAGGGAAAATTCAGCGAGAAGGCTAAAGAAGGTATCTTCCTAGGATACAACATACCGAACAAGAGAGTTTACAACAACTCAACGGGTCTATTAGAAGTGTGGTGTAACGTTGATGTTCAGAGATACACCACATTACCTACTGGAAAAGGACCCGCTTACTTTTTCGACTATGATGGATTCTTCAAGTCCTTCAACATACCTCTCTCCACTTCTGATGAAGAATTAGCAACCAAGATGATGTATGATGTTTTGAACTCACCGTCACTAGATTCAACATCAACTGGATCACAAGGTGACTCGTTTCACCACTCAAGGGGAGCACTCGAAGTAAGTGACTCCTCCTCAGAAGATGAAGCTGTGGAAAATGACCAGAACAATCAGGAGGAACAGGTTCCAATTCCTGCAAGTCCACAAGCATCTAACAGTGATGCCTCTGCGTCTTCGGAACCTCAAACTCCTACTACCTCAGATACTGAACCAAATGTTCATAACCTGGATTCTGAGGTAGTTGTTCCAACAACCCCTGGATCACGCCTAAATGTCTATCATCCTTTGGATAATGTCATTGGGGATGTAAGGTCAGGAGTTCAGACCAGAAATCAGTTGTACTCAACTGATTATGCCTCGGTAATGGAAAAGGGATATTTTCATGATGGTGCCTATCGTTGCTTTGTGTCTCAGTTTGAGCCAAGTACGTTAGTGAAGCCCTGAATGATGAGTCATGGGTGAGTGCCATGCAAGAAGAACTTCTTCAGTTCAAGAAGTTAGGCGTATGGACTCTGGTGGATAGACCTAAAGGTGCTAAGGTCATTGGCACCAAATGGGTTTTGAAATGCAAGAAGGATGACCAAGGCGTCATCATCAGGAACAAGGCTCGACTTGTAGTTTAAGGATTTCGACAAGTCGAGGGAATAGATTGCAATGAAGTGTTTGCACCCGTGGCAAGAATGGAAGCCATCCGCATCTTCCTTGCCTATGCATCGTATATGAAGATTAAAGTTTATCAATTAGACAAACCACGTTTTCTATATTTGTTAGAGGTCAACGACGTTAAAAAGAAAAGTGATGTAACTCCAGATGATGACCATGTTTAGTCCAATGCATTTAGTCTATTTTTTTATTTCCTTTATTTATTCTATTTTCTGTTTAAATTAATCTGATGTTCTATCTTTGCCTATTAAAATCCTAAAAGCGCAAATCGTTTATGGTTTTAGAATTTCAGGGGGAGAATAGGTTTAGTTAACAACATTAAAAGAAAGGAGGGAGAAGGAGAGGAGAGCTTATAGAAAGTAGATCGTATCTGTGGTACCGGTTCAATGACTTTGGAATATGATAGTACACAAGAACAAATCAATTGGGACTTTAAAAGTTTAAAGTGGATAAGATGCCAAATTTAAAGTATAAGTCTGTGTAGTCTGAGCAATATAACAGGAAAAATGATAGCAAAACTGGTTACTACTAAGGTAACACAACGAAAGTAGACATAGAGGTTGCTAGACCACAGATGATATGTCGGTAGATTCAACACAATAGATGGTTGGTGATCTCAAGATCAAACTAAGTTGTTCAACTGACTGTGGGTTCCCATCTTATCACTGGTTAGCACAATCAAGAATATTCCAATAAGGGGTGACGAGCAAATAAACGCCACAAATGTGAGCGGATGACCATAAATAGAGCAAAGCATGAAAAAATGAAAAGCAAATGCTATCAAGCTAATAACTTATGTTGTTGGTGCGTTATGTGCAAAAAAAAAATAAAGATGCTCTAACAAGAAGATAGGTTGTGTGCCTCTCTGCTGTGCGATGGCACTGACCTGAGGATAAGCATAACCTAGATATTCTAGAATTCATTGTTGTTTGCCGCCTCTTTGCTGTGCGATGACACTGACTTGAGGCTTGGCTTCTCTTTGAAAGCTCTAAGAATAGTTTCTTCTTGTCAAAATACCCGTAGACCGCTCAAAAATCTCCTGAGGAATGTTGATTACCACATAAGCGTGGGATCCACAAATGTTGGTTGAAATAATTATACCTTAAACTATCACCAATCTGGGTCAAAAGTCTGTGTATGGATTTAAGAGGACAAGTATATTGACAATCATCGTGGCTACAATTCTTGAAAGTC
This sequence comes from Flaveria ramosissima, assembly GCA_025215565.1. NCBI lineage: Eukaryota > Viridiplantae > Streptophyta > Magnoliopsida > Asterales > Asteraceae > Flaveria > Flaveria ramosissima. Next base: position 84,082,601 of record CM046037.1, read on the forward strand.
CAAATCAATATGGGGATCTGGTAGTACTAGTATGATTTTCTGAATTTGCTAACGAATCTAGATGAAAAACAAGAATAGAGCATCAAAAGGTTTTTGATAACATGTCTCGAATGATTTGAATTTTCTTTATGATTCCAACTTGAATTGGTCCATGTATGGTCAAAATGAATTGAAGCTACTTTTTCAGGAAATGAAATCTGTAGATTTATATCTTAGGATTTATCCTCACAAAACCACAAAAACATATCTTAGTTTGTTTTTTCAGTTTTAGTTCTGTTATTTTGTTTAAAGTTTGTCAATTTAGTTTGTTAAACATCGGACTACATCATGGAATTAAGTAAGGGAGTAAATCACCTAAAAGGGTCACGTCTGAGGTGACCACACGTGTTTTCAAAGGTAAATGGGTCACGTCTGAGGTGACAACGTGTTTTAAAAGGATCACGTCTGAGGTGGCCAAAAGTTTTTCAAGTTAAAATGATCATGTCGGAGATGATCAAAGGTTCATAATGTTAAATCAACAGTTTAAAAGGGTATAAGTGAAAAATGGTCATAAAGTCAAAAAAAATCATGAGTATGACCCATTCGCACGACTGGACCATGAGTATGGACCAACCGTACGAATGGACCATACTCATGCCTTATATAGCCGAATAGACATAAGTATGGACCATTCAACCAAATGGCTTATCAGACTGAGCCATTCGACCGAATGAAAGTGTGCGAATAAGCCAGTCGCCCGATTGAACTCGAGTCGGCAGACTGAAGGTGATCGACTGAGCCAATCGCACGAATGAGGTCCATTCCCCTGAATGAAATGAGCGAATGGGTCCAGTCGGCCGATTGAACTCCGATTAAGTATAAATAGGGCTCAGTCGATCGCATTCGACTCATCACCCCCTAATCGCCCTCAGATCGCATAGCCTACCGTTACTCTGCCAAAATTTCATCAGACCAAGATTTTATACTTCTATTGATAGTCTGATGTTGGTGTGCGATTATACAGGTACAATGAGTTGAAATCTCACCGAAATCTGGAGGAATGGTCCCTAATCTGTGAAATACGACCCTCACAAGAACCAAACCTCTTAATGGACTAATAACCTACTTAAAACAAGTACAATGTTAAAACTAAAGTTATTAGGTTATTAGTTAAGTAAATGCGAGTCTAAAGAGCCATTACACTACGTTTAAGTTCACGAATTGGTCAAGATTCGAATCCCAGTCGACCGAACAGTGGGTCATGCGACTGGACGTCAGGATGAACTCCAATCGCACGATTGAGCTGGTCGAATGGCTCAATCGGCCGAATGGATCATACGAATGAGCTCAGTCGGCCGACTGAACCAATCGCAGGCTCAGTCAACCGATTGAACTCAGTCACCTGTTCATTCACCCGACTGAATCCAGTCGCATGACATGACAACCGATTAAACTCAATCGCCTATTCATTCACCCGACTGAACCAATTGCAGGCTCAGACAACCGATTGAACTCAGTCGCCTGTTCATTCACCCGACTGAATCCAGTCGCATGACATGACAACCGACTGAATCCAGTCGCATGACATGACAACCGACTGAACACAGTCGCATGGTTCAATCGCATGAATGAACCAGAATGAATTCAATCAAGTTAATTAGAACTGATTTGTGTAGTGTGATCATCTAATGTTTATGTGTCTTGTGTTACAGATAGATGGCTAATAGATGGTCTATCAACCCCAAGCACAACATCTGTGCTCACTTAGACTCCACAAGTCGGAATGGGGCGGAGTTTGCAGGGATCATCGATTTCCTTAAGCGATCCAGGATCCACCGGGCTATTTCTACACCATGCATCCCTTACAGGTCTCTACAACAGGCCTTTTGGGAGAATGCATCAGTTGACCGATCACGTGAGCCGTACAGCATTAGGAGCTCTATCTTTGGTTTGGATATAGAGATCACCGCTGAAGACATTCAACGTGTACTTGGGTTGGGAAATGACACAGACCACCCCACCAGACTTCACCAACTGACGGTGAGAGGGTGCTTCATGAGGATGAAGTACGCTGGGGATATCAACTCAGGGGTGCTCAACAAGAGCAACCTGTGTCCCCAGTACAAGTACTTGGCACACGTCATCCTAAAGTGCATAGCTTCACGAAGGGGTGGGTTCGACGACCTTTCAGACCAGATACAAAATGCCTACGTGGCACTGGTGCTGAACCACCCTTTCAGCTTTTCTAGCATGATCTTCTCTTATCTCATAGAGAACTTGGAGGCGAAGGGCAAAGAGGGTTTCTGCATGTACCCTAGGTTTCTACAGATGATATTTGACGAGAAGCTGCCCTCACTGCCAAAGGAGAGCCACGACGCTGTGGCATTAGAGATTATGGACGATACGACGCTGGGTCGTATGAAGGTTTACCGGGGAAAGCAAGTCAAGCCCCCAGTAAAGAGACTCATAGGCCATCTGGCCAAGGTGGACTACGTGGCGCCAGGAAGGCGTAAATGGCGTCACGAAGACAGTGATTCGGATGTTGAGCTGATAGAGCGCCCAGACGATGATTCAGACGACGATGGTAGCGGTGATGGTGGAGATGCAGGGCCCACTCAACAGAGGGCCCCCACTGGTGATAGAGCATCTCCAGCATCCACCCATGATGGAGCAGAGGCTGCAGGGTTCCATCAGGACTTTTGTCTTGATGAGGAGGAGGATACTGATGAGGAGCCCCTAACCCGCACTGTGGGGAGCCGAGTGGTTGCCACCGACCGAGGTATACGGGAGGTTGGTGGACGCCCTGGCGAATCTGGGGAGGCTGACCCTGATCCTACTTATGCTCCCGATCAGACCAGCAGGGTTCCAGGGGGAGCATCCACCTCGAGGGGATCGAGGAAGAAAAGGATGGCTCAGCCCCACGGGTTGAAGAAGAAGAAGAGAAGGTTGACTTTCATCACCACCACCACTACTACCTCCACCTCCAACACTCCACCTACTACCACTACTCCACCTACTACCACTACTACACCTACTACCACCACTCCACCTACTACCACCATCCCAGCTACCACTATATCTACCACACCTCATCCACTACAACCTTCATCTAGACCAACTCCAATCTTCACCACTGCCACCACCACCACCACTAGCCACCATGCCAGCCCATCATCATACCCCGCCTATACATCTGGATCACCCCTACCTCCTAGTGGGGTAGAGGAACAGTTCTTGGCACTTAACTGTATGGTGCTGAGGCTGTTGGCTGCCAATGTTGATGTTTCTGTTTTGATTATTAACTAATGATTGTTGTGTTGAATGTCTAAATCAAGCAGATCCAAACTTTCAGAGGGATGAATATGATGTTGCTCCCCTCTAACAGATCAAGACTCAGCTCACTTGAAATCTTCATCTGCAGGGTATAGTCAGGAGATCGGTGATGTACACTCCTGAAGAAGGAGAAATCATTCACAATCTCACTAACGAGCAAATAGCAGAAATGTTCAAACTCAATGTCGACGAGATCGTGAAAGACGCTCCAATAGTCCATGTGGAAAGTGACGACGAGCTCAACGATGTGGATGAAAGCGAGATTGAAGATGTCACTGACCAGCATTATCCAGAGTACACTGACAATGCGGGTAATGTCATTCCCAATCTGGGAGACAATCTAGTCAGTGAAACCTTGGAGACTCCGGATAAACTGGAACAAGAGTCGGACAAGACTGAAGATCAGGCCCAAGCCTTGGATGCTGAAGTTAATATCAGAAAGGCTGAGTGGGCTGCATGCTTTGAAGAGATAAGAGCCCAACGCAGTGCGTCAAAGTCGACTGTCTACACCAAGCTGTACAAAGTGAAGAAACACGGTGTCGGGCAGAATCATAGCATGGGCATACTTTGAAGATCTCAACGTTTATGCAGTTAAATGTGAGAAAGGGATCGAGTACTTCAGGTTCCCACACGACCTGAAGACTCTTCCTGGATTTGAGCTGAACCAGTTAGCGAAGCTGAAAATGCTATACGCTGATCCGTGCAAGATGTCTAGATGGTTTGAAGCAGCTCTGAAGAGAGAGTACCACACCAGATGGGTCAACTTCAAACCTCAACAACTAACGAGGTATATTCGAAGGTCTGAGGTTGATGCCATAACTGGAAAACCAAGAATAGTGCTAAAGTGGAGTCCTTCGCGCACCATGTCTAAGATTCCAGTACGGGAAATGCCACAGGACTGCACTCCACACATCAAATGGTGGTTTTATGATTGGAGGTCAGGAGAGGCAGTCATAGTCTTAACCAAAGAGGGCAAAATGGATACTATCAGGGTATTTGACCCGATGTGGCTCACAAACTTGTCTGCAAATGATGTATACACATTATACAAGTGGCCACTATTCTATGACTATCAAGATATTGTACAAGCTCTACAGTTTAAGAATGTTATACGACTCTGCTTTGCGTTTGAGATACACGCAGGAGTTACAAAAGAAGAGAAGTACAAGAAGTATGAGGAGGTTATGAAGAAGGTAAGACATTAGATGAAACTAGGTCCAAGGGGGAGTTTGTAGGTACATGTGTCCCTAGTTTCTGAACTGAATGTAATATGTCTTTAGTGTCTTACACTTATTTAATAGTTGGGTACTTAATGAAATGTAAATGTTTGGTTGTGTTTATAATGTTTAATATTTCATTAATGAGTTGTTTAACGCATATTGACTTGATTATATAGGTTTGTGGTTGTTTGAATGAATCTTGATAATGTAGTGATTAATAAATACATTCAAACTTAGTAATATGAAGTTCTCATGCGAATGGCCCATGCGAATAGACCATACGCATGAACAACTTCATGCGAATGACTCAGTCGCACGACTGAACCAGGAGACTGGATCAGTCGTATGATTGTAACATGAGATTGGCTCAGTCGCACGACTGAACACTCAGTCGTGCGAATGGATCAATCGCATGGCTCAATCGCACAACTGAGCCATGCTAATGGTTCAGTCACCCGAATGAGAAACCCTAACCTATAAATACCACATAATTCGTGGAAAAACGTAACAATTTAGATCACTTTGACTCCAGACGTACCCTAGCCGTCCAGAGACCTCTAAGAACCTGTTCCAAGTTCACAGATCGCACTAGATCGATTCCATATCGTTCTTAACGTTTAGATTCAATTCATAATTGATTCTACGTGCGTTCTCATTGATTGGATCGCCAATCAAATAGGATTCCGCACTATTTGATTCAATATACACGTTAATCAGTTAGTATTTCGTTCAATACACGATCCTAACAGAAGGCCAAAAGAAAGTCTAAAAAGGCTCAAGAGATCAAGGCCACCTTCAATGCTGCACAGAAACAAGTCTTCATCTCTGCATGATTTGAAGTGGTAAACGCCGAAGACACAAACTTGAACTCCATCAACAAGAGTTCTAGTTCATGTCCAAATCATCCCATCATCATGAAGAAGGCTGATCAGTTGTGCATCACTACTGTACAACCTGAACCATCCAACTCCAAAGGTAGTTCTAACCCCAAAAGAACTGCCACAATATCTGCAAAGGTGAAGATGGAGAAGGAAAGTGATCAAGTTCAGCCTTGTTCACAAAGAAGAACTCCTAGAAGGAAGAAAATGGACTGTGTTATGTGTGGGAGTACTTCTCATCTTTCTAAGGATTGTGTTTACAATCCAAAGAGTACTCTTCACATGACCAAGAAAGAAACTTCTAAGAGTTTAGAGAAGAAGAAGCAAGCTTCGGAAGGAAAATCTGTTACCTTCGGAAGCTCCAAAATGAAGAAGAAGACAAGTGGAAACTTGCCTTCGGAAGAAAATTTGGTCTCGGAAGAAAGGAATACTTCTGAAGCACTGAAGCCTGCTGCAGTGAAAGCAAGATCTTCCGAAGGTCCAGTCATCAAAACTTCCAAAGTCATCAAAACTTCCAAAGTCATCAAAACTTCCGAAGTATTGAAGGTCAAGTCTAAGCTTCCAAAGGTGGTGTGGAAGTCAAAGAAAGACCAAGTGGCTGAAAGTTATTCATCAATATCAGCAAATGATCCTTCTAGCACGACTACAGGATCAATTACTGTTGCATTGTCTTCAACTTCTTTTGATGAGCCCAAGACCAATGAGGCTTGGGTTTCCAAATGTAACTAATCATCTCTTTTATGCAAGAATAGCTCAAGACAAACAGAAATGTATGGATCATTGATAGTGGCTGTTCCAGGCACATGATAGGCAATAGGTCACTACTCCAAAATTTTCAAAGAATTGATGGAGGACCAGTTGCTTTTGGAGGAGATGCAGGAGGTTACATTACTGGAAGGGGCAAGGTCACAAATGGTAAGCTCAGCATTGAGAAGGTAAACTTTTTCAAGGAGCTTGGGTACAATCTTCTGAGTGTATCTCAATTTTGTGACCAGAGTCATAACATGCTCTTTACTGAGCATGAGTGCATTGTTCTCATACCCGAGGTGGTCATTCCTCATGAGCACATCTTGCTCAGAGCCCCCAGGAAATGGAACATGTACATGATGGACTTGCAAGAAACATCTCCCTCGGGAGAAGTTTCATGCTTTCTATCTAAAGCAAATAATGATGAATCTTTCCTCTGGCATAAAAGAATGTGCCATGTAAACTTTGAAAACATGAATAAATTAATTAAGAATGATTTGGTAACTGGAATACCAAAGAAAGAGTTTACAAGTGATGACCACTGTGTTGCATGTCTAAAAGGGAAGCAACACAAGGTATCTCACAAGCCAAAGGAAAGAAATTCCATCATTAATCCCCTACACTTATTACATATGGATATCTTTGGCCCCACCAGTGTAATGAGTGTAGGAAGGACCTCTTATTGTTTGGTGATCACAGATGATTTTACAAGATTCACTTGGGTCTTCTTTATTAGAACTAAGGATGAGACCTCTGAGATTCTGAAGAATTTTATCTTAAAGATTGAGAATCAATGTGATGACAAGGTAAAAACCATAAGATGTGATCAAGGAACTGAATTCAAGAATCAAATCCTTGATACATTTTGTGATGAAAAAGGTATTACAAGACAATATTGTGCTCCCAGGTCTCCTCAACAAAATGGTGTTGCTGAGAGGGGAAACATGACACTAATTGAAGCTGCAAGAACTATGTTGTCTGACTCTAAACTGCCCATCACCTTCTGGGCAGAGGCAGTGAACACTGCTTGCTATGTGCAAAACAGAGTTTTAGTAGTTAAGACACATGGTAAGACTCCTTATGAACTTTGGCACAAGAGAAAACCTTTCATTGATTTTCTCAGGTCATTTGGATGTCCCTGCACCATCTTAAATACCAAGGATCAAATTGCCAAGTTTGCTGAGAAATCAGATGATGGACACTTTATTGGATACTCTTCTCAAGCTAAAGCTTATAGAGTATACAATCTCAGAACTAGAGTAGTTGAGGAGTCAACCAATGTGACTTTCAATGAGCACACTCCCAGTGTGAAAAGTTCTGGTTCGGATTGGCTATTTGATCTTGATTTAGTTACCAACTGTTTTAACAAATCTTGTGAGAGTGTTTCAGGATCTACAGATATATAACCAACAGGTGATCCTGACCCAAGATTTGAGCTCAGAAGACCTTCAAGTTACACATCTTCAGCTCCAGTGGTAACTATTCCTGCAAATGAAGCTACTACCAGCACATCAATAACAAACCTGCTGATGCTTCTGGAGTGCCTTCAAATTCCAGCTTAGAGGCACAAAACTCCGAAGAAGGAGCTTCAAATGTTGGAGAAAATGGTGGTGGTGAAAGTGATCGGAAATTTCTTGATGCTGATAACCACTGAATTGAAGACAACATCAATGATGTCACACACTCATTGGATCAAGTCAATCTTGATAAGTGTGCTGATGTGGAGGGTGAATCTTCTTTGCCAGATAAAAAAATTTCAAATCTAGATCTGTCTAAGCAACTTGCTGTGATCCCTCAGCTAAGATCCACAAGTCTCATCCTACCACAAACATCATTGGAGATGTTGATTCAGGGGTGAGAACAAGAGGACAAACCCATGAAGCAAATGTTTGTCTTCATTCTTGTTTCTTGTCTCAGATAGAGCCAAAGAAAATTGATGAGGCTCTAAAGGATGGAAGTTGGGTTGAAGCTATGCAAGAGGAGCTGCTTCAATTCAAAAGGCAAAAGGTTTGGAACCTATGTCCTCTTCCTCAAGGGAAGACTACCATAGGAACCAAATGGGTTTTTAGGAACAAAAAGGATGATAGAGGACTTGTCATCAAGAACAAGGCAAGACTAGTTGTTCAAGGATATACTCAAGAAGAAGGAATTGACTACACAGATGTTTTTGCTCCTGTGGCAAGACTTGAAGCTGTTAGAATATTCCTAGCTTTTGCTGCATCCAAGAATTTCAAGTTCTACCAACTTGATGTCAAGTGTGCTTTTCTTTATGGGGTGATTGATGAAGAGGTGTATGTCAGACAACCACCTGGGTTTACAGATCCTGATCATCCTGATTATGTCTGCAGGCTTGATAAAGCTCTTTATGGGCTACACCAAGCACCAAGGAAGTGGTATGAGACTCTATCTCAGTATCTCTGTCAATATGGCTACAAAAGAGGTACTATAGATGGAACTCTCTTCATCAAAGGAACAGAAAATGACATAATGCTAGTTCAAGTATATGTAGATGACATTATCTTTGGGTCAAGTAATCCAAAGCTCTGCAAAGACTTTGAGAAGCTGATGAAGGACAAGTTTGAAATGAGTGCCATGGAGGAACTTAATTTCTTTCTAGGAATTCAAGTGAAGCAAGTTGAAAATGGCATCTTCATAAGTCAGTCAAAGTATGTACAAGACATACTTAAAAGGTTTAACATGACTGATTGTAAGGTTGCTAAGACACCCATAGCCAGAAATCACTCCCTTGGACCTGATCTTGAGGGGGAGTGTGTTGATGAACATCTCTATAGGGCAATGATTGGGTCTCTTTTGTACCTCACAGCTAGCAAGCCAGATATCATGTTTGCGACATGCATTTGTGCAAGATATCAAGCCAACCCCAAGATGTCACACCTTGTCACTATCAAAAGAATTTTAAGATATCTCAAAGGTGCTCCATCACTTGGCCTTTGGTATCCAAAGGATTCTGACTTTAATATGTATGCTTATACAGATAATGACTATGGTGGTTGCAACATGAATACAAAGTCTACATCAGGGGGATGTCAATTTCTTGGTGGAAGAGTAGTCTCTTGGCAATGCAAGAAACAATCCTGTGTGTCTGCATCAACTGCTGAGGCTGAATACATTGTTGCTGCAAGTTGCTGTGCTCAAGTGCTTTGGATTCAAAATCAGATGCTGGACTATGGATTTAACTTTAAAGAGACTCCCATCCACATAGACAACAATAGTGCTATCTCCATCACAGAGAATCCTGTGCAGCACTCAAGGACAAAGCATATTAATATCAGGTATCATTTGATTAAAGATAACTTTGAAAAAGATTTATCAAACTAGTCAAAGTTAACACAAATGAACAATATGCTGACCTGTTCACCAAAGCTTTTGATGAGCAGAGATTTAAATATCTTGTATCAGCTATTGGGATGATTAACTTTGAATAGCTTTTGTTAAAACTTAATCATATTTATTTCTAAAAACTATGTGTCCTAAGTTGTCTATTATATCACCTTCATAAGCCCTTGTTTTCTTTGGAAGAAAAATCTTTTCAAAAGACTTTTCTTAGAATATTGAAAATCTTGATCTCTTCGAAAGATTCAAAATTACCTTCGGAAGAAGTTTATGTCTTAGTAAACAAATAATTGCTTCAGTGATTTTACCTTCGGAAGAAATTTCTGAAATATCTTCCGAAGCTTAAAATCAACTTAAAAACCTTGTATGTTTTCAAAGAACAAGTTTCTTCCGAAAGCAATTTACCTTCGGAAGTATTTATTCTTCTTAGATTAAAAATCTCTGAGTGTAAATTCTCTTTCGAAGCAAAATTCTCAAAAACCTTTGAAATCTCTTCCGAAGCCAATTTGCCTTCGAAAGCTTTTTCTAGGTGTGAACAACTTCAAATAAAGAAGACATAATAAGAAATATAACAAGCTCATTCATTTAATTAACTAGGTCCATTCCTAGGTGTGAACAACTTTAAAAGTGGCGATCAAGCTTGAGTATTTCCTGAAACATGTTAAAAATAAAAGGTCAACAATAATGTTGGTGAGATTTCCATAGTTAGCAATACATAAGTATATAAAAGATGGCAATTCGTATTGTAAGTTAGAGAACAGAGTAAACTAGGGATGTAAGACAGAATGCACAATCAAAACTTGACAAAGTTTTTACAAGTCTCAAACGTTTACAACCATATACGATTAGCTAAGTGTACTTGGATCAACCAAGCATGCTTGTCAGGCCCATAGATCTATGACGTCGCCAGGCTAGCAATAGTTAATGATTGTACATATATTCGACATTACATGGTAGCTACAAAGTTCAACTAACCACAACACACAAGTAAATTGCCATAAGTTTACAAGAATCAAACGTGTTTACAAGTGCAAAGTTTATAATGTAACATGTTTCACCCCAAAAGTGTAAAAATATAAAAAGGGGTATAGAAATACTCACATGGAAAATAAGTATAAGAATGATGATAAGAGATTAAACAAGGCTCCAACGATTTCTTTTACAAGATACCTAACGTATATATATTCCAAGGTTAAGTTTAAAGGTAAGATTAATGAATAAACATGAACTAGGGTTTCGATTGGAATTTGGGAGTTAAAATAATTAAATTAAATAATGAATCGTTTACGTTTTGTTTTAATAAAGATGGTACAAATAAATTATAATTGAAAACGATAATGAATGATTAACAATCTAATTTAATAAAAAATTGAGTATAATGTGTGAAAAGAAATAATTAATTATTTAAAATTAAAATTAAATAAAGGTGCTATTGAATATGACCTTAACATTGTCTAAAATCATTTTATAAGGTTTTGAGCTTTCATATGATTTATTATAAAGGTCTTACAATATCAAGTTTTAAAAAAATAAGAATAAAGTATAATTGTTATATAAGTTTCAAGAACTTAAATAAAATCTTAAGGATAACTTTATTAACTATTATTTAAATGATTATTTAAATAACTATTTAAATAATTATTCATTTAATATATTGATAACGTTTCAAAATAATCTCTATTTCAAATAATATGATTTAAACAATGAATAATTGAAGGAACGTTTTGGACCAATAATAATATTTAATGATTTAAATCATTACTTATAGTCGACTTAAAAAAAATAATAAACTAATACAATCTTTGTTTTATATAAAAAATATTAATATATTTAAAGAAATAAATTTACAGAAATGGATAAGGTGACTTTATAAATAAATAAAGTTTACAAAGTTAATTTTAATAATTTTTCAGATATTATTTATATTTTTAAAAATTTGAAAAAGCCAAAAAAAAAAAAGTTTGAGGGTGCCCGTGTTCGAACCCGGGAACTCCAAGTTGTAAAGCGGGCGAGTGACCAGTGGACCAAGGGCCGAAACCTTGGTAAAGAGTGGTTTTTAAATCTTAAAACGAAACAGTTTCAATGAACTCCAAAATCTCAAGAACCCTAGAACGATTCTGCACCAAAATTGAAGGTCAATTCGAGTGTTTCATCTGGATTAAACTTAGGGCTTTTTATCCCTAAGTGTAATCGAGTGTGTGGGCATATTATACTTACTTGATTACAAACAAATTGAAGTGATTGCGCTTGGTTTAGCCCTCGTCAGTTTCGCGAAGAACAAATGGTTGGGATCAATGATTAAGTGGAGTTTTCAAGGAATTGTGGTTATAGAGAGTTGAAAGGGATCAAAAGAAACATTTGCCCTCGGTTATATAGTTCCAATTCGATGTAGTTCTTACGATTTGGTTTCGATTGGGATACGAATGTAAACTGATCAATTTGGTCTTTAATTCCCAATTAAACTTGAAATTAAGATCATTTACGAGTAGGAACTGATTAGCCACCGGTACGAACTTGATTAATTGAGTTATTATTGATTATTTATAGTTCCATGGTTCGAGATTATTGGCTTTCGGTTACCGAACTCACAAGCCCCATAGCCGACTTAACACTCAAATTAATGTGCATTTCGAGTTCGGAACGGTTACAAGAAGGATTTTCAAACGGTTTTTGATCAAGAAACGGTCGATTTTGGTGTTCAAGGGCTCGCCAGAGCCGCGCCGGGCTTGCCGGCCGGCGACCGGAAAGACGGGGTGGGGGAAATGGTTTGGGTTAAATTTTACACTTTGGTCCCCGTGGTTTAGGTTTTTGTTATCTTATGTTAAAACTTTATTTTTAAGGTTTCAAAATTAACAAACAACCCCCTAAACTTAATTTAATCTATAAGTTTTAAACATATTACAAATTATTATTATTATTATTATTATTATTATTATCATTATTATTATTACTATTATTATTATTATTATTATTATTATTATTATTATTATTATTATTAGTGATATTATTATTATTATTATTATTATTATTATTATTATTATTATTATTATTATTAGTATTATTACTATTATCATTCGTTATTAAAAAGAATTAAAAACAACCAAAGAAATAGGCATGATCACACCATAAGTTTCATAATTGACAAAAATGGACCTTACATAATAAACGAAACTAACTACGTAGTTAACAAAAATACGAGATGTTACAAGAACTTCCGAAGCAAATAACCTTCGGAAGGTTTCTCGACTTCCAAGAAAACTACTTTTTGGGCAAAAGTAAACTACTTTTCAGAGGTGGGACCGATATCCGGATTTCAAAGTTTATCCTCTTTCATTAACTTTGTCTCAAATCCTTTTCACATAAATGCCCAACGGTTCCCCCCTCTTTCACTATCTTCCTCAATTACACTATTCCTTAAACCTAAATTCTCCCAAACCGCCTTTTGTTCTTCATGTTTCTTCATCCTTAAGCTTCTAAAATGGCCAACCTAAACCTCAGAAACAACCCAGATTTCTCCATGCAACTTCACAGGAAACATAACCAAGTTGCTCTGTTAAGCTTTGAGAAAGATGAAAGTTTCTCAGAGATTTGCCGTTTCTTAGCTCTATCAAACTACTTCACCTCTCTAACCATTGATCCTACTCTCTATGAGGATCATCTGCTTGAATTTTGGAAGACTTGCCAAGAGGTCATTATGGATGGGGAGAAGGCACTGTCTGCCACAGAACAAGGGAGGACAATCTTCATCACTCCGGCCATCATCAACACTCACTTGTAGTTGGATGATGAAGAAGGTGAGTTGTCTTTCCCAAAGGAAGCTGTAAATCATTCCTTTGAGCGGATGGGCTATGAGGGAGATTTCTCTGTAAAGACCTTCAGGAAAAGGAAGGTCTCATCCCAGTGGAAATACCTGCTTCTTGTGGTTATCCACAGCTTGTCAAACAAGCATGGAGGGTAGGACCAAATTTCTGAGGATCTCTCCTTCATAGTATATGGAATGGTTCAAGGGGTCAAGTTCAGGTACTCTCAATTTGTTTATACAAATTTTCTTGCTAACTTGGACTCCTTAGAGTATTATATGTTTCCTAGATATGTTCAACACATTCTCAACTGTGAACTGGGCTCACAGTTGAGGGAAACAGATAATATTCTTAAATTGGGACAGATGAAGCCTGACATCTTTAAAATTATGAAGAAGCCAACTATAGGCTTCTCAGGGGTAGAAACAGCCCTTGTCCCAAAAATGTTAGAGCTCATTGCTCAAGGTGACAACTTAGCAACACAAGCTAGTGTTGAACCCACACCTTCTACCTCTCAACCACCAAAAAGGCCCCAAGTCACCCTCACCTACCACAGAAAATCCAAACGAACCCCTGCTCAAGCTATTGAGTCTGTGCAGGCCCCCATATACTCACCCATACAGATTGAAGTGGACACTAGAGCTCCCACTTCCCCTGAGGAGCAAACCACTCCCATCTCTTCTATAATCAGGGATGAGGTTCCTCATGCTCACCATGATGAGCTCACAAGCCCAACTGCCTTAAGCCTTCACTCTGAGTCTTAACACTAAAGTAAACAACCTTCAGGGGACAGTTACCATCCCCAGCCTTTAGACTTAAATCAACCCATTCCCAACCTCTCTTTCTATACTGATGAAGACTTAGGTTTTAGTGGGTACCATGAGTCTCTCTACTCTTCCCCTACTCAAAGAGAGATGAGTACTCCTGAGTCTCCTTTGTCTAGCCCACATCAGTCACCCATCACTGAGGTGGATACTTCTGAACCTGTTCAGGATATCCATATGGAAGAGGCTCTCACTTCTGCAAGTGATTACATCATTAAGACCTCAACCATGGCAACTCAACCCATTGACACCTCAACTGAGAATGTCAATGTGAAGAGGAAATCCAGCAGCCAAGAACCTGAAGCTGGTGGTGAGAGAGAGGACTTTGGTCCAATCATCTCATCCCCCAATGATTCTTCTGATGAAGATGAGGGGAATATGAGACTAAAGGTACAAAAACTGTTAAAAACATGCTCCTATTTAGTCTTCAAGGTTAGTCACCTTGAATCTCAGGTGACTACCCTGCATAATAGGGTCAATGATCAGCAACTTGAGATATCTTATCTTAGGAAAAAACTAGCTGGGAGACCTTTAAGAGGAGCTCAACCAGGAACACAAGAACCTGTGAATGTGATTGACCTAACCTCTAGCTCACCTATGCAAGAGGGTGATGCTACCAAAAAGGGGGAGAAAGTCATTACAGTCACAAAACCTGGGAGTTCTTCAGGGAGTATGGACATTGAGGATTCACCATCCTCACTTGCATCTGTGCATACTCAACAACTTCCTCAAGTTCACATTAATGTGGACATTATAGACTCTGTTATTAGGAGTCTCTTTGAGGAAGGCATTCCAAGGGCTGTGTCATCTCCACCTCAAGGAAATTCAAACTACATTATTAGGTAGAGGTATGATGCTGATAGAAGAGCCCTCATTCTTCACAAAGTTCAAGGGCAACAAGAAGTGTTAAATTTTCAGACCTTGGACTACTATGAAGGTCTTGACCTGATCAACATGCCACTTGTCAACTCAAGCCAATCAAGACAAGCTGACAGGTTAGCACTCAGGATTCAAGACAGAATTACTGAAGAGTTTAGCCTTAGAAGGAGACAAAGGCAATCAGGTAATGTCATTGGTCAACTGGATGCTGAGGCAGACCTTGAGATTAGCTTCAAAGGGAAAACCTTGGCTGAAGGCCCAGTGATAGAGGCTGAGAGTCCTGTCACACCAACAACTGCTTCAGAAATTCATTTCGTCAGTGAAACACCTGCTGGTGAAGGTGTCTCACAACCTATCTCTGGCTAGAGCTTGGATGCTACACCAAGCAATGAAGGCCAAAGCTCTCTCCACCCTGAGTCACAAAGGTCTGTGGGTGACAAAGGGAAAAAGATTTTGACTCCTGAGGAGATTGAGGAGGATGAGAGAGAGAGAGAGAGAGGAAGAGGAAGCTAAGGGGAGAAAGTTCCTCTGGGTCTTCAGGCTTTATGCAAGCTGCAATCAGTGCTGCCCCCAGACCAAACACTCAAGAAGATGAGTTGATGGCAGTCAGGATTACTTACCTGCAGACCAGGAACTATGACGTAGATGAGATTATATCTCTCCCCTTAGAGCAATTAAATGAACTGGTTGACATGGAAGTGTCAAGGGAGATGAAGGAAGCAGAGGATGACAGGTTACTTCTCCAATTCAAAGAGGAGAAGAGACAGAAAAGGTTATACAAGTATGCTCCAACTCTCTCCCCAGTTCAAGAAAGCCTTGTGCAAGAGGATGTGGCAGCTACACAAGAACCTCAGGTAGACAAGGAAACAGATAGGCAAAACATGATCAACTACCTGAGTGGCACAGGTCTCTACCAGGCATCTGCACTTCTTCCCTTGTCCTTTGAGTACATTGAGTTTGAGTATCTCAAACAGCTTGAACTTCAAGTGCTCAAAAAACAAAAGGCAACAAAGAAAAAGATGAGGGAAGATGCTGCAAAGTCAAGAGCCATCATCCAAAAGAGTATGGAGAAGTCTGCTGACAGACAAAGGATGATGAGTTTCTTGAAGCTGTATGGATTCTTCGGAAGGAGACTTGGCCCTATGTCTCTATCCACAATGGATGAGCATATCAAGGTAATCAAGTAGAAGATCAAGAGTGGAGAGCTGATTGACTTATACTCTCCTCCAAGTCAAATCCCATCTGAAGTGGAGGTTAAGGTTGAACAACCTGAGACAACACAACCTCCTGCTGAGCCTCACCGGGCTTCATCTTCTGATCCACAGCAGGGTCAAACTCCCTCTCCTTCTGAACCTGTGAGGGAGGAACACCCAACTGAGAAAGACAAGGATGATCAACAAGGTGCTGCAGACCAGTTTTCTCAGTTAAAGTCTTCTAAGAGGAAGAAGAGGATGGCTTCCAAACCAAAGTCAAAGAAAAAGAAGCCTGAATCATCCACCTCTACACCTCAGGCTGAGTCAGATCAACCTAAGGAAGTGCATGAAGAGGCAACCCAATCAACTCCAATTCAAGTGGCTCCTCTTGCAGCTGAGACACCCATCTTATCCTGGACCTTCACTACTAATCCAGAGAGATGGCATGTAATCAGAGATCAAGGTGTTGAGAATGTCTATGCATGGCAAGACATAATCAACTTACCTTTGCATGGTATCTTTGAGATGAGAAGATATTATGAGAGTCTGAATGATCCTGACCATCTGATGAAGAAGGGTATGGTCATCATTGTGCTGAAGACTACAAACATCTGAAGATCTTCTAAATGTTTTGGTAGCATCAGCCTAGGGGGAGTTTGTAAGGATTCCTATAAGTCTGATGCAGCCAAAACATCCAAAGTCTCTTGCATGCATGCACTAAAGAACAGAAGTAGAAATGCTTCGGAAGTTTTACATCATGCACTAGAAATATTCTAAGTGTAAAATCTTCCGAAGCCAAGACAAACATCTTTCGAAGCCAAAAGTGAAGTCTTCCGAAGCTTCAAAGACAAAGTCTTCCGAAGCCAAAGAGTGAAGATGGATTTCTTCCAAATACTTTTAGAGATATGCCTTTATCTGATGTACTTTACAATAAAGTTGGACCACCTTTCCGTTGCTACTCTGTAAAGTCACCAACTTACATGAGTTGGTGAAAGGTCCATGCTTTTTGTTACTGTACATTGAGGTCTTGAGTCCATGCTTTCTAGTTTATGTACTTTTATCCTTTTTGTAATATATTAGGATGTGAACTATGGCATGTCATAGTCACAAGTCAAAAGGCAGATCTGCCTTTTGACTCTACATTTGATTTTGTAGTTGTCTAGTCAATTGTATCCAGCTGGCCTTCAAAGTATGGCTGACTGTAGGATGTAGTATAAAGTATCTCAAGTACTTGTAACTTTCTATCGATGCTTTGTAACTTGTAATAGAACTTGAGAAGCACTATACATCATTCTTGAAAACCAAATACTTGTGTTGTTTGCAATCTTGTTCTGTCTCATATTTACTTGTGTTCTTTGCATCTTTCATTAACAAGTTAACCAGTTCCTTATTTGATCTGTTAAGTGTTCTAAGCAACTCTCCTCATTGTGTTGTTGTGTTGTAAGTGCATACCCTTCACTGGTCCTGCAACAAGTATCTTGAAAACCTCTCTTGTGTTTGTTTACTTTTTATATTATTATCAACTCTTAAGAGATTCTGCATCATCAAACCAAGTGTGACTTAGTGAGTTTGAGAGATTATAATTGTGTTGAGTGACCAAACTCGATCCTGCAATTGGTATCAGAGCTTCTTAGGCTCTTGATTGTGAGATCTTACCATCCAAATCAACCTTTTCATCACTCATACACTTACCTCACTCGAAATGGCCCTCAACCAAAAATCTGAATGTGAAATGGGGACGATGACCAAAGCACCCATCATCACCCTAATAACTTTAGATCATGGAGCAGACGTATTGAAGGCTATCAGATACCAAGACAACAAGATGTGGAAGTCTATCACCAATGGCCTTTACAAGCCAAAGGTTGCTGCACCGGCTGGAAATGGTGCTATGATAGAGAATTTCGTTGAAGACTATTCTGATGAAGACTACAAATGGCTGGACATTGATAGCAAAGCTATGACTGTTCTGATGACTGCCACACCCAACTCCATCATGGTGGGTTTTGAGCATTGTAGTCAGCCAAAGAACTCTTTGATGCTTTGACTCAGATATAATCCAGCTCCAATGACTCTAAGAAAGCTTCACTGAAGCAACAATTTGAAAATTTCATGTAAGGCACCATTCCGGGGAAGGCTCACAATTGGTTAATCATAGCATAAAATCACTTTATAAGCAAATCATTGCAGCAGAATTAAATAAACATTCATTTGAAACTTGTAAATCATATTGTACTCGTACATTTATCTTCCAAGTAGAATAAAAACATTGTACTTTGTTATAAATTAAAATAAATGATTTCATACACAAGGTTGCCATCCATTGCCCTCCAAGTAGCTTCCCACCTTGTGCCATCCTCAGTAGCATCATTTACCTGCCAAGTAATATGCATGAAAGTTAGCTTTGCTGAATGAGTTCTAGTTTTATAAATATAAGAAAATATAAACATTATCCTTCTTATAATGATCACGCATACATTAGAAGACATAAATGTTGGACACTGAAAGGATCATACATGCCAATTCAAGTGGTGGTTGATGGTTGCTCTGCTGGAATTCTCCCCAAGTCCAAGAACTAATGCGGATGAAGAATCTATACATAAGAAGATAAGTGTCGGCTATCCACATTTGTTTATGCGGATGACCATGGAACAAATGCTGACAAGTATTTGTTCTTCCGCATGAACTAATGCGGACAGCCGAACAAATGCTGCCAAGTATTTGTACTTCCACATTAACTAATGCGGATGTTCAGCAACAAATGCGCCTAAGTGTTTGTTCATCCGCATTTCTCAATGCTGATGGCCAAACACCAATACGATAGAAGAAAAAGAAATGCAGATGAAGATTAACACATCCGCATTAGTTAATGCGGATGAACAGAAGAAAATGCTGATGAAGACTTTTGTACTTAGACTAGTTTCCTTATGTATAGTACAAGGGTAGTTTAGTCTTTTTGTAAAGGCCTTTTGTCAGCTTATAAATAGAATAGAAATCCCTACTTTTGGGTAAGACTAGACAACTAGAATATTTTTGATAGTCATATGTTTCAGAGGTGTCTTGTTGATGTTTCATGCTAAAAATGCTAGCATTCATTGTAACTTTACACCACCATTAATCAAAGCATTAATGAATATTTCAAGCATTCAATGATCTGTGTTTATATCATTCTGCAATATAACCACTGACTCAATCATCATATTCGGTCCTAGTTGATTCTCATCAATTAAGAATATCATTCTCACACCCAGTCAATTGGTATTAGAGCTTAGGCTCTCGGTTCATTTTTAGATCTGCTCAGATCTGAACTGAAACTCAGTTGATCTGGTGATTGAGTTGCTGTTAGAGAGTTCATCAACTTCTAACTAGTATTCATGCTGAAATCCTCCTGAAACATCGACTGATTCACTGTTCATCTGTACTGAACCAAGAGTATATCATTGAATAGCTTATTCTACCCGAAAATCAGAACAACAACATCATAATCTTCAAACATTAAAGCTAACAAAATAGTTATAGACGGTTCTCTAAACAAAATAACTGTTACTACTCATTAGAACTGTTGAAATACTAAAAAAATAGTCTGTTTGGACCCTTTGGACTTAAAATTAATCTAATTATTATTCCAACAATTTAAAACAAGCTTATTACAATGGATTCACATAACTTTTCTGAACTTAGTCATGCTCCCAAACCTCCTATGCTTAAATACAAATATGAGTTTAAGCCATGGAAAATCAGGTTTATGAATTACATTACAAGTGTAGATCTGGACTCTTGGATTTCCATATGCAAAGGACCTCACATCCCTGTGTCACTCTCGGCTGACCAAGCTGCTTTATACAAAACATCAAGAATGCCCATTGAAGATCTAACTCTTGATGATGATGATTATAAGAAGATAAAGATTGACCTTAAAGCATACTCCATTCTCACACAAGCTTTGAAAATGGATGTACTCAAAAGACTTGAGAAATATGGAACAACAAAGGCTATGTGGATGCACTGCTCATCATGTGTGAAGGTAGTGAAGTGGCTGAAATCAACAAAGACAAGTTGGTTAATCAATATGAAACCTTCCATCACTCCAAAAGGGAGTCAATCTCAAAACAAATGCATAGGTTTGTGTAGTTGGTCAATTTTCTTGAGATTATAGGGGTCACATATAAAGTAAAGGAACTGAACCAGAAGATGTTGCATAGTCTTCCTGAGAGTTGGAAGCAAAAGGTAACCATGCTGAAAAACACACTTGATCTGGAAAGCACCACTCTGGATATAATGATTGCAAAAATTGAAGCTCTTGAACTTGATGAAAGGAGCAGAAACCTTGGTGGACCACAACTTATTGAAGCATACAAATTTCCATCAGAAACTCACTCTGTGGAAAATGCATTCATTACTGAAGAAGATGATTTCCTCTCATCCAGAGATCAAGTAACATCAACCGGATTTATTGCTACTCCATCAACCAACAAGTCATCAACATCATCCCATAAGTGGATTTACTGCCACTCCCTCAAGTATGCCTGAAGACCAGAGATATGAAGAGCAAAAGGCTACCTACAATGCCTTTGTTGCAAGTTTTGAAGCTTACTTAGGATGAAGACTCACTTATGCCATTTAATCCAAGAAGACCTAGAAGAAATGGATCCTGATGATGTAGAAGAAATGAATCTAAAGTGGCAGATGGCTATGATAGCCATGAGGGCTAAAAAGTTTTTCAGGAAGGGTAGAAAGCTAAGTCTAAATGAGAATACCAATCTTGGATATGACAAATCCAAAGTTAAATGCTTCAACTATGGTATGACTAGCCACTTCTCAAGAGAATGCAATGCTCCAAGAAGAAACATTAACAACTTTCAGAGGAGTTCCAGGGGCAATCATCATCACAAACAAGCTCAAGCTTTCAATCCAACAATCAACATCAATATCATCATCAAAACCAACATCAACAACCATACCAAAGTCAGAGAAGATGGAGTATGTGATTGGAGCCTGTATGCTGAGGAAGTGAAGCCTCAATTTCAAAATCATGCTCTTATGGCTCACATAAGTGATGGCCCAACACCTATGCCATCCGAGGTAAAATCTAATCTTTGCAGTGATAAATGCATTGCTGAACTTCAGGGATATCATGAGCACAATCATAAATTAGCTGCTAAGATTAAAGAAGATAAGGTAAAATTAGAGATGCTTAAAAGAGAACTAAAAAGCTTTAAAATTAAAATCAAATCACTCATCTCTGATATTGAAAACCTGCATGGAGAAAAGTATACTCTTGCAGCTAAGAATGAAAAGTTAACTGAAAAGTTAGCTCAATCCAAAGCTGAGCAATCAGTCGCTGAAGTGAAACTTGAAAAGTTTCAACTATCTTCAGCCAAGCTGCAAGAGATGCTTGATTCACAAAAGGATCCTAAGGATATGACTGGGATTGGATACAATTCATGTCCCCCACCATACAATGATAATTACACTATCATGCCTGAGTCAATCACTTTCACTGAGCAAAATGAACCTAAAACTATTGAAACTAAATCAGTAGTAACACAAATTACAAATCCTCAAAATAAACCAAGTGTTTATATTGAAACAAATGAAGAGAAAATCAAGTTAGGTCATCCAATCAAAATCAAAGAGTGTTCAGACAAGTCTGTAAATGTCATTAAACCAAGAAGCCCAGTGAAAGCCATAGTATCATTTGTGAAATTCATCCCTACAATTTCCAAAGAAAAGAAGAAAATCGATGCTTCTGTGAAACCATTTGCTGAAAGCATATCTGATTGTGAGATCAAATCTCCAAAGAATTCATTCAAATCAGACAACATCTCATAGAAAAACAAAAGCAAAACCTCACTGATTTCAAAAGCAAAGATCAAATCAGATCCTCAATCATCAAAACCAAAGCAAGGAGTTGGTTTTGATATTTTCAATAAAGATCATGTATATCAGCAAGAAAAGGAGGACATGAAAAGTTTAAGGAAACGAAATCAGCCTAAAAGAGTCAAAAATAGTAGTGTTGAGAAACAAACTATTAAAAAGGCTGATATTGCTTCCTTATAAAAATCAAAGATTGAGGCTCTGTTGAAAACTGGTAAATCTACTGAGGCATCAACATCAAGATCAGCATCAAGAGACAAACACATGTATTGTGACGTGTGTTGTCACACCCCGGGCCTAGGTAGGGTGGGACGTCACAGACTAGAAACACATATGGCAGCAAAAACAAACCATCATAAGAGCACAAAAGGAGAGAACATCACATGGCATTAAATTTTAAAAGGAACCAGGGCTAGAAATAGGTCTAGCCCCTAAATGTATCGTACATACAACATTAAGACAAAATGTACTCATCAACAATAATTGTAAATTGTTCAAAATGTTTTAAAATATGAATCGAGCCAATGCCAAGGTCACGGTGCTAGGTCTAGGTCTTCAACAACCGCTAGAGTCCCTTCATGGATTACCTGAAACATGCTTAAAAAAGAAATTGTGTCAACTAAAAAGTTGGTGCTTTCAAGTGCTTAAAGTTTAAAAACAAAAGGATTCAATAGAATCCACATTTGATTTAAAAGAATCATAGATTCACTATTATGGGTGATCACAATCAACCCTGCACTCAGTCCTGGCTAGCCTCTTTAAAAGTTATGTTATACCGGTTAATTCAAGATTAGCATGTTTCATCCTAAAAACAGTGGTAAAAAGGGAACACTAGAACTCACCTTAAGATTCAAGCAAAGGATTCTTCGTGTACCGGGAATGAGTCTCAAGTCTAGCACCCTACCATCAAGATTTAAGTGTTAATCCACTAATTCTAGGGTTATGGAGATGCACTAGGTGTGTCATAAGGTTAATGTCTTACTAGCTTTTGGTTTGCTAAGTCTTTATATAAAAAGTTTCCTTTTATAGAAAGTTAGGGTTTCTTAGGAAAGAATACATGATTTACCATGTGGGATCATCTATAAAAGTTAGTTTGAGTTTTTTAAATGATTATTAGTCCAAGGGGTCGGTTTATTGAGGTTTGGCGAAATTTACAGTTTAGTCATCCAAGTTTCCAATATTTACAATTTCTACCCCACAATTTGATTTCTTGCATTTAGTGACTTTTATGGCCAAATATTAGGTTCTTGAAGTTAAGTAGCTTATTGTAAGTAATTTTACTCCAAGTTTTCAAAATTTAAGTCCGGGTTTAATATTATTATGTTTTACGTTACCACTTACGGTAAAACCGAAGGTTTTTAACGGTTAAGTATTGATTTCCATATTTTTAGTCTTAGACATTTTAAATATTATTTTAATGACATTTTTATAAGTTGCTAATCTGTTAAAAATGTATTTCAAGCTTCTTTTAGTTGAAAGCCTCGTTTTCATGTTAAACCCGTTAAAACGCGTTTTTACCCGTAAATGACCGTTTAAAAGCTTGTTTGACCAACTTTTTAACACCTTTAAATCTTATAGCACTTAAATTACTGAAATAACATGCTTTCCATGGATTTTTATTTTATACCATTATTTCTAGGATTTTTCCTCAAATCGTCACCCGGTTAATACCCGTTTTTAGTTAAAAATTCCTTTTAACTTGTCTTTTGACCATTTAATCAAAAAATCCAGTCCAAACAATTTATTAACTCTTTTAAAGCCTGGAATTATTTTTAATATGGTTAAAATCCAAATTTTCTTATTTTTAAGTTGTTTCACCACCTTTCGGGTCCTCAAATGTGTCCGAAATGCTTACAAGTCTATAAATTTATTATTTTCAGCCATTAACATCTCATCATACATCCAAAACTTACTGAAATACCAAGCCTAACTCACGGTTTCAACATAAACTCAAGAACAAGATGGAAACATAGTGATTACACCATTTTAACCCATTACACATGTGTAAAACGTTATAACACGTGATTAAACATTACCAAAACCTTTTGTAACTTTAAAAGCAGGTTATTAGGAGGTTAGAAAACTAATTTTGAGCAGGTTATAAACTTAGCTTCAGAAGATTATAAGATGTGCAAGCTAGATGGTGTAACAACACCCAAAAAGAGGGTTTTCAAGGTGTAAATCGGGTTACACCCATAGAATGACTTATATAACGAGTGAGATACCTTCAAAAATGTTAGAAGCTCCTCAAGAACAAGGTGATAGCAGTAGGATTCTGTTAGAACAAAGAAAGTAAGGTTTTTGGTGGATAAAAGAAAAATAACACATGACATAGCTTGTTTCGGGTAAGATGAAGCTTACTCTTTGTATGGTTCACGATTTGGAGATTGTGGAGGGACTAAATGATATGGAAAGCTTCGAACAAGGCTGGAGAAGTCGAAAGTGGTGAATCGGTGTATCAAAACCTCACAAAGGTTTTCCTTCTTGTGGTTTTGAGCTTGACCGATGACAGAATGGTGTTGTTCTTCGAAAATGGGCTGGAAATGGTGATGGAACCGTGAGTGTGTGTGTGTTTTCTGGAGGAAGAAACCAAGAGGAAGAGGGAGAGATGAGAGGAGTGTTCAAATGTTGCATGCAATGGGAGTGGAGGGAGGTGGTGTGTGTAAGTGGGTGGTGTAGAAGGTTGGAGAGTGGGTGAAGGGGGCAGCCGATTTTGGAGGCTTGTAAGGGGTTTTAATATAAAATTTTGCAGGACCGGTGAAGGGTATGCATGATAGGATCGGATCTAGTTTGATCAATTAGATTAGAATTCGCAGCGGAATATAACACAATTTAGACCAAATTTAAGCAAGAATAGTATGCATATTCAATCACACAATGACGATTATAGAGAGAGGATTTCTGCAAATGGAATATTTTCATTCACGCAAAAGATTCGGTTACAAAACAATTAGGTCAACATTCCTTTTATAAAGGAATGTGACGTCAGCTGATGTCACTTGATAGTGACATCTAACTGATTTATACAAACTACTGAAAGTAAACTAATCTATAGAAGATGTCCACAACAGCTGAGGACACCTTCACAAAACGCTAAGTATAAACTACAATTACAACTACTGAAGTTATAACATCTGAAGTGTAAGAACTTCAGATGTTTTACAATAATAAAACTACTGAAAACAAACTACTAAAACGTAAACCATCACAACGACTGAAAAGAACTACTTCAGCTGTTGTGACAACTTCTGAGAACTTGGTCTTCAGACTTTGTCTTCAGCCTTTGTCTTCAGACTTTGTCTTCAGACTTTGTCTTCAGCTATTGTCTTCAGACTTTGTCTTCAGCTATTGTCTTCAGACTTTGTCTTCAGACTTTATCTTCAGCAGATGTAGATCACTTCAGTTGTTATGATGTCTGTAGGACTTAAAGGTTTTTCTGATCTGGCTCATTGGTTCTTTTGGTCCAACAAACTCCCCCTGAACCAATGCAGCCAAACCTTTAAGATTATTGAAGTCCCACTTATTGGCAGAAACATTTTCTGGATCAGCTCAGAAATTTCCAAAATAAGCTTAGGCCAAGGAAGAGGTTTCAAAAATTTGATTGGCAAAGGATGAATGGGAACTCTGTATTGGGGAATTGGACACAGAGCTGTTACCCCAATCATGAAACCTACTTCCCAATGATGAGTCTGTAAGACTCTCTAACATAGGCCTCAAGAAGAACAACTTTTTCTTCCATTGTGAGTTCTTCAGCTTCACTTTCAAAGAAGAACTCAGGCCCATAATATTCTGATAAGTATCTGACATTCTTTCCATTCTTCAGCTCCACAGTAGTTATTTCTCTGTATGCAAACTCATCAGGATGAGTACCTTCAAGTAACAACTGGAGCTCATTTCTTCTTATTTCTTCAAGCTTCTTGTAAATTAACCCCTTCTTCACCATTTTGTTTTCTAGTAAAGTTTGTGGAGTCATATTAGTCTTGTAAGCTCGCTTGAAGTCATCAAGGATTTCCCAGGGTGACACTACAATGGCCAGCATTATCACAGCATCTACAGTCTTCTTTACTTGGCCATTGTATCGACTTGGTACATTCTTTCGATGAATTCTGTCACTTACTCTAGGGTCAGTCCAAATTCTCACTCTCTCTTTCTGATATTGAAATGTGAATCTGAGAGCATACAACCTCTGAGCATGTTTCTTCATAGCTTGTATGGATGAAGACTTAGGAAATTCTTTATCAACCATCCTTAACAGCTGCTCATCATGTTGTTTTTGCTGTTCTTCTTCTTCAATCTTCACTTTTACCATTTGCCTTTGGATGTCAAGTGTAATTGTTGTTGGTTGACTCCCAGGCTCAGGCATCTTCATTTTAATAACAGCAGAAATTGGCAGACTATCATCCTCATCATCATCGTCTTCTTCTTCCATCCTCAACACCCTTCTCTTCCTCTTGGGTGCATCATTGGTGGTTGATTGAATAGGCTTCTTGGGTAAAGGAGTTGGTTTTGAGGGTTGTGAGGTTGGTTGTTTTGATGAGGGAGATTGTAAAGGCTGCTCTATCATTTTGGTTGTGAGGGAGGCTTTGGATAACTTTGCCATATCAGACCTTTTCCCAGCACCGGCTTCATCAAGAGCTTCTATGATCAATCCTTTGTTGAATGTTTCAGAAGAACAGATTTTGGTGGTTATCTCCAAAATACTGTCTCTGGACCATGACTTCACTTCAATGATTGGTCTTCCCAAATGTTTTGACACGAATCTGATCATAGCTTCCAGCCTTTCCCTTTCTTTCTCATTGCAACTAGCCCATCTATTCTCAATCTCTTGAATCTCTAGCCGTCTGATCTCAGAGTCAAGTTTGGCTTTGTCAAAGCCTTGTCTGAAGAGTTGATCAATGATCTTATCCATAGATCTGCTATGTTGCTCATCAGCTTCTTTGATCAGTTCTTCTAACTTTTTCTCCTCTTCAGTCTGTTCAGTACTTTTCTTTCTCTTGTAAGTTATCATCTCCTTTTCTTTCTTCTCTTTTGCTTCTTCCTCTTCAACTCTCTTTCTTTTGTCTTCTTTCACTGACTTAGACTCCCCCTTTTTGGTTGCATTGGGTTTAGGGGTTTGAATGTCAGAAAGTTTCTTGGAAACAGCATCATCAACTAGGTTTTTAAGATTTGAGGAAAGCCTCTCATCAATGGTTTGATGCACAATGTTAGTGAAGATTGGAGTGATGAGAGGTAAGGAGGATTTAAATGCAGCAACCATTTGCTCAGAGGGGTTCTGTCCCTGAGAAATGGTGCCTGAAACAGAGGCTGGTGGCTTAGTTGTTGAGAGTGGCTCAGTGTTTGGGAAAGCTTCAAAAGAAGCTGCCATCTGTGGGTGAATTGGGGCAGATGGACTTGATTCTTGAGACAATTTGGCAAGCAGTTCTTGTAGTCTGCATACCTCAGCCTCAAGAATGGTGTTTTGGGCTAGAACATCAAAGAAAAAGCCCAGGTCATCATCAGGCTTTGCTGAATCAGCTGACCTCCTGAGTAAATCAGGATGAACATGTGCTGAGTGTAGATCAGTATTCACATGTGCCCCTATGTCTTGGAACTGGGGACTTCCTGCCTCAGGATTATGTCCTTCATTGGCAGTTGCCTCTGGTGAGGTCTTAGAGATGATACCACCTTCATCTCGTTCATGTGCTAAAACAGGAGAAAAGGTAGCCTCACCAGATGTTCGAATCTCCTCCTCTACACCGGGAGATTGAACTTCGTAATCCCTGTGCTGTGGGTTGTCAACCACATTATAATCCTCTCCCTCAACTGTTGAGGTTTTCCCAGTGGTAATAGGTTTCTGGGGAGGGGTAGAGGAATGTAGTTGAGTCAGCACTTGTGCAATAACTGTAGTTGGGCTTGTAGGGGTGGTTTCAGTGGGAGATAAGGGTGAAAAAGATTGCACCTGGGGTGAATGGTGCTCTTCAATGGCAATCTTCTCAAGTGAGAGAGATTCCAGTAATGTGGTTTCCCCAATTTTGGTTGCATCAGGATCCTGTTGAGAGAATACCTGAGCGGTTTCAGCTGGTAGAGTCTTGGAAACTACAAGGGGATTACTGCCAGTAGTTTCATCCTGCGTTTGTGTTGCAGGGGCATCATCAAGGGACTCAACTCCCTGAGTAGCTTTTTTGGTTTGCTTGGATTTTGGTTTGGAGGGGACTTTAGATCTGGAGGTGGAGGCTGTGGGTTCCTTCTGCTTGGGTTTTAGCAGTTTGGCAGCCTCTTTAAGTTGTGGATTTGAGTTGTGCCTGGAGTATACTTCTGGCAAAACTACCATAGCAGGGACTCCAAGGCCACCAAGACCATCAGATTTTAATTGATTAATAATTATGGCCATAAGAAACCTTGGATATAATATCCATCTGTTAGCCACAGGTTTCATTGCCAGATCTTTTAATTCCATAAATATTATTTCCGAAAAATTTAAACTTTGGCGTTCAAGGATAGAATACAATACCTGTTGCCACCTGGATGACTTTTGATCCCATGAAGATGTTTTGGGGGCAAGGCAGACATTGATCATATGAAAGATGAGACGTTCAGCATCATGGAAGTGCTTCTTCATAATAGTGGTAGCACTTAGGTCACCCTCATATCCATGGTTAATAAATGATAAATCAATAGTGCCTTTGGGGTATCTGGTGACATAGGTGGCATCATTCAGGTCTAGGGTTTTGCGAATGATATCAGAAGTGATGACCACCTTCTTCTGGTTGACAAACGACTGGAGAGTGATCGAGTCAGCATTCTCATCAGTATGGACAGTTACGTTTGTCCAGAATTGGCGAAGGGTATTAGGATAGATGAAAGTTTGGGAATCAACCATCAGATCAATGGCAGCATCAAACTTAGTCCAAAAGGCTGATTTGGTGAGGTAGGCAACACAGTTGTGTCGAGGTTTGATTTGCATGGTCGCCATTAATGGAAGATGAAAGTTTGGAAAACGACTTATGAAAAGGTTGAAGTTAGGGTTAGGTATTTATAGGTTATGAAGCGGCTGAAAGAAAACAACTGAAAGTGTTGGTGTGAGTCATCAGTTGTTAGAAAACAACTGAAGACATGGTTTTAACTTTCAGATGTTGTAAACAACTGAAGACTTGGTGTTAGTCAGCAGTAGTTTTAAACTACTGAAGACTTGGTTTGGCTTCAGTTGTTTTGAAATGAAACATCAGTTGTTGTCGTCAATTCATAGAGTTCAGTTGTTTCAATGACCTTAACACTTATTCAGCAGATTATCTGATTTTCAGATGTTTTATTGGTCATCAGCACTTATCTATTAGAAAAGACATCAGTAGTTTTAACTACATCAGTACTTTTCAACAAATAAAGTACTTCAGTACTAGGCACAAACTTTGGATCAATCAGACCTTTTTCATAACAATCCCTGATAAAATGATGTCTGATCTTAATATGTTTGGTCCTAGAATGCTGGACAGGATTCTTAACAATACAAAGAGCTGAAGCAATATCCATCAGTAAAGGAGTCTTAGTATCTGTAATGTCATAATCCAATAATTGATTTTAAAGCCAGAGTACCTGAGATGTACAGCTTGCAGCAGCAATGTACTCTACTTCAGCTGTAGATGTAGCAACTGAAGTTTGTTTATTACTCTGCCAAGAAACTAAACAATTGCCTAGAAATTGGCATCCACCAGAGGTTGATTTTCTGGTTAATTTACACCCTGCATAGTCACTATCAGAGAAAGCAACTAATTTGCAAGAGTGCCCAGTGGAATACCAAAGTCCTAGAGATTGAGTTCCTTGCAAATATCTAAAGATCCTTTTGACTGCAATCGTATGGGATTCTTTAGGTGCAGCCTGAAATCTAGCACAGACACAAGTTGCAAACATAATGTCTGGTCTAGAAGCTGTAAAGAACATCAAGGAACCAATCATACATCTGTAAAGAGTTTCATCAACTGCTTTACCTGACTGATCAACATCCAGTTGTGTGTTGCTGCACATGGGAGTAGAACACGGCTTACAGTTTTGTAAATCAAACTTGGTCAACAAATCCTTTGTGTATTTTGACTGATGAATGAAAGTTCCATCAGCCATTTGTTTGATTTGCAAACCCAGAAAGAACTATAATTCTCCCATGGCACTCATTTCAAACTTTTGTTTCATCAACTTAGTAAAGGCATCACACAACTGTGGATTAGAAGATGCAAAAATAATATCATCTACATAAATTTGAACAAGGAGCTTATGCATGCCTACTTTCTTAATGATTAAAGTTTTATCTATGGATCCTCTAGTGAAATTATTTTGAAGAAGAAAGTTAGATAATGTTTCATACCAGGCTCTGGGAGCTTGTTTTAACCCATAAAGAGCTTTATCAAGCTTATACACCCAATCTGGATGTTTATGATCTTCAAAACCTGGTGGTTGACACACATAAACTTCTTTTATTTTACCATATAAAAATGCACTTTTGACATCCATTTGAAAAACTTTAAGATTATGGAAAGGAGCATAAGCTAAGAACAATCTGATTGCCTCCAGTCTGGCTACAGGGGCAAAGGTTTCATCATAATCAATACCTTCTTCTTGTGAAAACCCCTGTACAACCAGTCTGGCCTTGTTCTTCACAATTTGACCTTTTTCATCAGTTTTATTCCTAAACACCCATTTAGTGCCTATTGCACACTTACCTTGGGGTAGAGAAACCAGTTCCCACACTTGCTGCTTTTGAAATTGAAGAAGCTCAAGCTGCATGGCTTCAACCCATCCATTGTCTCTTAATGCAACATGATAGTTCTTTGGCTCTTGCTGACTGATGAAGAGAGCATAGAATGAGATGGCAGTTCAAATGAAGTAGAGGATTCAGAGATTTCATCAGCATTTGTTGTGGATGGAACTGCTGAAGCTACAGGAACATCAAGTGTAGTAGACACAGGCAGGTGATCACTACAACTTGCAATTATACCACCAGATGGAGATGATGGATCCTCAGAAACTGCAACAGATGGAGACTGATATGGAACATATTGCAGTATGTCCAAATCAAATAACTCCACAGGATTTTGAGGAATTTTGTCTTTTGGAGATTCATTAAACTTGACATGCAAAGTTTCTTCAACTATCTTTGTTCTACAATTAAAAACTCTGTATGCCTTGCAAGTAGATGAATACCCAACAAAATACCCTGCATCCACCTTTGATTCAAACTTCTGAAGTGGATTCTTTGTGTTAAGAATATAACAGGGTCACCCAAATGCTCTAAAGAATGAAATTAGAGGGGCCAACTGATGTAATAACTCATAAGGAGTCTTCATCAACCTCTGATTTACTAACACCCTATTTTGTACATAGCAAGCTGTGTTGACAGCTTCAGCCCAAAAGGTTAGAGGCAAACCAGAATCAGCCAACATTGTCCTTGCGGCTTCAATAAGGGTCCTGTTCTTTCTCTCCACCACACCATTTTGTTCAGGAGTTCTTTGAATGCTATATTGCCTCTTGATTCCCTTAGATAAATAGAATTCAACAAGAGTGTGGTTCCTAAATTCTGTGCCATTATCACTTCTCACACACCTGACTGGAAGTGAATACTGCTTTTCCACATACAACACAAAGTAGATGATGATTTGGGCAGCCTCATCTTTTGAATGTAAGAAGAAAGTCCATACATATCTGGAATAATCATCCACAATTACCAGACAGTATTTTTTCTTTGCCATACTCATCATTCTTACTGGACCAAAAAGATCCATATGCAGTAATTGCAAGCAGGCAGTGGACTTTGGTTCTTCTATTGGAGGGAATGATACTTGTGTTGCTTTCCTTTTAAACAAGCAGGACAGTTGTCATCACATTTGAACTCCTTCAATGGCAAACCTCTCACTAAACCATGATGAATAAGCTGGTTCATGTTTTTAAGATTCACATGACCAAGCCTTCTATGCCATAGTTCAGATTTCTGAGGAGAGGCCTTAGAGAACAGACATGGATGGCCTTTTAGATCAATTTTCTTTGATAAATCTAAGGCATATACTCTTCCAATCCTGTTGGCCTTCAGGAGAGTATATTCATCCAATATCTTGTCAATCATTTTCAGAACTTTGGAAGACAGAATCCGACAGTTCTGACTAGTGAAAAGTGCAACATGCCCTTTATCACACATTTGACTGAGACTCAATAGGTTGTACTTGAGGTTCTCCACATGGTTAACATCATCAAACCTTATCTCACCATTTGACACAAAACCTTTGCCGATGATGTAACCCTTAGCATCATTACCAAAAGAAACAAATCCCTTCTTTCCTTAAGAGTAATCATGAAGAAGAGAACTGCTCCCTATCATACTCATAGATCATCCACTGTCTACATACCAGATGCTTCTTTGGCATGCTGAAGAACCCTGCATTTTGCACAAGAAATTAGTTAGCCTTTGAGACCCAAACCATTTTGGTTTTGGGTCTGTTTTCATCAACAGATTTTAGACTAACTGATTTTTCATGATTGACAGCCTTTGAAGGTGGAGATGGTGCTGAAAAGGATTCCTTTGATTTTGGCTTAGTTTTCCTTTTCAGTGGTTTAATCACAGATACATCTAATTGGTTAACTCTCCCCAACAGATGTTGAACCATCAAACAAGTTGTGTCTGATTGGTTGTCAAAGCCTTCAGCTCAGCTGACACATCAGTACTTGTTTTTGATTTGTTCTTGTGACTCACCCAATCCTCCTTTTTGAAAGACACAGACTTAGGTGGGTTTTTGATATTCCATGAGGAATATTTTCAGTTGTTTTGTGATAAACCCCTTCCTTCTTTTTAGCTTTTTGGAAAAACTTTGGGTTATCAGATGGAGATGTTTGTGGTACAAACTTGGTTTGAAATTCATCTTTCATTTTATTCATTTTCTTTTTAATGATTTTATCTTTGTTGAATTTTAAACCCTTGTTATACCAACATTCTTCAGTGAGATGATTAAATAGACCACATATTTCACATGGCTTTTTCTTCATCTTTTGTTGATCAACTGCTGAAGATGATGAAACTACTGAAGATGTGTTCTTCAGTACTTTCTTCCTCTCAGTACTTATAGAAAGTACTGAAGGATTTGTAACAACTGAAGATTTGTTCTTCAGAAGTTTTCTATCAGTACTTTTGAATTTCCTGATAGACTTTTCAGCAGTTGTCAAACCATGCTTGTTTTCATTTGGTTTGAAATGCTCTTCAGGTGTTGTGACTTGCCCTTCAGTACTTTGAATACTTTGTGGGACAACACCTGAATTGCTCAGTTTCTTTTTGATCATGTGTTTAGAAGCAGTGAGACCATAAGCAAATTGATTAGCTGAGGTAATAACACTGACTACATCCTCTGATTTTGAATTATCACTTGAGGATGAGACACATGATGATGTGGTTTGGGAATTGCTTTCACCTTCAGATTTTACTTCTAGCTTGGGAGTAAAATCTGTAGGAGGTATAGTGTGATTATACCCAATCCCAAACTTCACATTTGAAGCTGTTTGCTTGCTGAGAAGCATTTCAAACCCCTTGCATAATGTTACCCAACGTTCACAATTAACTTGAGTAGCTGCAAGTGTTTCTTTGAGATTCTTATGATTCTCCAAAATGACCTCTACCTTTACCTTTTCATCAGTGATTTGGCATTTTAATTTGTAAATCTTTTAATCTTTTTGTTTTAAAACAGACTCAAACTCAGCTTTTGTTTTGGAAATCACTTTCTCTAGGTCAAGATTTTGATTAATTAAGGCTACATTTGCTTCCCTAATTGAAACAAAAGCAGCTATGCATGACTCAGAACACAACTTGGTCTTAGCCTCAGAAGATACTTGTGGTACCTGTGATGATAAAACATTTCCATCAGTAGACTCCAGGGCCATTAGAGCAAGATTTCCAAAAGGATTTTCACCACCATGTTGACCAGCATCAGAGAACAATTGTTCAGAATAGCCAGAAATATCATCTGGTAAGCTACTCCAGTCAACAACCTCAGGTGTGAAGAAGCTTTGATGTGATTGAGATTGAGATTGTTGATTTGATTTAGATGGTTGAGGATCAGGTAGGGCATGTGGTTGTTGAGCCATGGGTACAGGAACCTGACTAGACTGAGGCATGTAAAACATGGATAAGGATATGGCATTGGACCTTGAGGAACAAAAAATGCAGGTGATTGAAGTTGTGAATGATGATCAGAACTGGTAGAATGTTGCCCTTTGGTTTGTGAGTTATTGCTTGGAAAAGTCACAAAGGGTGCAGATGAGTTAGATCCAGATGATCTACACTCTCTTGCAAAATGTCCAAGTCTATGGCACTTGTGACACCTCAACTTGCTCTTATCAAAACCAACTTTGGTTTTTTCCAGAGAGACCAGGGAATTTTCTACCTGTCCTTTTGTAAAACTTTTGACATCTGATATTGATTAATGCCATTTGGCTCAAAATATCCATCTCTTCCAGATCATCATCAGCAATTCCTTTCAAATCATCCATCAAAAAGCACAAATTATCAATACTAGACCCTGAATTACCATCAACACCAACAAAAGCATGATCTCCACTGTTTCTAGAGAAATCTATATGCTCATCATAAGAACTTTCTGATGCAGCATATTCTGACTCATGACCAACCAAAGCAGTATTTCCTGGTACAAAGTCATTAGTGAGCTTCCCAGGTGAAGCCAGTTTCCTTTTCTGTTCTATCTCTCTTTCAAATGTTAATAGTTTCCCATGAAGTTGGGTAAGAGATAGAGTATCCAGATTTGCACTGGAGCGTAGGACAATAGTATATGTGTCCCATCTCTCAGGCAGGGATCTGAGGAATCTGTTGTTCATGTGACTGTTTGTATATTCATGTTGAACCATTTTTAGCTCATATATCAAACAGGAAAATCACTCAAACTTTGAGTTAGTGACTCACTCTTTCTATGAGAGAATGTCTCATATTGCTGGGCAAGGATCTCTCTATTGTTTGCTAAGACCTCATTAGTTCCTCCAAATTGTTCTTTCAAAGCAACCTAGAGATCATGAGCAGTTTCATGATGCATAAGTCCAGAGTAGATTTCATTAGGCAGTGCCATGGCCAGAATTCCATGAGATTTAGCATCAATTTCAAACAGTTTCAGATCCTCATCTGAATATTGCTCCTTCTTCTTCGGAACCATCTCATTGGTTTCCGGATTACTCACCATAGGCTTATATGGTCCATGAACCACATACTTCCAACAACCTGAACTGTTAACAGACAAGTGATGGAGCATTCGGCGTTGCCATATGTTATACTCACTCCTAACAAGCATCGGAGGCTTTGTTGAGGAGCCAGTATTGTGGGGATCATTGATTGATGTAGTCATTTTCACCAATTCAAATAAATTCAATGAAATTTTAATAAGTCTAGCCAAAAACTCAACAACACAATAAATCTCAAATTAATTGAGCGGAAGCAACAGAGAATCAAACTCTATAACCAATTCTTGCAAATTTGCTAATTCGATCAAACTTAGATATCAAAAGAGCAGTTTCAATGATCAATTGTTAAATCGATCAATGATTAACCAGCTCTGATACCATTTGATAGGATCGGATCTAGTTTGATCAATTAGATTAGAATTCGTAGCGGAATATAACACAATTTAGACCAAATTTAAGCAAGAATAGTATGCATATTCAATCACACAATGACGATTATAGAGAGAGGATTTTCTGCAAAATGGAATATTTTCATTCACGCAAAATCTTCAATTACAAAACAATTAGGTCAACATTCCTTTTATAAAGGAATGTGACGTCAGCTGATGTCACTTGATAGTGACATCTAACTGATTTATACAAACTACTGAAAGTAAACTAATCTACTGAAGATGTCCACAACAGCTGAGGACACCTTAACAAAAAGCTAAATATAAACTACAATTACAACTAATGAAGTTATAACATCTGAAGTGTAAGAACTTCAGATGTTTTACAATAATAAAACTA
This sequence comes from Flaveria ramosissima, assembly GCA_025215565.1. Lineage (NCBI taxonomy): Eukaryota > Viridiplantae > Streptophyta > Magnoliopsida > Asterales > Asteraceae > Flaveria > Flaveria ramosissima. Next base: position 84,118,662 of record CM046037.1, read on the forward strand.
CTGAAAACAAACTACTGAAAAGTAAACCATCACAATGACTGAAAAGAACTACTTCAGCTGTTGTGACAACTTCTGAGAACTTGGTCTTCAGACTTTGTCTTCAGTCTTTGTCTTCAGACTTTGTCTTCAGCTATAATCTTTAGACTTTGTCTTCAGCTATTGTCTTCAGACTTTGTCTTCAGTAGATGTAGATCACTTCAGTTGTTATGATGTCTGTGGGACTTAAAGGTTTTTCTGATCTGGCTCATTGGTTCTTTTGGTCCAACAATGCACTTACAACACAACAACACAATGAGGAGAGTTGCTTAGAACACTTAACATATCAAATAGGGAACTGGACAACTTGTTAATGAAAGATGCTAAGAACACAAGTAAATATGAGACAGAACAAGATGGCAAACAACACAAATAATTGGTTTTCAAGCATGCTGTGTATTGCTTCTCAAGTTCTATTTCAAATGTTACAAAGCATCGATGGAAAGTTACAAGTACTTGAGATACTTTATACTACATCCTACAGCCGGCCATACTTTGAAGGCCACCTGGATACAATTGACTAGACAACTACAAAATCAAATGTAGAGTCAAAAGGCAGATTTGCCTTTTAACTAGTGACTATGACATGCCATAGCTCACATCCTAATGTATTAAAAAAAGAATAAAAGTACATAAAGTAGAAAGCATGGACTCAAGACCTCAATGTACAGTTACCAAAAGCATGGACCTTTTCACCAACTTGTATACGTTGGTGACTTTACAGAGTAGCAGCGGAAAGGTGGTCCAGCTTTATGGTAAAGTACATCAGATTAGGCATATCTCTAAAAGTCTTCGGAAGAAATCTGTCTTCACTCTTTGGTTTCGAAAGACTTTGTCTTTGAAGCTTCGGAAGACTTCACTTTTGGCTTCGGAAGATGTTGGTCTTGGCTTCGGAAGATTTTACACTTAGAATATTTCTAGTGCATGGTGTAAAATTTCTGAAGCATTTCTACTTCTGTTCTTCAGTGCATGCATGCAGAGAGACTTTGGATGTTTTGGTTGCATCAGACTTATAAGAAACCTTACAAACTCCCCCTAGGCAGATGCTACAAAAACATTTAGAAGATCTTTAGATGTTGGTAGTCTTCAGGATGATGATGACCATACCCTTCTTCATCAAATGGTCAGGATCACTCAGACTCTTATAATATCTTCTCATCTCAAAGAGATCATGCAGAGGTAAGTTGATTATGTCTTTCCATGTATAGACATTCTCAACACCTTGATCTCTGATCACATGCCAACTCTCTGGATTAGTAGTGAAGGTCCAAGATAAGATGGGTCTCTCATCTGCAAGAGGAGCCACTTGAATTGGAGTTGATTGGGCTGTCTCTTCATGCACTTCCTTAGGTTGATCTGACTCAGCCTGAGGTGTAGAGGTGGATGATTCAGGCTTCTTCTTCTTTGACTTTGGTTTGAAAGCCATCCTCTTCTTCCTCTTAGAAGACTTCAACTGAGAAGACTGGTGTGCAGCACCTTGTTGATCATACTTGTCTTTCTCAGTAGGGTGTTCCTCCATCACAGGTTCAGAAGGACAGGAAGTTTGACCCTTCTGTGGATCAGAAGGTGAAGCTTGCTGAGGCTCAGCATGAGGTCCAGGTTGTGTTGTCTCAGGTTGTTCAACATTAACCTCCACTTCAGGTGGGATTTAACTTGGAGGGGAGTGTAAGTCAATCAGCTCTCCACTCTTAATCTTCTGCTTGATTACCCTGATATGCTCATCCATTCTGAATAGAGACATAGGGCCAAGTCTCCTTCCAGAGAATCCATACAGCTTCAAGAAGCTTATCATCCTTTGTCTGTCAGCAGACTTCTTCATACTCTTTTGGATGATGGCTCTTGACTTTGCAGCATCTTCCCTCATCTTTTTCTTTGATGCCTTTTGTTCTTTGAGCACTTGAAGTTCAACCTGTTTTAGATACTCAAACTCAATGTACTCAAAGGACAAGGGAAGAAGTGCAAATGCCTGGTAGAGACCTGTGGCACTCAGGTAGTTGATCATGTTTTTCCTATTTGTTTCCTTGTCTACCTGAGGTTCTTTTGTAGCTGCCACATCCTCTTGCACAGGGCTTTCTTGAACTGGGGAGAGAGTTGGAGCATGCTTGTATAACCTTTTCTGTCTCTTCTCCTCTTTGAATTGGAGAAGTAACCTTGCATCCTCTGCTTCCTTCATCTCTCTTGACACTTCCATGTTAGCCAGTTCATTTAATTGCTCTAATGGGAGAGATATAATATCATCTATGTCATAGTTCCTGGTCTGCATGTAAGTAATCCTGACTGCCCTCAACTCATCTTCTTGAGTGTTTGGTCTGGGGGCATCCCTGATTGCAGCTTGCATAAAGCCTGAAGACCTAGAGGAACTTTCTCCCCTTAGCTTCCTCTTCCTCTCTCACCTCCTCCTCCTTAATATCCTAAGGAGTTAGAATCCTTTTCCCTTTGTCACCCACAGACCTTTGTGACACAGGATGGAGAGAGCTTTGGCCTTCATTCCTTGGTGTAGCATCCAAGCTCTAGCCAGAGAGAGATTTTGGGACACCTTCACTAGAAGGTGTTTCACTGAGGGAATGAATTTCTAAAGCAGTTGTTGGTATGACAGGGCTCTCAGGCTCTATCAATGGGCCTTCAGCCAAGGTTTTCCCTTTGAAGCTAATATCAGGGTCTTCCTCAGCATCCAGTTGACCAATGACATTACCTGATTGCCTTTGTCTTCTTCTAAGGCTGAACTCTTCAGTAATTCTGTCTTGAATCTTGAGTGCTAACTTGTCAGCTTGTCTTGATTGACTTGGGTTGACAAGTGGCATGTTGATCAGGTCAAGACCTTCATAGTAGTTCAAGGTCTGAAAATTGAATACTTCTTGCTGTCCTTGAACTCTGTGAAGAATGAGGGCTCTTCTATCAGCATCATACCTCCACCCAATAATATAGTTTGAAGTTCCTTGAGGTGGAGATGACACAGCCCTTGGAATGCCTTCCTCAAAGAGAATCCTAATGACAGAGTCTATAATGTCCACATTAATGTGAACTTGAGGAAGTTGCTTAGTATGCACAGTTGCAAGTGAGGATGGTGAATCCTCAATGTCCATACTCCCTGAAGAACTCCCAGGTTCTAGGACTATAATGACTTTCGCCCCTTTTTGGTAGCATCACCCTCTTGTATAGGTGAGCTAGAGGTTAGGTCAATCACATTCACAGGTTCTTGTGTTCCTGGTTGAGCTCCTCTTAAAGGTCTCCCAGCTAGTTTTTCCCTGAGATAAGATATCTCAAGTTGCTGATCATTGATCTTACTATGACGGGTAGTCACCTAAGATTCAAGGTGACTAACCTTAGAGACAAAATAGGAGCATGTTTTTGACAGTTTTGCACCTTTAGTCTCAGATTCCCCTCATCTTCATCAGAAGAATCATTGGGGGATGAGATGATTGGACCAAAGTCCTCTCTCTCACCACCAGCCTTAGGTTCTTGGCTGCTGGATTTCCTCTGCACATTGACATCCTCAGTTGAGGTGTCAATGGGCTAAGTTGCCATGGTTGAGGTCTTAATGATGTAAGGACTTGCAAAAGTGAGAGCCTCTTCCATATAGATATCCTGAACAGGTTCAGAAGTATCCACCTCAGTGATATGTGACTGATGTGGGCTAGACAAAGGAGACTCAGGAGTACTCATCTCTCTTTGAGTAGGGGAAGAATAGAGAGACTCATGGTACCCACTGAAACCTAAGTCTTCATCAGTATAGAATGAGAGGTTGGGAATGGGTTGATTTAAGTCTAAAGGCTGGGGATGGTAACTGTCCCCTGAAGGTTGTTCACTTGAGTGTTGAGACTTAGAGTGAGGGCTTAAGGTAGTTTGGCTTATGAGCTCATCAGGGTGAGCATGAGGAACCTCATCCTTGATTGTTGAAGATATGGGAGTGGTTTGCTCCTCAGGAGAAGTGGGAGCTCTAGTGTCCACTTCCTCCTGTATGGGTGAGTATATAGGGGCCTGCACAGACTCAATAGCTTGAGTAGGGGTTTGTTTGGATTTTCTTTGGTAGGTGAGGGTGATTTGTGGCCTTTTTGGTGGTTGGGAGGTAGAAGAGGTGGGTTCAACACTAGCTTGTGTTGTTAGGTTGTCACCTTGAGCAATGAGCTCTAACATTTTTAGGACAAGGGCTGTTTCTACCTCTGAGAAGCCTACAGTTGGCTTCTTCATAATTTTAAAGATGTCGGGCTTCATCTGTCCCAATTTAAGAACATTATCTGTTTCCCTCAACTGTGAGCCCAGTTCACAGTTGAGAATGTGTTGAACATATCTAGGAAACATATAATACTCTAAGGAGTCCAAGTCAGCAAGCAAATTTGTATAAAAAATCTGAGAGTACCTGAACTTGACCCCTTGAACCATTCCATGACTATGAAGGAGAGATCCTCAGGAATCTGGTCCCAACCTCCATGCTTGTTGGCCAAGTTGTGGATAACCACATGAAGTAGGTATTTCCACTGGGATGAGACCTTCCCTTTCCTGAAGATATTTACAGAGAAATCTCCCTCATAGCCCCTCTGCTCAAAGGAATGATTGACAGCTTCCTTTGGGAAGGACAACTCACCTTCTTCATCATCTAACTTTAAGTGAGTGTTGATGATGGTCGGAGTGATGAAGATTGTAAGGCCCCGTTCCCGGGACGCTTACAGTTGGATCATCATCGCACATAGAACGTATAATTACATTTTCCTTTCATAAATCGTTGCAGCGGAAACATTAAAAACCACAATTTCATTTCATCAAAATGCTTTTGCAAAATAAAACAAACGTTCATTATGCAATATCATTTTACATTCATTACAAAAGCATTAAACATAAGGATGCCATCCAAAATACGCTGAGTAGCCGCCCCGTGCCATCCTCAGCAACATACCTGCCAACTGGAAACACATCAAAGTCAGTGTTGCTGAGTGAGTTCTAGTTTTATAATAAAACAAACTTTTCTTTCGTTAAAACCGTTCTTTACTTTCTTTCAAATCATACTATACTTTTGTACATGATCACACATCATACGAACATACAGATAATATCATTATTATCTTCATCATTACGTTCGTTAAGTTTCGTTCATTCAACGTACGTCATTATCTTTCACTTCTCTCGAGATCCGGTCAGACTTTACCCTCTTTGTGGCACTCAGCCACGATTACTGAGGTCGAATGACAAGGATCCGTATCGCACATTATTATGATAATTTATTAACGTTCATTACATACATATCGCACGTTCGCACATTTCATACTTTTATTATCATTCATTTGTCACTTAAACACTTGTATTTCTCACAATCAAGAGCCTAAAAAGCTGGTTGATTAGGATGGTAAGATCTCACAATCAAGAGCCTAAAAAGCTCTGATACCAATTGCAGGATCGGGTTTGTCACTTAAACACTTGTATTTCTCTCGAACTCACTTATAGAAACACTCAAATCAGATGAAGCAATGTCTTTTACAAGAGTTGATAATAATATAATAAGTAACAAAGGAACAAGCAGAGATATATTTTCAAGGTACTTGTATATATTACTTCTCAACTCAAGATTACAAGACACTTACAAGCATGAAACAAGAGTTACAATGAGAAACTATATATACTAGATCTTACAGCCGGATATACTTGATACCAGCTGGAAACCTAGGACTAAAGCATATACTACAATGCTAAAGTTAAGGTATCTTAGATAAAGTATTATCTAAGATATGGTAGTCATGACATGTCCATGACTTACCTTTTGTCACCAACTAAAGATGGCAACTGTACTAACATAAAAAGGTAAACAGTGGATTAAAGTATGGCCAACTACATGGCTTTTGAGAAAACGCCATGCAGTATCTCAGAGATTTGCAATGGAGTGTCAGAGAGGCCATACTTATGTCCACTGGATAATAGGAGTGTCTTCCGAAGGTTAACTGGCTTCGAAAGAACTTGTTCTTCCGAAGCCACTTATACTTCGGAAGATGCTTCTATGCTTCCGAGGCTTTGAGGACTTCTTGTACTTCGGAAGTTGACTTCAGATCTTTCTCTCTAAGTCTTGATCTTCGGAAGTAGGTTCTTTGTCTTTGGAAGTTGGAGTTTTCCTTCGGAAGTGTGTTTTACACTTAGTCTTCGGAAGAGCTCCTTCTTCCTTCGGAAGTTCCATACTTAGCTTCGGAAGTCCTTTGTTTGTTGTACCCAAAATTCTAAGTGACTTGGTTTTGGTTGCAACAGTCTTTCTAGATCCAACAAACTCCCCCTAGGCTGTTGCTACCAAAACTTCACTTATTTCTACTTCTCAAAGCCTTCAGCACCAGGGACAAAAGGTATTTGTCTGAGAAGCTTGTACAAGTCATTGGTTGATAGGAGTTCCAGTCTATCGCTTTGAATGACATGTACCCTCTGTTGTGTCCCCCTGAAGAGAGTTAGTTGAAGGGAGTTATAGTCATACTCCCATCTAACTATGGACTCAGGTTCAGGACCTTCAACCATTTGTAAAAAGGCTTTGCCTTTGGTTGCTGATCCTTTCCTTTCCTCCTCCTCTCACAGTTTCAACTCCTCTTCAACCTTGCTTCTAGCAGTAAGCTCGACCATATGAAGGTTGCCTAGATGATTTCTGATGTGAGCAGCTATATCGGAGTTTGAAGGGTTAGAGAATGGTTTCTCTGCTAACTCAGCAATGTCAAACCTGCTTAAGTGTAGCAGAGATGAGGCACTCAGCCTGTTGAGCTCTCCATTCTCTCTCTCAACAACAAAGTTGTGAGAAGAGTCTTCGAACCTCCACTGGATGATCTTCTTTCTGGGTGTAAGAGGTTGTCTTGGTACCCTGTCTCCTTTCTTTGTATCAAGTAGAGTCACCAGCTTTCTCCTTAGCTTCTTTTCTTCCTCACTCAACGTGTCTGAATTGAGGCCAAGGAGGTTTGCAGCTTGGTCCAAAGTTCCTCTGGGCAGATCAAGAAATTGATTTCTTGTGAGGGAACTTGAGGATCCATCAACATAAGTCAAGTTGACTGAATCCTCCTCACAGGAGATTTTGCTCAGGGTAGTGCAGTTTATGAGCTTAGTCTTGACTGCCTTGAATTCTTTCATGGAGAGATGTTTAGAAGGCTGAGGGGATGGTTTGATTGGTTGATGGGTAGGTTGAGGTGTTTGGGTTCTGGCTAAGGTTTTGGGTTGGAGGATAGGTAGTTTAGGTGGTTGAGGTGAAGACGTTGGTAGGTGTGATGGTGTGGGTTCAGGGGTGAATGGTTCAGAAGTTGGTTCGGTTTTGATTGGGAAGGGAAAGGGTATAGGTTCAGGTTGAGGTTGGGTTTGGAGTTTGGGTTGAGTGGTTGCTTTGAAGGTCATCCCCTGTCACCTTCTATACATCTCCTTCCTTTTCCCCGCGCGAATGTCAGCCTTGATGTCACTGACATGTCGCTGGAGAGTCTTTTCAGACATGGGACCCACCTGCCTGCCAGAGAAGCCTTGAGCTTTGAGATAACTCTTCATCCAGGCTTTCACACCTATCTTCTTGGCAGCAGTCAGTCCAGCTTCCTCTTCCTTCTTCTTCTTTTGCACAAGCTTCTCCCTTGCAGCTTTCTTTCTCTCCTTCTCCATTTGATCTTGCTCTTTGTTGAAGAGCCATAAGATCGTATCACTGTTATGTGGAGACAACTCTTCTTGAGAGAATCCTCTGGAGAGTATGAAGGTAATCCTTTCTCTCCTGAGCTGCAGATCAGCTTCTCTTTCCTTTCTCTCCCTTTCCTCTTCTAAGGCCAACCTTGCACCTTCTTCTTTTTTCTGTTTTAGCAGCAAGGTTGCCTTTTCCAGCTCTATCAACTCCTCTAATGGTAGCAGGAGTACATCTTCAGTTGCAGCCCCTAGACTAACAAGTCTGTCTATGACCTCTACTCTTCTTTGGTTGTTGACTGCCTCCTGGTTGGCTGCAGCTGCTTTGGTACTTGCAGCTAACAGTTTCCCAGTTGGAAGCCTACCTTTCCTTTTAAGCTTCTCCAACCTTTCTTCCTCCTGAAGCTCTTCCGAAGTCATCTTCCTCTTTCCTTTGATGTCTTCGGAAGTACTAGACTTTGGGGGTTCTTGGATGGAAGATCCAGGTTGGGTAGTAGAGGTGGGAGCTGGAGTCAATGCAGATGTCAGAGCTAATGGTTGGGTGAGAAAATCCTCCCTATTAACCTCAGATGCAAGTTCCAGAATTGCATCTGTGACTATTAGATCATCGGATAGTGAGAATAGTCCTTCCGCAGCAGCAATCTCAGCTTCGGAAGTTTGAGTTTGTTCTTCCGAGGCTTTGAATTGTGCTTCGGAAGTCTGTGAAAATACACTTTCTGTCCCAACTGTTTCGGTTGCTGGGCCATCAGTCCTTGTTTCCCCTTCGAAGTTAATCTCAGGTTCCACTTGGACCTTAGGTTGACCAACTTCCTCGACAGTGGTAGAAGGTGCATTCAACCTCTGAAGCTCTTGAGCTCCAAAGTAAATCACAGACATATCAGGGCTGGGCTGTTCTATGAGGGATTCCAATAGGAACTTGTTAAGAACCTGTTGAGATCCTGGAGCATCCTTTGATCCACTTGAAAAACAACTGGAGGAGGCTCAGGGAAGATAACAGCTTGTTGCACAGGGTACTTTGAGCTCAAAGAAGTGAGAGCTTGACTTTGGGTTTCCTGTCTTTGACTTTGTCTCTCTACACTCTCCCCCTTTTTGGTAGCATCATCCTGAGAGCTTGATGAGCTAGAGGAAGAGGTCAAGGAGACCTGAATTGGTACATGCCTAACAGACCTCTCAATCTGTTTCTCAGCTAGTTTGGCCTTGAGAGTTTCAATCTCAAGTTGCTGAGTGGCAGACCTATCCTCTAAAGTCCTAACCTTTGATTCAAGGTTTGAGACTTTAGAAAGTAGGTCTTGAATGGTGAGTTGCATACTTCCCTCATCTTCTTTTGAAGAATCATGGGGAGATGAGGTAACATACCTGGTATGTTCATCCTCACCACGATGTGGTTTCTTGGCGCCCTGGTTTCCCTTGCACAATGATGTCTCTTTCAGAGTCATCAAAGGGCATGGTTGCCGTAGATTCAGTCTCAGTTACGTTACCACTATCCTGAGGATCCATTGAGGCTCCTTCAGTAGTGGCAGCTGAATCTACATGAGTCCCCTCCACATCAGTGGGACTCATCTCAGTAAGGCTTTGCTGGTGGGGGCTAGAGATAAGGAGTCTCTCTAGGCTCTGTTGATCCTTGAGAGGGTGTTGTGGATCAACTTCATTGCCTTTAAGAGACATAATCTCTTCACCAGCTCCGGTCAAAAGGTCAGTAAAAGATAAGGAGTTAAAACCTAATGACCCGGGACTTTGATCAATGTCAAGAGGCATTGAGCTGTCCCTTTGTGGCTGCTCAGGGGAGTATAGAGACTCTCCTTGAGGGCTATCAGCTTGGGTTTTGGGCTCATGGGTCTGAGACTGAGGAGACTCAAGACCCATATTGAGGTCAATTGTGAAGGATGGTTGGACCTCAAGCTGAGTGGGAGCCCTTTGTTCCACTCTAGCCTTTTTGGATTGAACAGGAGGAGCTGTTCAATCAGAGTAGATTGAACAAGGGTTCGTTTGGGACGTCTCTGATATGTAACAGTAATGGGTGGAGAAGGTATATTTGGTAGGGTGAGGGTAGTTGCTGGTGTGGGTTCATCACCTGTGGGGTTAACAGGGATGTCACCAGGAGCCATTGGCTCAATCATACCTGGAAGTAGTGCGGTATCTCTTCCAGTGAAGTTGGTAGACACTCTCTTCAAGGTCTTGAAGATGGTCGGCCTCATTTGGGGAGCAGTCAGAGCAGCTGCACAGACAAGCTTGCCCTGATCCAGCTCACAGTTGATTATGTGCTGGAGAAACCTGGGATACATGAAGAATGTGTCCCTTTGAAGATTTCCCATAAGGTTAGTCAGCACAAACCTTGAATAGTTGAAGCGGAGGCTTTGTACCAACCCATTAAGCACCCAAGTTCATACGGGATTTGATCCCATCCCCCAGATTTATTAGACAGGCAGTGAAGAACCACATGCAGCAGGAACTTCCACTTGTAGGAGAAGTTGAATTTGTAAACGTTGACCTGCTAACATCTCCACCGTATCCCATTTGGAGATAAGAACTGTCCAAATCTGTTTGGGGAATTCCGTTGGAGCGCCCTCATCATGGAGCTCGAGATGCTCCCTGATGATCTGTTCAGAGATGACCAACTCTTGGCCACAAATGCTCGACCTTATAACACGAACCCCATTTAGGGTTTCAATCCGACCATTTGCCCAAAATTCGGACATTTGGTTTGAATAGATTGTAGGGTTTACAGTCAGAGCAGTGTAGTATGAGGATTGGGTCAGGAAAGAAATGATATCTGAGAAGTCAACATCCCTTGAAGAATCAAGGAGTGCGACCTGGTTGTGCTGAGGGTTTAGTGCCATTGAAGAAGATGACAGAAAAATAGTTCGGAATAAGGTAAATTGGAGAAGAAGAAAGCTTTTAGGGCAGTAATTTGGGTAAAAAAGATGTAAGTGATTAACCGAAGTATTTAAATGGGTGAAATGGCGGTTTAAAGGGTGTTTTGGATAAGATGATGTGAGGGTTCAGTGGATGATGTGACATGGGCGGTAAGGTTAGACCATTTAAATAATCCGACATCATTAACAAAATCTTTACTTTTTACAGTGTGGGGCCCAAAAGATTTCCGTTACACAGTAAAATCTTTCTTCCGAGTATAAAGCATTTCCGAAGGTAATGTTCTTCCGAAGGCAAATTTACTTCCGAAGGTAAATTGCTTACTTCCGAGAGTATATGTTGCTTTCAGGTGGAGTGTGTTAAATGCTTCGGAAGTAGATCTGATATGAAATCAATCGCTTCTTCCGAGACTTAACACTCTTCCGAGAAGAAAATTATCCTGGGAGAAATTTGCTTCGGAAGATATGCAAGATATCTTCCGAGGGTTAATTTCTCTTCGGAAGAATTCATACTTAGATAAAATATTGAAAAAGATCTTTTGTAACAGGGCTTAGATTATTTTGACATAAGACTTTACACATTGAAAGGTTTTCAAATGAGATTAACTAATCAATGTTTATCATCCCAATAGCTGTAATGAGATATTTAAATCTTTGTTCATCAAAGGCTTTGGTGAACAAATCAGCATATTGTTCATTTGAATCAACTTTGATTAGTTTGATAAGATTTTTCTCATGAATATCTCTAATGAAATGATACCTGATATCAATGTGCTTTGTCTTGGAGTGCTTCACTGGATTTTCAGTAATGGATATAGCACTGTTGTTGTCAATGTGGATAGGAGTGCTCATGAAGTTGAATCCATAGTCTATCATCTGGTTTTGAATCCACAGCAGCTGAGCACAGCAACTAGCAGCAGCAATGTATTCAGCTTCAGCAGTTGATGTAGAGACACATGATTGCTTCTTGCATTGCCATGAGATGATCCTTCCACCAAGAAATTGACATCCACCTGATGTTGATTTCTTGTTGATGTTGCAGCCACCATAATCGCTGTCAGAGTAACCATAGAGATTAAAATCACTATTTCTTGGATACCAGAGACCTAGTTTAGGTGCTCCTTTGAGGTATCTGAGGATTCTCTTGGCAGCAATTAGGTGAGACACCTTTGGAGCAGCCTGATATCTTGCACAAATGCAAGTTGCAAACATGATATCAGGTCTACTTGCTGTGAGATACATCAGAGAACCAATAATTGCTCTGTACTGATGTTGATCAGTATCCTCCCCCTCAGAATCAGGGCAGAGATTGTGGTTTCTGGGTATAGGTGTCTTTGCTGCTTTACAATCCTTCATATCAAATCGCTCTAAGATATCATTGACATACTTAGATTGATTGATGAAGAACCCTTCCTTCAATTGCTTTACCTGAATTCCAAGGAAAAAGTCCATTTTTCCCATGGAACTCATCTCGAACTTCTTCTTCATAATGCTCTCAAAGTCTTTGCACATTTGGTCATTTGAGGAACCAAATATGATATCATCAACATAGACTTGAACGAGCAAGATGTCTTTCCCAGATTTTCTTATGAAAAGAGTCTTATCAATGGTACCTCTAGTGTAACCATTCTTCAGGAGAAATTGAGACAATGTCTCATACCACAGCCTAGGTGCTTGGTGCAGCCCATATAGAGCTTTATCCAACTTGCACACATAGTTTGGATGTTGTGGGTCTTCAAATCCTGGAGGCTGGCATACATAGACTTCCCTATCTATATCCCCATATAGAAAGGCACACTTGACATCAAGCTGGTAGACAGTGAAATTCTTGGATGCAGCATAAGCAAGGAAGATCCTAACTGCCTCAAGTCTTGCAACAAGTGCAAAGACATCAGTATAATCGATTCCCTCCTCTTGAGTGTATCCTTGAACCACCAGTCTTGCCTTGTTCTTGATAATCAAGCCTCTATCATCTCTTTTGTTTCTGAATACCCATTTGGTGCCTATAGGTACTTGACCAGATGGTAGCGGACATAGGTTCCAAACCTTTTGTCTTTTGAATTGAAGCAGCTCCTCTTGCATTGATTCAACCCAACTACTATCTTTCAAGGCATCTTCCACCTTCTTGGGTTCCATTTGGGATAAGAAGCATGAGTACAAGCAGACATTCCCATTATGAGTTTGTCCTCTTGTTCTCACACCTTCAGAGACTTCCCCTATGATGTTTTCAGCTGGATGAGTATTATGAATCTGAGTCTAGGAATCACCTCCAGTTGCAAAGATAAGTCCAAGTTGGACATATTTTGCTCAGGAGCTTGAATACTTGGTCCAGCTGTTGTTTCAAACTCATTCAATGAGGACTGATTGAATGAAAGAGAAACATCATCATTTCTTTGCTGTGAAGCATCATTAACAGTTGTCTGTTCCTTCAAGATGGTGCTTCCATCAGCTTGGTGTTGTGCAGGATCACCTGAAGAGATTTGAAAGTCAGCAGGTGAATCCCTTGTTGAAGTACCACTATCTCTTGAAATGATTATGCTGTCAGATCGTTCAATAGTGGGAACTTGATTTGTTGCAACTCTTGGAGAACTTGGAATAGGTCTGGGAAGCTCAAACAGTTGATCTTCATCAGAATTACTTTGAACACCTGTTCCAGCTGAAACATTCTCACAAGATTGTTTAGAATAGTTTGGAAACAATTCTAAATCAAAGATATGATCAGGGCCATTCCCCCTAACACAGAGTGTGCTCATTAACTACAATGTTGGAAGATTCCTCAAATTGTTGGTTTTTAATATTATAAACTCTGTAGGCTTTAGAGTAGGAGGAATATCCAACAAAGATAGCATCATCTGACTTTTCAGCAAATTTTTCTAAATTGTCTTTTGTGTTAAGTATGGTACACCTGCTGCCAAAGGACCTTAGAAAGCCAATGAACGGTGGCCTCTTGTTCCATAACTCATAAGGGGTTTTTCCATGTGGCTTTACTACAAGAACTCTGTTCTGCACATAGCATGCAGTGCTGACTGCCTCTGCCCAGAATGTTAGAGGCAGCTTTGAATCAGCTAACATAGTCCGAGCAGCCTCAATAAGTGTCCTATTTCTCCTCTCAGCAACACCATTTTGTTGAGGAGTTTTAGGAGCACTATATTGTCTGGCAATCCCTTTTGAGTTACAAAATGAGTCAAGAACTAGGTTCTTAAACTCAGTCCCTTGATCACTTCTAATTATTTTAACCTTGTGATCAACTTGATTTTCTATTTTAGAATAAAAGATTTTAAAGTTTCAGCAGTTTCATCTTTAGTTCTTAAAAAGAATACCCATGTAAATCTAGTAAAATCATCAACAATCACAAGGCAATATGATTTCCTTCCAATGCTCATTATACTTGTGGGACCAAATAGATCCATGTGCAATAAGTGTAATGGAGTGGTGATAGAGTTAACAACTTTGGATTTATGAGAAGACCTGTGTTGTTTCCCTTTCAGGCAAGCAACACAGTTATCTTTGCAGAAAAATTCCTTTTTAGGCAAACCATGTACCAAGTTATTTTTAGCCAATTTATTCATTGTCTTAAAATTGACATGACACATTCGTTTATGCCATAGTGTTGACTCATCACTATCAGCTTTGGAAAGAAAGCATGATACTTCTCCCATTGGGGAAGCATTGTTCATATCAAGCTTGTACATATCCCCTTTCCTGGGAGATCTAAGAAGCACCAATTCTTGAGGAATTGTCATCCCGGGTTTGAGGATAATGCACTCATGTTCTGTGAAAAGCATTTGATGCTTTTGATCACAGAATTGAGAAACACTTAACAGATTGTGTTCAAGCTGTTTGACAAAATTTACTTTGTCACCTTTTAACTTTCCATTGGATATACTTCCTCTGCCAGAAATATATCCTCCGGCCTCACCTCCAAACTGGACAGGACCTCCATCATAATGTTGAAATTGTTGAAGGAGAGATATGTTCCCTGTCATGTGCCTGGAGCATCCACTATCTACAATCCAAATGTTGTTATTCTTGTCATATGGATGTCCCTGCTCATAAGGTGAGATAATTAGTTTTGATTGGAAACCCAAGCCTTATTGGTCTTGGGTTTTCCAATGATAGTGACATAATTGAACCAAAATTTATGCATGGGGGTTCAATGGATGTCTTTGAAGAAGAGGTTTGGGCTACAGCATCTTCCTTGATCTTCCATTCCATCCCTTGGTTGATCATAGAGGATGAGCTTGTTGAAGCTTTTGTAGCTTGGCATTCTTCCGAAGCTTCTTTCTTTTCGGAAGAGACCTTCACCACCTTTTCTTCCGAAGCAGTCTTCTTCTGGGATGGTTTCAAGGAGACTCTTTTCTGAGTCTTTATAGCTTTAACTTCCGAAGCCTTTTTCCTTTCGGAAGAAGAATTCTCTTCCAAGAGAAGCCTTGCTTCGGAAACAAGCTTTCCCTTTTTCATCACTTGAACCATTTGATATGGTCCAAATGAGAAACCTTCCCTGACTCCTTCTCTTTTAACAATATTTGCACAATGTGTGCTAGCAGAATTGTAGTAACAATCTTTAGCCATGTGGTTTTGCAGACCACACATTATGCATGCAATGTTAACTTTCTGGGAATGAGAGGATTGCTGTTTCTTGTTCTTTTTCTCTTCATCAGCAACCTTTCCCTTTAATTTCTGACCCTTTGGTAGGATAGGAGTACTGGTACTGCACTCCTTTCCTGAATCTGAATTTCCAACCACCTGGAATCCAGCTGATATGAATACACCCTTTTGCTTTGGGTCTATCTTTAGCTTGGATTCAACCACTTTCTTGGCAGTTTTTCTGGCTGCCTTAGCTCTGCTTCTTCTGGCTTTGGTGGTCACGGTTTGATCATCATTGGTTGGGGAGGACATAATTACCTGTTCCTTCCCTGTGATGGTCTCCATAGTTGCATCATTCTTTGACTCTTGAGAAGGTGGGTCAACAGATGGAACCTCTTGCTCTTCAGTACCACACCTTGGTTGTCTTATAGACTCATAAGAGTGTGGTGGAGCAATTTCATTGGTTCCCAACCCACCTTTTTTTTATAAGAAAGTTTTGAGTGAGAGGATGATGCAAGAATGGCTTGGAAGTTTTGCTCGGAAATAACATACTTCCTGGCTTGAGCCTCAGTAGTGACAAGCTGCGCTTGAGCCTCAGTCAATTTGGATATTAAATCCTTGATTTGAGTCTTTAGTTTGTATGTTCATGTTTTAAGAGGGACACAGTTTTCTCTAACTCCTCAATTTTTCTTTGGTAGTCAGATTCAGCCTTTTTAAAGTCAGATTTTAAAACATTTAAAGACACAATATCATATTTAATTTCCATATTGTAGTCCTGATACAGTTTAAACTTAGCAATACAAGCAGGGGTACAGAGATGTTCATATACCTTGTTTTCATCTGTTCCTGTCATGAGTGCTTGAGCAGGAGTCACATCCTGGACCATGAAGCTCCAGTCAACTTCTTGAGCCATTGCTGCAGTCTTTGTTGACTTTCCGGTGGGCTTTGGTGTAGAGGGATGTGTGGAGGCCTGTGAGGTTCCCGGGTTGGACTTGGGAGCCTTGCATTCCCTTGCAAAATGACCAAGTTGGTTAGACCTTGGAGTCTCAGGAAATGTGATGTAAGGCCCAGAGGAACAAGATGGCTGCTGGGTGTAGGTCAGGTATTGCTGAGACTGGGGGATTCCTGAGCCTTCAGCAACCATTAAAGCGTTGCTAGCAGGAAGACTCAAGGGTCTGCTTGTCTGATGACCCTTCTTGCTTTCCATTTCCAAACGGTATCCATCAAGGATCCCATAGAGTTCAGTCATGGTGAGTGTATTCAGATTCTCTGTTCTCTTGATAGAGACACAGTAGAATGTCCACTCATTGGGTAGAGCACTCATAAACTTTCTAGTAAGGTCTTTGAGTTCATGAGTGATTCCCACAGATTGAAGGGAAGAAATGAGATCCATGTACCTGAAATATTGCTGGCTAAGAGTCTCTCCAGCAACATAGGTGAAGTTCTCAAACTGCTGCTTCAGTGAGTCCTTCTTGGAATCATTCGAGCTTGAGTACATTTGAGCAAGAGCATCAAAGAGTTCTTTGGAAGACTTACAATGCTCAAACCCCACTATGATAGAGTTTGGGATTGCAGTCATAAGAACAGTCATAGCATTGATGTCTATGTCAAGCTTCTTCATGTCTTCATCAGAATAATCTTCAACGGCTTTCTCAATCATGGCACCATTTCCACTAGCTACTTTTGGCTTATACGGGCCATTGACGATGGATTGCCACATCTTGCTGTCTTGATACCTGATGAAGCCTTCCATTCTTCTGCTCCAATGGGAGCTTTGGTCATCGTTCCCATCTCTACTTCAGATTTGTTGAGGGCCATTTTGAGTGAGGTATAAGGAGGCGTGAAAAAAACTGGTTGATTAGGATGGTAAGATCTCACAATCAAGAGCCTAAAAAGCTCTGATACCAATTGCAGCATCGGGTTTGTCACTTAAACACTTGTATTTCTCTCGAACTCACTTATAGAAACACTCAAATCAGATGAAGCAATGTCCTTTACAAGAGTTGATAATAATATAATAAGTAACAAAGGAACAAGCAGAGATATATTTTCAAGGTACTTGTATATATTACTTCTCAACTCAAGATTACAAGACACTTACAAGCATGAAACAAGAGTTACAATGAGAAACTATATATACTAGATCCTACAGCCAGATATACTTGATACCAGCTGGAAACTTAAGACTAAAGCATATACTACAATGCTAAAGTTATGGTATCATAGATAAAGTATTATCTAAGATATGGTAGTCATGACATGTCCATGACTTACCTTTTGTCACCAACTAAAGATGGCAACTGTACTAACATAAAAAGGTAAACAGTGGATTAAAGTATGGTCAACTACATGGCTTTTGAGAAAACGCCATGCAGTATCTCAGAGATTTGCAGCGGAGTGTCAGAGAGGCCATACTTATGTCCACTGGATAATAGGAGTGTCTTCCAAAGGTTAACTGGCTTTGGAAGAACTTGTTCTTCCGAAGCCACTTATACTTCGGAAGATGCTTCTATGCTTTCGAGGCTTTTGTGGACTTCTTGTACTTCGGAAGTTGACTTCAGATCTTTCCTTCTAAGTCTTGATCTTCGGAAGTAGGTTCTTTGTCTTCGGAAGTTGGAGTTTTCCTTCGGAAGTGTGTTTTACACTTAGTCTTCGGAAGAGCTCCTTCTTCCTTCGGAAGTTCCATACTTAGCTTCGGAAGTCCTTTGTTTGTTGTACCCAAAATCTTCTAAGTGACTTGGTTTTGGTTGCAACAGCCTTTCTAGATCCAACAATTTCTAATCTAGATCCTTTCAAGCTTTACCCTCTTCATGGCACTCAGCCATGATTACTGAGGTCGGATTACAAGGATTCCGTTCGTTCATTCCGTACATATCGTACCTTCGCTCAAATCGCACATTCGCGTCATCGTACCCGAAGTACATATCGTACGGATCGCACACATAAGGAAGCCAGAATCGCATGCTATCTCATGGGTTAGCCAAGATCGCATGCTATATAAACCACATGAGTTAGCCAAAATCGCACGCTACCCTTATGCTGTCCATCGCACATATCGCACAAATCGCACAAATCGCACCATCGAAGTGGTCACCAAGACCGACTCCCCTGTGTGTGTGAGAACTCTCGGGGTTGAGCCAGAATCGCAGGCCATCTCATTGGTTAGCCAAGATTGCACGCTACATAAACCACATTAGGCAGCCAAAATCGCACGCTACATAGCACACAGTAAATACCACATCGCACGTATCGGAGCAGTTACCAAAACTGAACTCCCTACTGTGTCTATGTCCCCTTATGAGTAAGCCAAGATCGCACGCTATAATACACACACAGTTGACCTAACAACTCTCAATGAGTCGTGAATCTTCTTTCTTCTTTCGCAAGCCATCCTTACTCTCATTTGTTCGTTCATGCTTGCATTCATTTATTACGTTCCTCTTTTCATTATCTTCCACTTTACATTACATAATACTTTCATTACATTCATTAACATACATCGCACAACCACGGGAAGATAATCACACATAACAATAAGGAACATTAACATGCACAGCCATCACGTCATACAGGGTAACATCATACAAACATAACATGCATCATGCATAAACATGCAAGATCATCATCATTATGCCCTACATGTTCTCTAAGGCCTCAATCGCCACCTTACATGAACTTATGGGAACCTTTACATCAAAACTTACATTTGTATTTTCTCCCGAAAGTCAGAAGTTAAACCACACTTCTCCTCGGGTGCAACAGCCCTATTTGGGCGTATTGACACACTCCAGTCGCATGGCCTCCTTGCGACTGGCCCTTCATTCGGGTGACTGGCCCTTTATTCGGGTGACTGGCCCTTCATTCGGGTGACTGGCCCTTCATTCGGGTGACTGGACCTTCATTCGGGTGACTGGACCTTCATTCGGGTGACTGGCCCTTCATTCGGGTGACTGGACCTTCATTCGGGTGACTGGCCCATCATTCGGGTGACAGGCCCTACATTCGGGTGACTGGACCTTCATTCAGGTGACTGGACCTTCATTCTCCTCCTAATCGGCTGAATGGCCTTCATTCTCCCCCTAATCGGCCGAATGGCCTTCATTCTCCCTCCAGTCGGCCGAATGGCCTTCATTCTCCCTCCAGTCGGCCGAATGGCCTTCATTCTCCCTCCAGTCGGCCGAATGGCCTTCATTCTCCCTCCAGTCGGCCGAATGGCCTTCATTCTCCCTCCAGTCGGTCGAATGGCCTTCATTCTCCCTCCAGTCGGTCGCCTAGCCCTAGCTGATGCAGAATGCAGTTCATCCCGACTGCAGCCGAGGGTTTTCGGCCTCCAAACTCATCTAAACCCATTTTGAGCCCAAATCGACCATCCTAAACCTGAGGGATGCATACCACAACACCATTCAAGCACACACAAGCTCACAATCAAGACTCAAACGCATCATACACACACATACTCATACACAAACGGGTCAAGCATACACACACATGAAAACTCGATTTCAGATGTGTTCCAGCCCCAAAATTGTTTGAAAACAAGTAAAAGTGGGGTCCTAGAACTCACACAAACGTTCCCGTCGAGTAGAGCTTCGATTTGACCCGCTACACGACGATTTCCACGCTCGAATCCACCCGAACCAAGCTTTTCTCCTCTTTTTCTCCTTCTCTTCTCCTCTCCTCTCTTCTTGGCTGAAAAATGGCAAGAATGAGGGGCCTTCCCTCTTTTATACTCCCATTCATCAAAGTTTTCTCTCGTTGGCGAGTTTGGTCCCTCGACTTTGGACTTTATTTCTTTTTCTTCTTTCGTCGGCTTCAAAGAAAATTTTCGGGCGTTACAAGTCCACCCCCCTTATATAGGTTTCATCCCCGAAACCTGTTATTCCTTAAACCATCACGGACAATACTGTCTCATCTCTTTTCCAGTCTCCCACCTGGAGTTCAATCGGTTTACGTCGTTTATCCACACACGACTTCTTGTCTATCTCTGGCTACCTTCATCAAGGCTTTGATCCTTTCGATCTTCTCGATCGTGGCCTCGATCACCTCAATACTTTCCATTCGGCATTTGATGCTCGGCCTTCACTTGTAAACAAGTAAGGCATTTAATCTCGTACTCCACCATATCACGCTTCATACGCTTTCCCGCCACTGCCATCGAAATCACCTTTGGATTCGTCGTGACTCAATCACCTTAAACCGTCACCGTGATCCCGTCGGGCGCTGTCAGCAGTATCATTTTCCTGCGACACACAATGCTCGCCCCATAGTCTGCCGAACAATCCACTCCTAGGACTACATCTAAGGGCGTATCTATATTCTTACCACTAACAGGCAATTTAGAACAGAAAGCGATATGAATAAAACTTTCACTAGCGCCAGCATCGAATAACACAAAGGCTAAGGATCTATTTACTAGAAACATACCTGACACAACATCGAAGTCCGTCCTAGCCTCCTCCGATCTTCTTCACTCCCGAACCTTCCGCCCTCGGCTTCTTGCAATCCCTGCTCATGTGGCCAATTTCTCCACAATTGTAACATCTCACAATCCCACATTCTCTAGCCACGTGACCAGGCTTCCCACACTTGAAACAAGTGTTTGGTCCCCTTTTGAATTCTCCCGAATGCTCCATCCCGCATTTACCACATCTATCCGACTCCGCACCAGGTGTGACCACACGGCGGTCATCCCCCCGTGCATGCCTATTATTCGTC
Source organism: Flaveria ramosissima (assembly GCA_025215565.1). Lineage (NCBI taxonomy): Eukaryota > Viridiplantae > Streptophyta > Magnoliopsida > Asterales > Asteraceae > Flaveria > Flaveria ramosissima. The sequence continues at coordinate 84,139,472 of CM046037.1, forward strand.
GGGACACCACCCCGTCTAGTCCTCTTCCCACTCCAGTTTCGGTCTCCATCATCCTTCTCACTCACCTCCGCCATCCCAGTCCTTTCATCGTACAACCTTCTCGCCAAGTCAACTGCCAACCTAAACGTGCTCGGTCGGGCAACGATCATGTGCCTACGGATATCCGCCGGCAAGCCCTGAATATACCTCTTGATCTTTCGCGAAAGAGGTGTCACCTGATCCGGCACCAACCGTGCCATTTCGTTGAATTTGGTAGTGTATTGCTGATGCGTCATTGTTCCCGCTTCCAGCATCAGGAACTCTCTTTTAACTTTATCCATCTCACGGTGAGGACAGAACTCCTCAATCACTAGCATCTTCAACTCTGCCCATCTCATCCTCCCGATAGCCCTGCTTCCCTCAACTTGGACTATATTGTCCCACTAACACAGAGCTGAGTCCACAAAAGAGTGGGCAGCAAACTTTACCTTCTGGTCTTCCCGGCACTCGCTGATATTTAAAACAACTTCCATTTCCCTCACCCATCGGTGAGCAGCAGCAGCAGTGCCATTGCTATCAAAAGTAGGGGGCTTGCATCGTTGAAACGCCCCATAATTACAGCTTCGTGCCGCTTCCAGCGCTGGCTCTTCTTCCTCCTCTTCTTCATCATCAGAGAGAACCGTTTCAGGCTTCGGTTGCTCCCGTCCTCCCGAGGACCTGTTCCTCTCTTTCCTCTCTCCTTCCTTTACAGCCTTAATCACTTCGGTTCACCACAGACGGTAGGATCGTCTGCAAGACCTGATGCACTTCCTCCACGACTGCCTCTCTCATCGAGGCCCTCTGATTAGCATTTTCATCACCGCCCTCAGGATGAGGGCTCTCGGGTTCCTCATGAACCACTTTTTCAACTCTGGGTCTTCCTCTTGTGACCCGTGGTTCACACCACGTCCACCACCACCTCCATCACAAGGAGCTTTCGAAGATCTTCCACCGGCTATTCTCTAAACACACTGAAAGATTCAAACACTAACACGGTCATTCAAGGAACAACTCAGTTTATGTCAAGTATAGTAAGTCCCTAATTACAGTGGCCTGTTGTGATTAGCCACTTACTTTACTCTTCATACTCCGAGCATTACCTGTCCTGACTACATCAGTATCTAAATCTACCAGCAACACATAAACCATATAACATACGCACATAATACCGGTTAACATTACGAAAATACCTAATGGCACGCAGCTACTCAGATTGGCATCCTATTCCCTTTCCGTCCCATTCTCAGTTTAAGTTAATGTTTATTTTGAAAATTTACCCATTTCACTTAAACTTTGGCTCTAATACCAACTTGTAAGGCCCCGTTCCCGGGACACTTACAGTTGGATCCTCATCGCACATAGAACGTATTATTACATTTTCCTTTCATAAATCGTTGCAGCGGAAACATTAAAAACCACAATTTCATTTCATCAAAATGCTTTTGCAAAATAAAACAAACGTTCATTACGCAATATCTTTTTACATTCATTACAAAAGCATTAAACATAAGGATGCCATCCAAAATACGCCGAGTAGCCGCCCCGTGCCATCCTCAGCAACATACCTGCCAACTGGAAACACATCAAAGTCAGCGTTGCTGAGTGAGTTCTAGTTTTATAATAAAACAAACTTTTCTTTCGTTAAAACCGTTCTTTACTTTCTTTCAAATCATACTATACTTTTGTACATGATCACACATCATACGTACATACAGATAATATCATTATATCTTCATCATTACGTTCGTTAAGTTTCGTTCATTCAACGTATGTCATTATCTTTCACTTCTCTCGAGATCCGGTCAGACTTTACATTCTTCGTGGCACTCAGCCACGATTACTTAGGTCGAATGACAAGGATCCGTATCGCACATTATTATGATAATTCATTAACGTTCATTACATACATATCGCACGTTCGCACATTTCATACTTTTATTATCATTCATTTCTCATCTAGATCCTGTCAAGCTTTAACCTTTTCATGGCACTCAGCCATGATTACTGAGGTTGAATGACAAGGATCCCGTTCGTTCATTCCATACATATCGTACCTTCGCTCAAATCGCACCTTCACATCATCGTACCCGAAGTACATATCGCACGGATCGCACACATAAGGAAGCCAGAATCGCACGCTATCTCATGGGTTAGCCAAGATCGCACGCTACATAAACCACATGAGTTAGCCAAAATCGCACGCTACCCTTATGCTGTCAATCGCACATATCGAACAAATCGCACAAATCGCACCATCGGAGTGGTCACCAAGACTGACTCCCCCTGTGTGTGTGAGAACTCTCGGAGTTCAGCCAGAATCGCACGCCATCTCATGGGTTAGCCAAGATCGCACGCTACATAAACCACGTGAGGCAGCCAAAATCGCACGCTACATAGCACACAGTAAATACCACATCGCACGTATCGGAGCAGTTACCAAAACTGAACTCCCTACTGTGTCTATGTCCCCTTATGAGTAAGCCAAGATCGCACGCTATAATACACACACAGTTGACCTAACAGCTCTCAATGAGTCGTGAATCTTCTTTCTTCTTTCGCAAGCCATCCTTACTCTCATTTGTTCGTTCATGCTTGCATTCATTCATTACATTCCTCTTTTCATTATCTTCTACTTTACATTACATAATACTTTCATTACATTCGTTAACATACATCGCACAACCACGGGAAGATAATCACACATAACAATAAGGAACATTAACATGCACAGCCATCACGTCATACAGGGTAACATCATACATACATAACATGAATCATGCATAAACATGCAACATCATCATCTTTATGCCCTACATGTTCTCTAAGGCCTCAATCGTCACCTTACATGAACTTACGGGAACCTTTACGTCAAAACTTACATCTGTACTTTCTCCCAAAAGTCAGAAGTTAAACCACACTTCTCCTCGGGTGCAATAGCCCTATTTGGGCATATGGACAATCTCCAATCGCATGGCCTCCATGCGACTGGCCCTTCATTCGGGTGACTGGCCCTTCATTCGGGTGACTGGCCCTTCATTCGGGTGACTGGCCCTTCATTCGGGTGACTGGACCTTCATTCGGGTGACTGGACCTTCATTCGGGTGACTGGACCTTCATTCGGGTGACTGGCCCTTCATTCGGGTGATTGGACCTTCATTCGGGTGACTAGCCCTTCATTCGGGTGACTGGCCCTTCATTTGGGTGACTAGCCCTTCATTCGGGTGACTGGACCTTCATTCGGGTGACTGGACCTTCATTCTCCTCCTAATCGGCCGAATGGCCTTCATTCTCCCCCTAATCGACCGAATGGCCTTCATTCTCCCTCCAGTCGGCCGAATGGCCTTCATTCTCCCTCCAGTCGGCCGAATGGCCTTCATTCTCCCTCCAGTCGGCCGAATGGTCTTCATTCTCCCTCCAGTCGGTCGAATGGCCTTCATTCTCCCTCCAGTCGGTCGCCTAGCCCTCGCTGATGCAGAATGCAGTTCATCCTGACTGCAGCCGAGGGTTTTCGGCCTCCAAAATCATCTAAACACATTTTGAGCCCAAATCGACCATCCTAAACCTTAGGAATGCATACCACAACACCATTCAAGCACACACAAGCTCACAATCAAGACTCAAACGCATCATACACACACATACTCATACACAAACGGGTCAAGCATACACACACACGAAAACCCGATTTCAGATGTGTTCCAGCCCCAAAATGGTTTGAAAACAAGTAAAAGTGGGGTCCTAGAACTCACACAAACGTTCCCGTCGAGTAGAGCTTCGATTTGTCCCGCTCCCACGTTCAGACAATGAATTCACTACCCTCCTCCCCATGGGTCACTCACTCCTATGAATAGAGATTCGTTGTGTATGTATAAACGACGATTTCCACGCTCGAATCCACCCGAACCAAGCTTTTGTCCTCTTTTTCTCCTTCTCTTCTCCTCTCCTCTCTTCTTGGCTGAAAAATGGCAAGAATGAGGGGCCTTCCCTCTTTTATACTCCCATTCATCGAAGTTTTCTCTCGTTGGCGAGTTTGGTCCCTCGACTTTGGACTTTATTTCTTTTTCTTCTTTCGTCGGCTTCAAAGAAAATTTTCGGGCGTTACAAAGATTGTCCTCCCTTGCACTGTGGCAGACGGTGCCTTCTCCCCATCCATAATGACCTCTTGGCAGGTCTTCCAAAATTCAAGCAGATGATCCTCATAGAGAGTAGGATCAATGGTTAGGGAGGTGAAGTAGTTGGATAGAGCTAAGAAACGGCAAATCTCTGAGAAACTTTCATATTTCTCAGAGCTTAACAGAGCAACCTGGTTATGTTGCTTGTGAAGTTGCATGGAGAAATCTGGGTTGTTTCTGCGGTTTAGGTTGGCCATTTTAGAAGCTTAAGGATGAATAAATATGAAGAACAAAGGCGGTTTGGGAGAATTTAGGTTTAAGGAATAGTGTAATTGAGGAAGACAGTGAAAGAGGGGGGAACCGTTGGGCATTTATGTGAAAAGGATTTGAGACAAAGTTAATGAAAGAGGATAAACTTTGAAATCCGGATGTTGGTCCCACCTCTGAAAAGTAGTTTACTTTTGCCCAAAAAGTAATTTTCTTGGAAGTCGAGATATCTTCCGAAGGTTATTTGCTTCGGAAGTTCTGAAGAAAAAGCTTCTGAAGGCAAATTGGCTTCGGAAGATATTTCAAAGGTTTTTGAGAATTTTGCTTCGGAAGAGAATTTACACTCAGAGATTTTTATTCTAAGGAGAATAAAAACTTTCGAAGGTAAATTGCTTTCGGAAAAAACCTGTTCTTTGAAAACATACAGAGTACTTAAGTTGATTTTAAGCTTCGGAAGATATTTCAGAAATTTCTCCCGAAGGTAAAATCACCAAAGCAATTATTTGTTTACTAAGACATAAATTTCTTCCGAAGGTAATTTTAAATCTTCCGAAGAGATCAAGATTTTCAAAAATCTAAGAAAGGTCTTTTTGAAAATATTTTCTTACAAAGAAAACAAGGGCTTATGAAGGTGATAAAATAGAAAAATTAGGACACACAGGTTTTAGAAATAAATATGATTAAGTTTTAAGAAAAGTTATTCAAAGTTAATCATCCCAATAGCTGATACAAGATATTTAAATCTCTGCTCATCAAAAGCTTTGGTGAACAGATCAGCATATTATTCATTTGTGTTAACTTTGACTAGTTTGATTAATTCTTTTTCAAAGTTATCTTTGATCAAATGATACATGATATTAATATGCTTTGTCCTGAATGCTGCACAGGATTCTCTGTGATGGAGATAGCACTATTGTTGTCTATGTGGATGGGAGTCTCTTTAAAGTTGAATCCATAGTCCAGCATCTGATTTTGAATCCAAAGCACTTGAGCACAGCAGCTTGCAGCAACAATGTATTCAGCCTCAGCAGTTGATGCAGACACACAGGATTGTTTCTTGCATTGCCAAGAGACTACTCTTCCACCAAGAAATTGACATCCCCCTGATGTAGACTTTGCAGTCATGTTGCAACCACCATAGTCACTATCTGCATAAGCATACAGATTAAAGTCAGGATTCTTTGGATACCAAAGGCCAAGTGATGGAGCATCTTTGAGATATCTTAAACTTCTTTTGACAGTGACCACGTGTGACATCTTGGGGTTGGCTTGATATCCTGCACAAATGCATGTAGCAAACATAATATCTGGCCTGCTAGCTGTGAGGTACATAAGAGACCCAATCATTGCCCTGTAGAGATGTTCATCAACACACTCCCCCTCAAGATCAGGTTTAAGGGAGTGATTTCTGGCTATGGGTGTCTTAGCAACCTTACAATCAGTCAAGTTGAATCTTTTAAGTATGTCTTGTACATACTTTGACTGACTTATGAAGATGCCATTGTGAACTTGCTTCCCTTGAATTCCTAGAAAGAAATTGAGTTCTCCTATGGCACTCATTTCAAACCTGTCCTTCATCAGCTTCTCAAAGTCTTTGCAGAGCTTTGGATTAGTTGACCCAAGGATAATGTCATCTACTTATACTTGAACTAGCATTATGTCATTTCCTGTTCCTTTGATGAAGAGAGTTCCATCTATAGTACCCCTTTTGTAGCCATGTTGACAGAGATACTGAGATAGAGTCTCATACCACTTCCTTGGTGCTTGGTGCAACCCATAAAGAGCTTTATCAAGCCTGCAGACATAACCAGGATGATCAGGATCTGCAAACCCAGGTGGTTGTCTGACATACACCTCTTCATCAATCACCCCATAAAGAAAAGCACACTTGACATCAAGTTGGTAGACCTTGAAGTTCTTGGATGCAGCAAAAACTAGGAATATTCTAATAGCTTCAAGTCTTGCTACAGGAGCAAAAACATCTATGTAGTCAATTTCTTCTTCTTGAGTATAACCTTGAACAACTAGTCTTGCCTTGTTCTTGATGACAAGTCCTCTATCATCCTTCTTGTTCCTAAAAACCCATTTGGTTCCTATGGTAGTCTTCCCTTGAGGAAGAGGACATAGGTTCCAAACCTTTTGCCTTTTGAATTGAAGCAGCTCCTCCTGCATAGCTTCAACCCAACTTCCATCCTTTGGAGCCTCATCAATTTTCTTTGGCTCTATCTGGTACACGAAACAGGAGTGAAGACAAATATTTGCTTCATGATTTTGTCCTCTTGTTCTCACCCCTGAATCAACATCTCCAATGATGTTTATGGTAGGATGAGACTTGTGGATCCTTAGCTGAGGGATCACAGCAAGTTGTTTAGACAGATCTAAATTTGAGAAATTCTGATCTAGCAAAGAAGATTCACCATCCACATCAGCACACTTATCAAGATTGACTTGATCCAATGAGTTGTGACATCATTGATGTTGTCTTCAATGCAGTGGTTATCAGCATCAAGAAATTCCTGATCACTTTCACCACCACCATTTTCTCCAACATTTGAAGCTCATTCTTCTGAGTTTTGTGCCTCTAAGCTGGAATTCGAAGGCACCCCAGAAGCATCAGCAGGATTTGTCATTGATGTGCTGGTAGAAGCTTCATTTGCAGGATTAGTTACCACTGGAGCTGAAGATGTGCAACTAGAAGGTCTTCTTAGCTCAAAGCTTGGATCAGGATCACCTGTAGGTAGTATATCTGTAGATCCTGAAACATTCTCACAAAATTTGTTAAAACAGTTGGTAACTAAATCAAGATAAAATAGCCATTCCGGACCAGAACTTTTCACACTAGGAGTGTGCTCATTGAAAGTCACATTGGCTGACTCCTCAACTACTCTAGTTCTGAAAATGTATACTCTATAAGCTTTAGCTTGAGAAGAGTATCCAATAAAGTGTCCATCATCTGATTTCTAAGCAAACTTGGCAATTTGATCTTTGGTATTCAAGATGGTGCAAGGACATCCAAATGACCTGAGAAAACCAATGAAAGGTTTTCTCTTGTGCCAAAGTTCATAAGGAGTCTTACCATGTGTCTTAACCACTAAAACTCTGTTTTACATATAGCAAGCAGTGTTCACTGCTTCTGCCCAGAAGGTGATGGGTATTTTAGAGTCAAACAACATAGTTCTTGCAGCTTCAATTAGTATCCTGTTTCTCCTCTCAGCAACACCATTTTAGTGAGGAGTCCTGGGAGCACTATATTGTCTTGTAATACCTTTTTTATCACAAAATGTATCAAGGATTTGATTCTTGAATTCAGTTCCTTGATCACATCTTATGGTTTTGATCTTGTGATCACATTGATTCTCAATCTTTAAGATGAAATTCTTCAGAATCTCCGGAGTCTCATCCTTAGTTCTAAGAGAGAAGACCCAAGTGAATCTTGTAAAATCATCTGTGATCACCAAACAATAAGAGGTCCTTCCTAGACTCATTACACTGTTGGGCCAAAGAGATCCATATGTAATAAGTGTAGGGGATTAATGATGGAATTTCTTTCCTTTGGCTTGTGAGATACCTTGTGTTGCTTCCCCTTCAGGCATGCAACACAGTGGTCATCACTTTTAAACTCTTTCTTTGGTATTCCTGTTACCTAATCATTCTTAATTAATTTATTCATGTTTTTAAAGTTTACATGGCACATCCTTTTATGCCAGAGGAAAAATTCATCATTATTTTCTTTAGATAGAAAGCATGAAACCTCTCTTAAGGGAGATGTTTCTTGCAAGTCCATCTTGTACATGTTCCCTTTCCTGGGGGCTTTGAGCAAGATGTGCTCATGAGGAATGACCACCCCGGGCCTGAGAACAATGCACTCATGCTCTGTGAAGAGCATGTTATGACTCGAATCACAAAATTGGGATACACTCAGAAGATTGTACCCAAGCTCCTTGACAAAGTTTACCTTCTCAATGCTGAGCTTACCATTTGTGACCTTGCCCCTTCCTGTAATGTAACCTCCTGCATCTCCTCCAAAAACAACTGGTCCTCCATCAATTCTTTCAAACTTTTGGACTAATGACCTATTGCCTATCATGTGCTTGGAACAGCCACTATCAATGATCCATACATTTCTGTTTGTCTTGAGTTGTTCCTGCACAAAAGACATGATTAGTTACATTTAGAAACCCAAGCCTCATTGGTCTTGGGCTCATCAAAAGAAGTTGAAGACAATGCAACAGTAATTGATCCTATAGTCATGCTAGAAGGATCATTTGCTGAAGTTGATGAAGAACTTTCAGCCACTTGGTCTTTCTTTGACTTCCACACCACCTTTGGAAGCTTAGACTTGACCTTCAATACTTCGGAAGTTTTGTTGACTTCGGAAGTTTTGATGACTGGACCTTCAGAAGATCTTGCTTTCACTGCAGCAGGCTTCAGTGCTTCGGAAGTATTCCTTTCTTCCGAGACCAAATTTTCTTTCGAAGGCAAGTTTCTACTTGTCTTCTTCTTCATTTTGGAGCTTCCGAAGGAAACATATTTTCCTTCCGAAGCTTGCTTCTTCTTTTCCAAACTCTTAGAAGTTTCTTTCTTGGTCATATAGAGAGTACTCTTTGGATTGTAAACACAATCCTTAGCAAGATGAGAAGTACTCCCACACATAACACAGTCCATTTTCTTCCTTCTAGGAGTTTTCATTTGTGAACAAGGCTGAACTTGATCACTTTCCTTCTCCATCTTCACCTTTGCAGATGATGAGGCAGTTCTTGTGGGGATAGAACTACCTTTGGAGTTGGATGGTTCAGGTTGTACAACAGTAATGCACAACTGATCAGCCTTCTTCATGATGATGGGATGATTTGGACATGAACGAGAACTCTTGTTGATGGAGTTCAAGTTTGTGTCTTCAGCCTTTACCACTTCAAATCCTGCAGAGATGAAGACTTGTTTCTGTGAAGAATTGAAGGTGGCCTTGATCTCTTGAGCGTTTTTGGACTTTCTTTTGGCCTTCCTGATCAAGTTCTTTCTTCTTGACTTGGTCATCCTAACAGCTTTGCTCTCCCTAGAGGGATGGTGACCCTTCTTAGAATGGTCTTCTTCACTCTTCTCAGAGCCATTCTCCACCATCTCCTCTTCATCCTCTTCAGTCACAGGATCGATGAGGGGAAGCTCATCTTCACAAGTTCCACACATAGGAGATCTTACAGACAAGATTGTGTGTGGAGGAGCTATCTCACAAGATCGTAGTCCCTGCTTATTTTGATAACAAACTTTTGCATTCAAGGATGAGGATATTATGTTCTTGAAGGTCTCTTCTTCAAGAACACATTTTTCTGCCTTGGCTTTGCTGATCACAAGCTCAGCCTGGCATTCAGTTAATTTAGTAATGAGATCTTTGATATAAGTCCTGTAGTTTGTATGCTCATGTTTAAGAGTTGAAATGGTTTTCTCTAAGTCCTCTATCTTTAGTTTATAATCATTTTTAGCTCTTTTAAAATCAACTTTTAAGATATTTAAGGACTCAAGATCAGATCTCATTTTTAAATTATAGGACCTGTATCTATTAACTTTAGCAATGCATTCAGGGGTACAAAGATGTTCCAATACCTTGGCTTCATCGTGGTCTGCCATGAGTGCTTGGTTTGGAGATGCATCTTCCACCTGAAAGCTCCAGTCAAAGCCTCCTTCTTCAACAGCAACTGCAGCTTGCTGCTTTGGCTTCTCATTCTGGGGGGCTTTCTCAGTGTAGTTTGGTCTGGTTTGTGCTTGGCCACTATTTTTTCCTTGGTGCCTTACACTCTCTTGCAAAGTGTCCCATCTGGTTATAGTTGTAACACTTTACTTTGCTTTTGTCCAGCCCAAACTTTCCACTGGCTGCATTGCTTGGAAACTTTCTCCCTGTTCTCTTGTAGAACTTCTTGGCTCTGTGAGTGAGAAGAGCCATTTGCTGGACTATCTCCATATACTCCAGATCATCTAGATGGATACAATCCAAATCTTCAAGGGTGAAGAGAAAGTTGCCTAAGGTTTCATCAGCAGAGACAAAGGCATGGGAAGAACTTGTCTCTTGGAAAGGACTTCCTTGAGTGTAGCTTTCCCTTGGAGTCTCTGGGAAGGTGATGAAAGGGCCCTTTTTGTGAGTTGTCAGGGAAGCATATAAGATGATGTTGTGGTTCAATGCTTTCCCTTTCAACCACATGGAGGGCCGAACTCAGTTGATTGCTGGAGTTACCAGATGAGTTTGCATGTTCATCTCCATCTGATAGCCACTGAGAATACCATACAACACTGTGAGAGTAAGAGTCTTAAGGTGCTCAGTCCTCTTGATAACAACACAGTAATGTGTCCATTGTCTATGAAGAGAGGACATAAACTTCCTTACAATGTCCCTGTTCACAAGAGTTACTCCAACATCCATTAGAGTATCCACAATCTCAACATACCCGAAGTATTGTTGAGTCATGGTTTCACCTACCTTAAAGGTGAAGTTTTCAAACTACTGCTTCAGGAGATCCTTCTTGTTCTCCTTTGCTTCAGTAGACCCCTCATACATTAGCTTCAGTGCTTCCCATAGTTGCTTGGCAGTTTTGCACTTCTTGAAGCCTCTGTAGATGGAGTTTGGAAGAAAAGTTTGAAGGGCTGTCATGGCTTTCTGATCAATCTCTATTCTCTTTCTATCTGCTTCAGAGTAATCAGCCATAGCCTTAGGAATCATACCACCACTAGTAGCGGAAGTGGTGCTTGGTATGTAAGGTCCTTCAACAACAGAGTCCCACATCCTGGAGTCTTGAGACTTGATGAAGCCTTCCATTCTTTAACACCAAGTATCAAAGTCTTCAAGAGTGATTAGTGGAGACTTTGTCATAGTTCCAGTTTCCATATCTGCTTTGGTAATAGCTGCCATTTGAGTTGTTAAGTATTGTGTGTGTGTGAGGGATCTTAAGATGATGAGATCTTATATAAAGAGCCTGAAATCGCTCTGATACCAAATGCAGGACCGGTGAAGGGTATGCACTTACAACACAACAACACAATGAGGAGAGTTGCTTAGAACTCTTAATAGATCAAATAGGGAACTGGATAACTTGTTAATGAAAGATGCTAAGAACATAAGTAAATATGATACAGAACAAGATGGCAAATAACACAAGTAATTGGTTTTCAAGAATGCTGTATATTGCTTCTCAAGTTCTATTACAAATGTTACAAAGCATCGATGGAAAGTTTAAGTACTTGAGATACTTTATACTACATCCTACAGCCGGCCATACTATGGAGGCCCGCTAGATACAATTGACTAGACAACTACAAAATCAAATGTAGAGTCAAAAGGCAGATTTGCCTTTTAACTAGTGACTATGACATGCCATAGCTCACATCCTAATATAATACAAAAAAGGATAAAAGTACATAAAGTAGAAAGCATGGACTCAAGACCTCAATGTATAGTTACCAAAAGCATGGACCTTTTCGCCAACTCATAAAAGTTGGTGACTTTACAGAGTAGCAACAAAAAGGTGGTCCAACTTTATGGTAAAGTACATCAGATAAAGGCATATCTCTAAAAGTCTTTGGAAGAAATCTGTCTTACTCTTTGGCTTCGGAAGACTTTGTCTTTGAAGCTTCGGAAGACTTCACTTTTGGCTTCGGAAGATGTTGGTCTTGGCTTCGGAAGATTTTACACTTAGAATATTTCTAGTGCATGGATTAAAACTTACGAAGCATTTCTACTTCTGTTCTTCAGTGCATGCATGCAGAGAGACTTTGGATGTTTTGGTTGCATCAGACTTATAGGAATCCTTACAAAATTTAAATGGTAAATAATATTGTGTACTGTTATTTTGTAGTGTAGTGTAGTATTTTAGGTGGTATAATTTAGTTAGTTGCTAAGTATTTTGTATGGGCATGCATGCATTAATCCGAAAATTTTGAGTTCATGCACACCTTAATTGTTTCAAATTATGATTTAATATTTGCATGGGTGACTAATGACTTTCCCGGAACACTAAGTTTCCCTAAGCTAAAGCTTGAACTAGCTAAATCATCACAAAAATGCACATGAAATAACAAAAATGGTAACGACAATCAACAATAATAATAACGCTAATAGTAATATTGGCAATGATATTAACATTAATATTAATTGAATGGGTAATGATGCAGGTTGATAAGGGTTAGAATTATGACCTAGAGGTCGGTTGTCACATGTGTGAAATGTCAAATCACAGAACATATGAGTGCTATTTCAATCAATACTGCTCAATCTGTGACATGAATAATCATTCCACCAAAAATTTTTATTTTTACAAATATTGTTCTGTCTGTGATATGACTAACCACAACACATCTGATTATTTCTTCAAACAAAAAGGATTAAGAATTCCAATGAACAAACTTATCTCTCCAATCTCAACTGTGAAACCTAAGATCAGAAGTTCTTTTCATAATAAAAAATCCAGGGCGTCAAATTCTGATAATGACTTAGGTATCCATAAAGAGTTGAAGAGTGTTCAAAGAAATAAAAACCACAACATCAAACAAACACATGATTTTCATAAAAAAATGATGTTTGACAATAAAAAACGGGTCAAATTTCTTCAAAGAAACAAGGACCAAAGGTTTGAATATTCTTCTGACTCTTCAGTTAAAGTCGATGAGATGAAATCAGCAAGACATCAACAAAAAAAACAAAACTTCATCCTCTAAGCCACAATTTAAAGGAAAATATCAAGAAGTTATTGTCATGGATAGGAACGAGAAACCCAAGACCATCATGGCTTGGGTTCCACATTCTAATTAGTTCTTTTTATGCTTGTAGGGTCGTCCCTACAGGTCCAATAGCCTATGGTATGTGGACATGCTCCGGACACAAGACTGGAGACTGTTCCCTCCTTCATGATTTCAAGCATATTCAAGGAACTACTATGGCATTTGGTGGAGATTCACAAGGTGGCAGAATCACTGGTGAAGGATCAATGACAAATGGATTGTTGAGTTTTGATAGAGTGAACTACCGTGAACAATTGAACTTCAATCTGCTCAGCGTGTCTCAGATCTGCGAAAAGAAATATTCCACTCACTTCACCGACACTCATTGTTACATTCTGAAACCAGGATTTCAAATATCTAAAGAATGGGTTGTCTTGAAGACCACGAGGAAGAATCATACTTATGTCTTAAACCTAAATTCTGCTCTACCAAAAGAAGAAACATGTCTTTTGTCAAAATCATCTTTTGATGAGTCATAACTTTGGCATAAACGTTTGGGACACACAAATTTTAAAAACATGAATAGATTGGTCAATGGAAACCATGTAATTGGTTTACCCCAAGCCAAAACTTGTGAACACAAACAATTCTCCATTGAAGTTACTTCATATGGATCTTTTCGAACCAAGTCATATTATAAGCATTGGAAAGAAAATATATTGTTTGCTGATCATAGATGACTTTTTCAGATTTACATGGGTCTTCTTCTTACTTTTTAAAAACGAAGCGTCCCAACTAATAAAAGAGTTCATCACTAAAATTGAAAATCAAATTGATCATAAAGTCAAATCAATTAGAAGTGATAGTGGGATAGAATTTAAAATGAAGATATGAGTTCGTTTTGTGCAACCAAAGGCATTGCTGATCAATTTTGTGTAGCTAAAACTCCTCAACAAAATGGGGTAGCTGAAAGGCAAAATAGAACACTAATTGAAGCAGCACGAACTATGCTAGTCGATGCTAAACTACCAATTACCTTTTCGGGAGAAGCATTTAATACATCATGCTTTGTACAAAACAAGACTTTGATTGTAGAAGAAAGCAACAAGACTCCTTATGAACTTCTCTCTCACAGAAAACTATTCATTGGATTTTTTAAGTCATTTGGTAGTCCTTTATCAATATTGAACACCCGAGACCATTTGGGAAAGTTTTCTCCAAAGTCTGATGAAGGATTCTTTGTAGGTTATTCCTCTGTCTCAAAGGCTTATAGAGTGTTTAATCCTCGATTAAACATTATTGATGAACCAACCAATGTTCAATTCAATGAGCATTCTTTTCCCAAATCAATAAAGGTCTTGACTGGTTGTTTGATATTGACTCATTTACAAAATCATTTGATCAATTTCACTTGTTGCACGAAACCTACAATCAGCTGAATCTTCTCCACTAGTAGAAAGAAGAAATGATTTCCCAATGATTCCTCCTACTTCTACTAAGCAATTGAATGAAGATGTCCCATTACAAGCTGATCCTGTCAAACAACCATCTCAAAATGAGACTGTTTCAACTGAGGCTAGTCCTAGTATACTTCCATCTCCTTCAGAAGAACCGTCGACTGAAGTCAGAAATCAAAATCAAGCTACACTACCAGTTGAAACTGAGAGAACTTCAAATGATGAAAGTCTTCAAAGTGCTGCTGATGCTGAAGCAGGAATTGGAAAAGACTTAGATTTCTTTCACAACTCTCCTACATCACAAGATGAAAGCGCCTCTCACCAAGATGATCTGAATGTCTCCAATCTTAATGCAGGAAGAGTTGCTACAATTCAAGAAACAAGAAGTATGGCAACTGGTAGATCTTCCCAAAGGACAATACCCTATTAGTACCAGGTGGCTATACATGAACAAAACTGATGACCAGGGAATTGTCATCAGAAATAAAACAAAATTGGTGGCACAGGGGTATACACAAGAAGAAGGAATTAATTATGATGAAGGGTTTGCTCCAGTTGCCCGATTAGAAGCCATAAGACTCTTTCTTGTATACTCAGCATCCATGAAATTTATTGTTTATCAAATGGATGTGAAGTATGATTTTATGTATGGAAAGATTGCTGAAGAAGTCTACTTGAGTCAACCACCAGGCTTTGAAGACCCAGATTTTCCACATAGGGTGTACAAGCTAGACAAAGCCTTGTATGGTCTTCATCAAGCCCCACGGAAGTGGTATGAGACTCTATCATCTTTTCTTCTTGAACACGGGTATGAAAGAGGAAAGATTGATCAGACTCTCTTCAGAAAGAGAAAAGGAAAAGATATGTTGTTGGTTCAGATTTATGTGGATGATATCATCTTTGGCTCTACAAACTGGCAGCTCTGTAAAGACTTTGAAGACATTATGTATTTAAAATTCCAAATGAGTGCTACGGGGGAACTCACATTCTTTCTAGGAGTGCAAGTTCAACAAACAGCAGATGGAATCTTCATCAATCAATCAAAATACATGGAAACAATGTTGAAGAAATTCCATTTTGCTGATTGTCAGTCCATCCTGTTGATACTAAACTGAAGATTGGTCCAGATCCAGAAGGCAAATCAGTGGATCAGACTCACTATCGATCTATGATAGGTTCACTTATGTATCTTACAGCCGGTAGGCCTCATATTATGTTTGGTGTTTGTGTGTGTGCCAGATATCAAGCAAATCCCAAGGAATCTCATGTGAATGCTGTCAAGAGGATATTCAGATATCTTAAGGGCAAGCCTGCTCTTGGATTATGGTATGCAATAGAAGGAGATTTCAATTTTTTTGCCTACACTAACAGTGATTACGGGGGATTGTCAATTTCTTGATCCCAGACTGGTCTCCTGGCAATGCAAGAAGCAGGCCAACGTGTCTGTTTCAACAGCAGAAGCTGAGTATATAGCAGCATCAGCTTGTTGCTCTCAAGTCCTATGGATTGAAAACTAGATGCTTGACTATGGTTTTAACTTCTTGTACACTCCAATTCATATTGACAACAAAGCAGCAATGTTTATCACAAATAATCCTGTTCAGCACTCAAACACATAACATATTAAAATTAGATATCACTTTTTGAGAGATTGTGCTGAAATGGGTTAATCAAATTGATTCAAGTTCATACTTATAATCAATTGGCTGATTTATTTACCAAGGCATTTGAACCTAGTCGGTTTGAATTCCTAGTTCAATCAATTGGCATGATTAACTTTGAGTAAAAATTAAAAACATTAATAACAATTCAAAATTATAAAAAATCACAAAAAGAAGTCATTGAAGTATATGATATATACCTCACTTGGGAAATGATAAAATTTCAGTCGTTATATCATTCACTGTGCTTATTTCAAAATTTCTAAAGACTGACATGACTTACCGGATATGTGGGTAGGCTCAACTTGGAAAAGAAGATACATATTGTGATAAACTAAAATCCATGTTCAACTGTGAAGCACTCATCTCAGAGTGTTGGTGCGTATTGGCTTATCTAAGTGTATATGTGTGTAGTAACCTAAACACACCAGGTAATGATGTCTTATGAATCTCTTTCACCTATATCAGTTTCTTCTCTATTTTGTTGAGTAAAGATCTAGAGAAACAAGCATATAGTGCTGATGTCATGATCCAAAAGATTCCCAATGTGGAACACATCCATCTTGGATGAATTAACGAAATATTACATTCCTTATGAATGAACAAAAATAATCCCATCATGAATCACCTTCCAAAGTGAAGTAAAAAAGAATCTCAATGTGGATCAAATCATTAAAAGGATCAAAGTAAAAGAATCCTAATGAGGATCAGTGAAAAATAAGATTTCATACTTTAAGTGACCTGATCAAGTAAGTTGTAAAAAAGTTCTACCATGCATTTCATGTGGGTGGCTGATCATGTCATGCTTTTGAGTGTGGGTTACATGTTGAATACTCAAATTAATCAAAACATGAGAAATATCACATGCATTATAATATTAACCAAGCATGAATTTAAGAGGGCAAACATACCTTCAATCAATAAGCTCATACCATGTCTATTTTACTAACAAAAGCTTGCACTGGTGTAATGTAAGATTGATATGATCCCA
Source organism: Flaveria ramosissima (assembly GCA_025215565.1). Lineage (NCBI taxonomy): Eukaryota > Viridiplantae > Streptophyta > Magnoliopsida > Asterales > Asteraceae > Flaveria > Flaveria ramosissima. The sequence goes on from CM046037.1 coordinate 84,156,678, forward strand.
AGAAAAGTATACTTCCTCTTCATGAACAAATAAGAAAACAAAATCATTACAAAAAAATATTTCAGTTTCAAAAGTTTTAAATCCTTAAAGTTTCCATCACATATAGATATAAACTTTAGGGGGAGTAATTTAAAATTTTGATTAGCTTGTACAAGTATTTCTTTTATAAACAATAACATTACAAAATCAAAAAGGAACTGACTGTGTTGGTTCAGAAATTATACTATAGTATCTTAGCCTATGCAGATATCTGGAAGCATAAAAGTCCAAGATCAGTCAAACACTGGGAAACTTGTGTCACATCTGATATACAAGTCAATCCAAGCAAGAATTGACAATCCCAACAACAGCCAAAACTTCATAAGAAACAAGTCAAAAGAAAAGACAGTTCTTCATAACAGTCAATGAATCAGCAGAAAAACAGAAAAGATTTTACTCTGCAAAAACATTAATATTGATTAAGTTCAAAATTTAATGCGGGTAAGTGCATTGGATAATGCGGGTGAAGGTAACCCAGGCATATAACCAATGCAGGTAACTGTTTTAAGTCATTGAAAACAAAGTGAAACTAATGCAGACAAGATAACTCTACTGCATTTGTTTCAACAACAAATGCACATATAAAATTTAAGTGTTGAAAACTTATGCGGACAATGGTTGTTCAACCACATTTCTTTATGTGGTCAACTTTTGTTCTGCCGCATTTCATTTTACAGATAAGTTTATTAAACCGCTTTTGCTAAATGTGGTTGACTTCAATACTGAAACTTTTATGTGTATCAAAAAATGATTAAAAATGTGCTCAATCTCTTCTGTCATGATGATGTTTGAAAGTCAAGAAATGCGGACAAACTCATAGTTCAACCGCATTTGTTGAAGTAAATATGGATAAAGGAAGTTATTCTATCACATTTGCTACAGTGAACAAATGTTGATTAACTTTGTTCTATCGCATTTGCTACAGTGTACAAATGTTGGCAATGTATTAAAACATCCTCATTTGTCACAGTACACATATGCTGATGAACAAATCACTTAGCTGATTAACTTTCTTCTATCGCATTTGCTACAGTGTACAAATCCTGGCAATGTATTAAAACATCCTCATTTGTCACAGTACACATATGCTGATGAACAAATCACTTCTGCATTTGCAACAGTACACAAAGGCTGATGAACAAATCACTTCCCATTTGCAACAGTACACAAATGCTGATGAACAAATCCCATCTGCATTTACTATAGTGAAAATTAAAAATCAACCGTGTTTGTTTAGAAACTTGTAAATTTTGTAAAAGCTATTAACTTGACTATTTAAACAAACTTCAAAAGGTCATTTAATACTTTTCAAATTTGAGAGACTTATAGTGCGACGAGCGTTCATCACTGTTCTTCATCCATCATCATCACTATCATCATATACCTGTGTTTCTCGAGTTCATTCACCTTCATTACTCCTCGTTTTCGATTCTCAACAACAGTAGTATCGAAACAAGGTGATAATCAATGAAATTCATAACCTAAACCGTCAGACTCATGATGAACTTAGAGCACTAGGTCAAGGAAGAATCATAAATACTAAAATCAAATTAAGGATTGATAGACATTTTTTAGTGCAATGAACTTCATGATTATGAATATAACAACAAACAAGTGATTTGCTAAAACCTAGTTCATCGCATGAACAGAGTAGAACAAGAACCGAAAATGTTGAAATCAAAACTTGATTCTAAGTTTTAAAAGATGTTAAAACCAGAAAAGACCATCTCTACAAACATGAAAAACACAATAAAAGTGGTCATTCATCACAAAATCAAGTTAGGTCAAATTCCTATGGAACAGTACCTATGAACACTCAATTTTGACCAATCAAAGTCAACTGAGAAAATTCATCTTGATTTCATCTTTACAATCGTAAAATTATTATTCAATGTTTAAATTCATGTGCAGCTAATGCAGAGTACAATGGCTAATCTCACGTGGATCAAGCTTCACAATGTCAGTGGTTATCTTGACCCTGATGTACCCGAGGCTGAAGGACTTAGAGATATGATCAGATTCATCTCTACCACCAAAGTTGCTCATTCTATCACTGTTAGACCTGTCATTTATGAAAGATTCATAAGGTCTTTCTTGAGCACAGCAGAAGTTGCTGAAGTGAATGGTGTTAGAACCATTACTGGAAGAATCACTGATGAGCATTCTCTATCCATCACTAAACAAACTGTGAGACAGTGTCTACAGTTTGGTGATGATGTAGACTCTCCATTAGAACTTGAGGATGATGACATTATGACCTTCTTTGCCAACATTGGCTATGAAGGAGGATATGAGGGAAAACAGATTGTAAAAGGGTTGGTGGATCTACAATGGAGATTTCTTATTCATATCTTCCAACACTGTATGTCCAAGAGGAAGACTGGATGGAATGACATTCCTGTCACCACATCATCTACTATATGTGCTTTGTGTACGAACAAATCATTCAACATGTCAGCTTATGTATTTAATGGTCTTGTTTCCAACATCCAAGAGGGAAGAAGGAATATGTTCCTTATGTATCCAAGGTTTCTACAATGCTTTATCAATGAAGCATTTCCAGAGATAGTACCTGGAGGACCAGTGATGGATATTCCTCACTACAATGCAAAGTCCTACAAGTTATAAAGAAGAGAGATCCAAGGAACTTTTACAGTGAAACATGCTTTCCTTTATTACCATGGATGTTACATCAAATTAATCAAGATGAAAACATAAAAGAACAAGAACAAGAAGCTCCTGTTGATGAGCATGTTCAAGAAGAAGAGCAAGCTGCTCCTGATCAACACAATGTTGATGAGCTTGCTGGCATAGCTGAAGAAGGACAAAGGCCAGTGCCACCACATATGGATGCAGGTGGTGATCTTCACACTGGACCTTCTGTTCAAGAAGCTGAGATAGCATCACCATTTATGCCAACACCCATTCCATAACCTTATAGATCACCAATTCCATCACCACATACATTACCTCATTATCTCACCACATGTATCACCCGTTCACTCACCTCATGTTTCACCCATTCATCATCACCATACCTGTTCCATCATCTCCTACTACCACATAACCTGATGAGTTTGGTGAATCTACCAGCTCTTCAAAGGATTCCAAATCATCTTCTAATGAGAAAGATCATTAATTAAGAATGCCTTTGAGACAACTTACATATGAGGCAGTTCCCTCTAAAAGTTTTGCTGAGTCAGAGGTGAATAGACCTGATGAGAAGGATGAGAAGATTTTGAGCTCTTGCAGAAAGTAGCAAGGATGGAAAAACTCCTGGATAGAAGGTCTGGTATTATCAAGGACAGACTTCTGGAGCTTGATGAAAAAGAGAAGGAATTGAAAGATCTCAGAGAGAAGTATGAAGCTGAAAAGAAAGAAAAAGACAATGAGATAAAAGAATTAAAGACTGCTCTTCAACACTTAAGGGATGAAGTCAGTGGGCATGTAGACACTTTGACCATCCAAACCATTGCAATGGAATAACAAGAAGGGATGTTGGAAGAACAATCTGATATAATCATTGATATGCAAAAACAGATAGAAACACTGAACAAGAGAGTTTCTGAGTTGGAGCTTCTGATCATGATTAAACAAGAAATAGAGAAAGAAAAGGATGATAAGAGTGATAAGGATGAAGTGGAGAAGAAAAAAGATAGTGATAAGGATGTAGGTGATGAAAGCTCTTCTGGAGAGAGTGATGATGACTCTCCTCCTACCAAAAAGATGAAAACCACTGAGACTGTGAAAGAAGCTGAATCTAGTAGAACAAAACATGATGAACAGAGTTTGGCTATGGTGGTTTACACAAGCAAACAATCTGAAGAATCACAAACTAAAGAATCTGAGTTTAGTGATATGATTAAAGCTCTTGACAACTTCACAACAGAGGAATTCATTATTGATGATGAATTCGGGGATTTCATTGGAGATCAAGACAACCTGCTGAGCCTATTGTTGTGATCCCTCAATCTCATGTGCCTTTGGAAAGGGAGTTGAGATTGCAAATTGTACCAGCTATCACTCTGTCTGATGAACAAAAGGAAGTTATCAGAAGACTTTGTGAAGAACAACAGAAACAAGAAAAAACAACTATAAAGAACAAAGAAAGAGAACAAGCTGAATCTGAATTCAAAGCTACTGAAACAGAAAGAAAAGAATCTAAAATAGTAGAATCCTCTTCTAGTCCTACACTACAAACTTACACCAGAAAGAGAAAGTACTTGGTAGAAAAAGCAAAAGGAAAAAGACCAATTGAGGAAGAAGAACCAGTGATTAAGAAGCAAAAAGATGATCCTCGAAGCCTAGCAGCTATTGCTGAATTTCTTGAAGAACATGAGAAGGCTGAGGAACAATTAAAGAAAAGGGTTGAGTTTGTAGACTTAGAAGAAGGAGAGATTGAAGGAGGCTATGTGGTTAAGGAACCAATAGCAAAAGAAAGTCCTGAGAAGGCTGAAACTTCAGTTCAAGAGATGGTTGAGAAAAGTCAAACCGATGATTTGATGGTCAAGGCAATGTTTCTTATCAATCATGGTTATGATGCTGATGAAGTATTCAGGATGACTTATGAGGGAATGGCTGAAGAAGAAGAAAAGCTAAACAAGCTGTTGGATCCCTCTTATATGACTGAGTATGAAAAGACTCAAACAACCAAGTCACATATGGTTTCCTCCATCTCCAAAACCAAACATATTAAAGCTCCACAATCATTATATCCTGATCCCTACACCATGACTGACAGGGAGATGAAGGATTATCTATCTGAGCAAGGCTACACTAAAAGGAAGTTGGGCAATATGAAAACTAACTCTCTGAGGGTTGCAATGTTGAAATTGATCAATGAAAAGAAGGAAAAATTAAGAAAGCTTGAAGAAGAGATAGTGAGTAAGAAACCAAGATCAAGGGTTTCAGCCCAAGACATCCAACTCACCCACAAAGATCATGACTTTTTAGCACCTGTATTTCATAAGAACCCTGAGTGGTTTGCAAAGCCTTCACAATTAAAGCTTCAAGAAGGACTCACCATTGCAGAGATGATAAAAGGTGTATCTACTCCCCAGTGCAAAGTTGATCAGAAAATCATTACCTGGAAGTATGATAGTGATTGGAACATGTTTAGATCAAGAGAATCTCAGGGCTAGTTCAATTCTTCACAGAGTACACTGCTCTGGTGAACTCCCTGTAGATATATGACTTGAAGGAACTAGCTAACTTGGAACTGATCAACCATAAAGCTATGTTCAGAGGGTATGAGTTTGAAGCCATTTTGAAGATGTTTAAAAGGACTGTCAACTTCAAATCATTTAAAGCAATCTGTATGAGGAAAGATAGATCTTTTTAAAACCCTCTAGAGAAGAAGAAACAGACAAAAGAGGCTGAAGATGTAGTGTTCCCTGAGCTAAAGGTAAAGCCTATAGAGTCTCTCAAAAGGAAGATGGTGGCAGGTACTCACACTTCCAAACCAATCTCTAATGTCTTCTATGATGAGAAGACTTATGAGTTGGTGATTGAAAGGAGGTGGGGAGGAAAGGAGGGTGTAGAAATCAAATTATTCAGTGGATATGAAGTGAGATTACTAGATGAATCCTACATCCACTACATCTACACCAGGCACTTCAGAGAAACCAGCAACAAGCTTGGAGAAGCTGATAAGTACTTCTTTCTTAAGTGCATCAAAATCCTGAAGATTGCCTATGATAGAATAATAGCAAAAAGGGAGCTAAGAAAGAAGAATAAGACTCCCTTGCAGTTGGGAAACATTGCAGGACCGGTGAAGGGTATGCACTTACAACACAACAACACAATGACGAGAGTTGCTTAGAACACTTAACAGATCAAATAGGGAACTGGTTAAATTTTTGTGAAAGATGCTAAGAACACAAGTAAATATGAGACAGAACAAGATGGCAAACAACTCAAGTAGTTGGTTTTCAAGAATGTTGTGTATTGCTTCTCAAGTTCTATTACAAATGTTACAACGCATACGATCAAAGTTACAAGTACTTGAGATACTTTATACTACATCCTACAGCCGGCCATACTTTGAAAGCCAGCTGGATACAATTGACTAGACAACTATAAAATCAAATGTAGAGTCAAAAGGCAGATTTGCCTTTTGACTAGTGACTATGACATGCCATAGCTCACATCCTAATATATTACAAAAAGGATAAAAGTACATAAAATAGAAAGCACAGACTCAAGACCTTAATGTACAGTTACCAAAAGCATGGACCTTTCACCAACTCATGTAAGTTGGTGACTTTACAGAGTTGCAGCGGAAAGGTGGTCCAGCTTTATGGTAAAGTACATCAGATAAAGACATATTTCTAAAAGTCTTCGGAATAAATCTGTCTTCACTCTTTGGCTTCAGAAGACTTTGTCTTTGAAGCTTCGGAAGACTTCACTTTTGGCTTCGGAAGATGTTGGTCTTGGCTTCGGAGGATTTTACACTTAGAATATTTCTAGTGCATGGTGTAAAACTTCCGAAGCATTTCTACTTTTGTTCTTTAGTGCATGCTTGCAGAGAGACTTTGGATGTTTTGGCTGCATCAGACTTATAGGAAACCTTACAAACTACCCTTAGGCTGATGCTACCAAAACATTTAGAAGCTCTTCAGATGTTGACAGTCCTCAGGATGATGATGACCATACCCTTCTTCATCAGATGGTCAGGATCACTCAGACTCTCATAATATCTTCTGATATCAAAGAGATCATGCAGAGGTAAGTTGATTAAGTCTTGCAATGTGTAGACATTCTCAACACCTTGATCTCTGATCACATGCCATCTTTTTGGATTAGTTGTGAAGGTCCAGGATAAGATGGGTCTCTTAGCTACAAGTAGAGCCAATTGAGTTGATTGGGCTGCCTCTTCATGCACTTCCTCAGGTTGATCTGACTCAGCCTGAGGTGTAGAGGTGGATGATTCAGGATTCTTCTTCTTCTTTGACTTTGGTTTGAAAGCCATCCTCTTCTTCCTCTTAGAAGACTTCAACAGAGAAGACTTGTCTGCAGCACCTTGTTGATAAGTCTTGTCTTTCTCAGTTGGGTGTTCCTCCCTCACAGGTTCAGAAGGAGAGGGAGTTTGAACCTGCTGTGGATCAGAAGATGAAGCTTGCTGAGGCTCAGAAGGAGGTCCAGGTTGTGTTGTCTTAGGTTGTTCAACCTTAACCTCCACTTCAGGTGGGACTTGACTTGGAGGGGAGTGTAAGTCAATCAGCTCTCCACTCTTGATCTTCTGCTTGATTACCCTGGTATGCTCATCCATTGTGGATAGAGACATAGGGCCAAGTCACCTTCCGGAGAATCCATACAGCTTCAAGAAGCTCATCATCCTTTGTCTGTCAGCAGACTTCTTCATACTCTTTTGGATGATGGCTCTTGACTTTGCAGCATCTTCCCTCATCTTTTTCTTTGTTGCCTTTTGTTCTTTGAGCACTTAAAGTTCAAGCTGTTTGAGATACTCAAACTAAATGTACTCAAAGGACAAAGGAAGAAGTGCAGATGCCTGGTAGAGACCTGTGGCACTCAGGTAGTTGATCATGTTTTTCCTATATGTTTCCTTGTCTACCTGAGGTTCTTGTGTAGCTGCCACAACCTCTTGCACAGGGCTTTCTTGAACTAGGGAGAGAGTTGGAACATGCTTGTATAACCTATTTTGTCTCTTCTCCTCTTTGAATTGGAGAAGTAGCCTTGCATCCTCTGCTTCCTTCATCTCTCTTGACACTTCCATGTCAGCCAGTTCATTTAATTGCTCTAAAGGGAGAGATATAATCTCATCTACGTCATAGTTCCTGGTCTGCTGGTAAGTAATACTGACTGCCCTCAACTCATCATCTAGAGTGTTTGGTCTAGGGGCAGCCCTGATTGCAGCTTACATAAAGCCAGAAGACCCAGAGGAACTTTCTCCCCTTAGCTTCCTCTTCCCCTCTCTCTCCTCCTCCTCAATCTCCTCAGGAGTTAGAATCCTTTTATCTTTGTCACCCACAGACCTTTGTGACACAGGGTGGAGAGAGCTTTGGCCTTTATTTCTTGGTGTAGCATCTAAGCTCTGGCCAGAGAGAGGTTGTGAGACACCTTCACCAGCAGGTGTTTCACTGAGGGAATGAATTTCTGAAGCAGTTGTTGGTGTGACAGGGCTCTCAGGCTCTATCACTGGGCCTTCAGCCAAGGTTTTCCCTTTGAAGCTAATCTCAGGGTCTGCCTTAACATCCAGTTGACCAATGACATTACCTGATTGCCTTTGTCTCCTTCTAAGGCTAAACTCTTCAGTAATCCTGTCTTGAATCCTGAGTGCTAACCTATCAGCTTGTCTTGATTGACTTGGGTTGACAAGTGGCATGTTGATCAGGTCAAGACCTTCATAGTAGTTCAAGGTCTGAAAATTAAATACTTCTTGATGCCTTTGAACTCTGTGAAGAATGAGGGCTCTTCTATCGGCATCATACCTCCATCCAATAATGTAGTTTGATGTTTCTTGAGGTGGGGATGACATAGCCCTTGGAATGCCTTCCTCAAAGAGACTCCTAATGATAGAGTCTATAATGTCCATATTAATGTGAACTTGAGGAAGTTTCTGAGTATGCACAATTGCAAGTGAGGATGGTGAGTCCTCAGTGTCAATACTCCCTGAAGCACTCCTAGGTTCTGTGACTGTATAGGTGAGCTAGAAGTTAGGTCAATCACATTCACAGGTTCTTGTGTTCCTGGTTGAGCTCCTCTTAAAGGTCTCCCTACTAGTTTTTCCCTGAGATAAGATATCTCAAGTTGCTGATCATTGACCCTATTTTGCAGGGTAGTCACCTGAGATTCAAGGTGACTAACCTTAGGGACTAAAAAGGAGCATGTTTTTGACAGTTTTTGCACCTTTAGTCTCAGATTCCCCTCATCTTCATCAGAAGAATCATTGGGGGATGAGATGATTGGACTAAGGTCCTCTCTCTCTCACCACCAGCTTCAGGTTCTTGGCTGCTCGATTTCCTCTGCACATTAACAGATTTAGTTGAAGTGTCAATGGACTGAGTTGCCATGGTTGAGGTCTTAATGATGTAATCACTTGCAGAAGTGAGAGCCTCTTCCATATGGATATCCTGAACAGGTTCAGAAGTATCCACCTCAGTGATGAGTGACTGATGTGGGCTAGACAAAGGAGACTCAGGAGTATTCATCTCTCTTTGAGTAGGGGAAGAGTAGAAAGACTCATGGTACCCACTGAAACCTAAGTTTTTATCAGTATAGAATGAGATGTTGGGAATGGGTTGATTTAAGTCTAAAGGCTGGGGATGGTAACTGTCCCCTGAAGGTTGTTCACTTGAGTGTTGAGACTCAGAGAAGGCTTAAGTCAGTTTGGCTTGTGAGCTCATCAGGGTGAGCATGAGGAACCTCATCCCTGATTCTTGAAGACATGGGAGTGGTTTGCTTCTCAGGGGAAGTGGGTGCTCTAGTGTCCAGTTCCTCCTGTATGGGTGAGTATATGGGGGCCTACACAGACTCAATAGCTTGAGCAGGGGTTTGTTTGGATTTTCTCTGGTAGGTGAGGGTGATTTGTGGTCTTTTTGGTGGTAGGGAGGTAGAAGGTGTGGGTTCAACACTAGCTTGTGTTGCTAGGTTGTCACCTTGAGCAATGAGCTCTAACATTTTTGGGACAAGGGCTGTTTCTACCACTGAGAAGCCTACAGTTGGATTCTTCATAATTTTAAAGATGTCGGGCTTCATCTGTCCCAATTTCCGAATATTATCTGTTCCCTCAACTGTGAGCCCAGTTCACAGTTGAGAATGTGTTGAACATATCTAGGAAACATATAATACTCTATGGAGTCCGAGTTAGCAAGCAATTTGGTATAAACAAACCTGAACTTGACCCCTTCAACCATTCCATGTAATATGAAGGAGAGATCCTCATGGATCTGCTCCCACCCTCCATGCTTGTTAGACAAGCTGTGGATAACCACATGAAGCAGGTATTTCCACTGGGATGAGACCTTCCCTTTCCTGAAGGTCTTTATAGAGAAATCTCTCTCATAGCCCATCTTGTCAAAGGAATGATTTACAGCTTCCTTTGGGAAGGACAACTCACCTTCTTTATCATCCAGCTGCAAGTGAGTGTTGATGATGGTCGGAGTGATGAAGATTGTCCTCCCTTGCACTGTGGCAGACAGTGCCTTCTCCCCATCCATAATGACCTGTTGACAGGTCTTCCAGAATTCAAGCAGATGATCCTCATAGAGTGTAGGATCAATTGTTAGGGAGGTGAAGTAGTTGGATAGAGCTAAGAAACTGGCAAATCTCTGAGAAACTTTCATCTTTCTCAGAGCTTAACAGAGCAACCTGGTTGTGTTGCCTGTGAAGTTGCATGGAGAAATCTGGGTTGTTTCTACGGTTTAGGTTAGCCATTTTAAGAAGCTTAAGGATGAAGAAAGATAAAGAACGAAGGTGGTTTGAGAGAATTTAGGTTTAAGGAATAGTGTAATTGAAGAAGATAGTGAAAGATGGGGGAACCGTTGGGCATTTATGTGAAAAGGATTTGAGACAAAGTTAATAAAAGAGGATAAACTTTGAAATCCGAATGTCGGTCCCACCTCTAAAAAGTAGTTTATTTTTGCCCAAAAAGTAGCTTTTTTGGAAGTCGAGAAATCATCCGAAGGTTATTTGCTTCGGAAGTTCTGAAGAAAAAGCTTCCGAAGGCAAATTGGCTTCGGAAGAAATTTCAAAGGTTTTTGAGAATTTTTCTTCGGAAGAGAATTAACACTCAGAGATTTTATTCTGAGAATATAAACTTCCGAAGGTAAATTGCTTTCGGAAGAAACTTGTTCTTTGAAGACATACAAAGTCCTTAAGTTGATTTTAAGCTTTGGAAGACATTTCAAAAATTTCTTTCGAAGGTAAAATTACTGAAGCACTTGTTTGTTTACTAAAACATAAATTTCTTTCGAAGGTAATTTTAAATCTTCCGAAAAGAAAAGAGATCAAAATTTTTCAAAAATCTAAGAAGAATCTTTTGAAAAGATTTTCTTCCAAAGAAAACAAGGGCTTATGAAGGTGATAAAATAGACAACTTAGGACACACATGTTTTAGATATAAATATGATTAAGTTTTAAGAAAAAGCTATTCAAAGTTAATCATCCCAATAGCTGATACAAGATATTTAAATCTCTGCTCATCAAAAGCTTTGGTTAACAGATCAGCATATTGTTCATTTGTGTTAACTTTGACTAGTTTGATTAATCCCTTTTCAAAATTATCTCTGATCAAATGATACCTGATATTGATATGCTTTGTCCTTGAGTGCTGCACATGATTTTCTGTGATGGAGATAGCACTGTTGTTATCTATGTGGATGGGAGTCTCTTTAAAGTTGAATCCATAGTCTAGCATCTGATTTTAAATCCAAAGCACTTGAGCACAGCAGCTTGCAGCAGCAATGTATTCAGTCTCAGTAGTTGATGCAGACACACAAGATTTTTTCTTACATTTCCAAGAGACTACTCTTCCACCAAGAAATTGACATCCCCCAATGTAGACTTTGCAGTCATGTTGCAACCACCATAGTCACTATCTGTATAAGCATACAGATTAAAGTCACAATTCTTTGGATACCAAAGGCCAAGTGATGGAGCACCTTTGAGATATCTTAAAATTCTTTTGACAGTGACCAGGTGTGACATCTTGGGGTTGGCTTGATATCTTGCACAAATGCATGTAGCAAACATGATATCTGGCCTGCTAGCTATGAGGTACATAAGAGACCCAATCATTGCCCTATAGAGATCCCCTCAAGATCAGGTCCAAGGGAGTGATTTCTGGATTTAGGTGTCTTAGCAACCTTACAATCAGTCATGTTGAACCTTTTAAGTATGTCTTGTACATACTTTGACTGACTTATGAAGATGCCATTGTCAACTTGCTTCACTTAAATTCCTAGAAAGAAATTGAGTTCCCCCATGGCACTCATTTCAAACCTGTCTTTCATCAGCTTCTCAAAGTCTTTGCAGAGCTTTGGATTAGTTGACCCAAAGATAATGTCATCTACATATACTTGAACTAGCTATGTCATTTCCTGTTCCTTTGATAAAGAGAGTTCCATCTATAGTACCCCTTTTGTAGCCATGTTGACAGAGATACTGAGATAGAGTCTCATACCACTTCCTTGGTGCTTGGTGCAGCCCATAAAGAGCTTTATCAAGCCTGCAGAAATAATTAGGATGATCAGGATCTGCAAACCCAGGTGGTTGTCTGACATACACCTCTTCATCAATCACCCCATAAAGAAAAGCACACTTGACATCAAGTTGGTAGACCTTGAAGTTCTTGGATGCAGCAAAAGCTAGAAATATCCTAACAGCTTCAAGTCTTGCTACAGGAGCAAAAACATCTGTGTAGTTAATTCCTTCTTCTTGAGTATACCCTTGAATAACTAGTCTTGCCTTGTTCTCGATGAAAAGTCCTATATCATCTTTCTTATTCCTAAAAACCCATTTGGTTCCTATGGTAGTCTTCCCTTGAGGAAGAGGACATATGTTCCAAACCTTTTGCCTTTTGAATTGAAGCAGCTCCTATTTGTAGGTACATGTGTCCCTAGTTTCTGAACTGAATGTAATATGTCTTTAGTGTCATACACTTATGTAATAGTTGGGTACTTAATGAAATGTAAATGTTTGGTTGTGTTTATAATGTTTAATATTTCATTAGTGAGTTGTTTAACGCATATTGACTTGATTATATAGGTTTGTGGTTGTTTGAATGAATCTTGATAATGTAATGATTAATGAACACATTCAAACTTAGTAATATGAAGTGCTCATGCGAATGGCCCATGCGAATGGACCATACGCATGAACAACTTCATGCGAATGACTCAGTCGCACGACTGAACCAGGAGACTGGATCAGTCGTATGATTGTAACATGAGATTGGCTCAGTTGCACGACTGAAAACTCAGTCGTGCGAATGGATCAACCGCATGGCTCAATCACACGACTGAACCATACTAATGGTTCAGTCGCCCGAATGAGGAACCCTCACCTATAAATACCATCTAATTTGTGGAAAAACGTAACAATTCATATCACTTCGACTCCAGACGTACCCTAGCCGTCCAGAGACCTCTAAGAACCTGTTCCAAGTTCAATCGTTTTTTATACAAAAATTGTGTTTTTTCACTAAAAACGCAATCTTTTCGTGTCAAACGGTGTCTTGGACGTCTCCTGCTCATAAAGTTTAGAAATTTTCGAAATCCAGCAGCTTTAGTCGCACGATTGACTCAATCGCACGACTGGACACATTCGCATCCCTCATACGCACGATTGGACACATTCGTACCTCCATTCTTACGACTGAGCAGACTATTCGCATTGTTCAACCGCATCAGTTCATTCGCACGACTGGACCATCCGCATTAGTTCAGCCGCACGATTGAACCATTTGCATTGTTCAATCGCACGAATAGCCCAATCGCACAGCTCCATTCGCACAAGTGAAACAGTTGTTCCAAAAGACTAAAGTTAATCACAATGGAGGACCATTATCCAGCATTCACAGCAGGGAAAGACTCACGTATTCAGAATTTACTGCTACTGGAGAGTGAAGTAGGGAATCACAACAAACCCCCTAAGCTAATCACTTTAGATGAATTCCCACACTGGAAGCAACGTTTCGAGATCTACTTAAATGGAGTAGATCCAAATATGTGGGAAGCAATTGAGACGGGGCATAGTATGCCAGTAGGTGCTGATGGAGTCAAACTTACACTAGGTGGCATGACTGATGGACAAAAAGTCAAGTACAATGCTGAAAAGAGGGTTTATGCTTTTCTTACTAAGTCAATTCCTAAGGACATTTTCCATCAATTTTCTGAGAACAAGCAAGCAAAGAAGCTATGGGATGAGCTGGAGAAACGGTATGACGGGAATGCGTCATTGAAAGCTATAAAGGCTAAAGAGTTAAAGAAGGAGTTCGACAACTTCTCATCAATGGGTAATGAGAGTTTGTATGACGTCATTGATAGGTTCTACCACTTGATGAGTGAGCTGCACACTCATGGTGTCACAACGACCATGGAGGACAAAGTGTCGAACTTTGCAGATGGGTTGGTAGAGAAATGGGCTTATTTTGTCTCAAATCTAAAACAGAATGGTATGCTAGCGAGGTTGGACATAAATGATTTCATTCTGAAGCTGAGAGAGGAAGCATTAAGGATGAAGTACAGAGCTCAAAAGTCTTCTTATACTCAGAATCCGGCACTGTACAACGCGACTCCACAAGTCAAGACGTCTGGAGCACCACTTCAGACAGCTTTTGTGTCAAGCTCATCTGGTCCTTCACAAGCCTCTACTTCAGGGTCAAAAACGTCAGGGTCGTCTAGTACCCAATACATTGCATCTGAAGCAAATGCTACAAGACTGAAGACCGAGAATCTCGGTAATATGACAGTAGAAGTAGCAAGAGAGCACATGGATCTCTTAGTAGCTGTAGTCCACTCCTATGATGGACTTGTTGCTGGTAAAATTGGAAACTGCCATCTGGCAGACGAGGACTACGAGCAGGTAGATGAGACAGAGCTAGAAAGGATGGATATAATGTGGGCCTTAGCAAGTGCTGTCCGGAGAGCTAAGAAGTTTGTCAAGAAGACCGGACAAAACTTGGTTGCTACTAAGGACACTACCTTTGGTTTTGACAAGAGCAAGGTGATCTGTTTCAACTGTGGAGAAAAGGGTCATTTCAAACGAGAGTGTGTGAAGCCTAAGAAAACTGGAAACGGGAATCCATTCTCGTCCTTCACTCCTCAAGATAAGCCAACTAGCAATCCTACTTCATCAAGCAAGGATCCTAAAGCCTTGACTGCTCATGATGATGAGGGACAGGACTGGAGCTTTCGGTTTGTCTCTCCGGGAGAATCCAACATTGCTAGTGTGGAGGATTTAGATGATGTTTCAGCGAGTGAAGGAGATATTGCAGTGGAACATGCGATGTCAAACATTGAAGAGACTGCAACTGAGGTCAACTACAAGCCTGAAGAAGGGACAACTACAACAACGTCAGAATCGCCAGAACCAAAAACACCAGACTCTGCTTTGATGGCTGATACATCAGAACCTTCTCAGGTAAGTACTACTGACCAACTTTTCAATAATCATGCTTGTTCTGATTGTAATAAATTTAGGGAAAGCATAGATCTGAAAATTGCTAGGTTATTAGATCATAATGATAGCTTAGTAAAGGATTTGCAACTGTGCACTGAGGCAAACAGTGTTTTAAAACAAAATGAGCATAGTTACAAAGAAAAGATAGACCTATTGAATAAACAGCTTAGGGAAACAGAAGTAGTAGCCTTTAACCAAGCAAATGACATTAGGTACTATCTTAACTCCCTAGAAGACACTAAGAAACAAAAAGCAGTTTTAGAAGTAGAAGTAAATTCATTAAAGCAAAAACTGCATAGTTGGACAAGTTCATCTCATATTGTCCAACACTTAGTGAGAGAGCGTAACAATGGGGAGGGTTTGGGATATAAAGTGGTTCCACCACCACCTAAGACCTTGATGAACACTAAGAGTAAACCAATAAATAACAATCCAATCAAGGATCATGTGGTGTCTACTCCTCTTGTAAGTGATCCAGATTCCTCATGTACTTCAAATGAATCTGGAACTAAACAAAAGGAAGCCACTTCAAAGGCAAAAGGTAAAATGCCTTGTGTTAATCTGGAAAAAGAGTTTGAAAAGGTTAATATAAAGTCTGGGTCAAACAAAGTCAAATCTGAACCTAAAAAGACTATTAATGTTAACCAATCACGTGTTTCATGTCAAAGTCCAGATAAACAAAATGGAAAGGATGTTAAGAATGTTAAAACAATTAAATTTGTTAAACAAGATAAAACATCAAAAGAAGTAGAGTCAAAACCCAAACGGAACAATGTCACTCGGTTGTCACACACGTCTCCACAAAGACAGTTCAATCATAAAGTTGATAGCAGGTCATGCTACAACTGTGGAGAGTGTGGACACATTGCTTCTTATTGTCCTTACTATCAGACACCTAGGAAGAAAGTTGAACTTCAGGAATCAAAACCTAGGTCTTCTAAGAGGAGCTCATTGACTCCACCTAGAAGAGCTAGTGAACATAAAGTTCAACCCATTAGCCAATCGTCTGTTTATCACAAACAGGCCTTACACAAATCTGGCTTATGGAAAGAAAAGTCAACCTCTGTGTCTGATAATAAGGACAAGAAGACACCTGAGCTTCCCTCACCATCTAAAGGTCAATGGGTTGAATTCATGATGTGTGATGCCTCTGGGAAACCCAAGCCAGTAAAGGATTGGGTTCCTAACCTTAACTAATGTTTTAAATTGAATGTGCAGGGTGTTCGCTACAGTGCTGAAACCAACACATGGATTGTAGATAGCGGAGCATCTAGGCACATGACTGGGAACAGGGCACTCTTATCAAACGTCAAACAAATAAAAGGAGGGCATGTTTCATTTGCTGGTAACAAAGGAAGGTATATCACAGCTCAAGGGGAAGTGGGAAATCAGAAAGTAAAGTTTGATAAAGTAAACTACGTTCAACAACTTCAAAACAACTTACTTTCTGTATCCCAAATATGTGACAAAGGCTTTAAGGTTATATTCGACAACAAGAAGTGCTATGTCCTGAAAAAGGACTATTTGATTCCGGAGGACCAAGTCTTGATGACAGCTTCAAGATATAAAGATCTTTATGTCTTGGACCTTTCAACGGCTTCCACAACGGATCATGAAGTTCAATGCTTCTTATCAAAAGCTACTGAGAAAGATTCCATCTCCTGGCATCGGAGAATGGGACACATAAATCCTCGGAAGATGAATCACTTGATCCAGAATGATCTAGTGAGAGGAGTTAACGTCAAAAATTTCCAACTTCCGGATTTCTGCGTGGCGTGCAAGAAAGGCAAACAGACGAAGAAGTCTCATAAGGAAAAGAAAGTTCATTCCATCGAGCTTCCTCTTGAACTTCTTCACATGGATCTGTTTGGTCCAGTCAGTACAAGAAGCATTTCAGGGGACTTGTACTGCTATGTGGTTACTGATGACTACTCAAGATTCTCTTGGTTAATGTTTCTGAAATCCAAATCAGAAACATTTGAGTCTCTCAAGGAATTAGTAACTACACTGTAGTCTCTCTACAAGCTAAAGGTAAGACAGGTACACTCAGACAATGGAACCGAGTTCAAGAATCAGTGGATGGAGGCTTACTGTAAGGAAAAGGGAATTGTGCACCAGTTCACTTCTGCCTACACGCCTCAGATGAATGGCGTTGCTGAGAGAAAGAATCACAGCTTGATAGAGACAGCACGGACAATGCTAGCAGACTCGAAACTGCCTATCCAACCCTGGAATGAGGCAGTGACAAATGCGTGTTACACGTTAAATCGAGTTCTGGTAGTCAAACGCCATGGTAAGACATGTTACGAGTTACTACAACGACGTAAACCTAATCTAGAGTATCTCGAACCGTTTGGCGCACCCTGCACCCTACTGAAGAAGACACAGGAGGGAAAATTCAGCGAGAAGGCTGAAGAAGGTATCTTCCTAGGATACAACATACCGCACAAGAGAGTTTACAACAACTCAACGGGTCTAGTAGAAGTGTGGTGTAATGTTGATGTTCAGAGATACACCACACCACCTATTGGAAAAGGACCCGCTTACTTTTTCAACTATGATGGATTCTTCAAGTCCTTCAACATACCTATCTCCACTTCTGACGAAGAGTTAGCAACCAGGATGATGTATGATGTCTTGAACTCACCGTCACTAGATTCAACATCATCTGGTTCACAAGGTGACTCGTCTCACCACTCAGGGGGAGCACTCGAAGCAAGTGACTCCTCCTCAGAAGATGAAGCTGTGGAAAATGACCAGAACAATCAGGAGGAACAGGTTCCAATTCCTGGAAGTCCACAAGCATCTAACAGTGATGCCTCTGTGACTTCGGAACCTCAAACTCCTACTGCCTCAGATACAGAACCAAACGTTCATAATCTTGACTCTGAGGTAGTTGTTCCCACCACTCCAGGATCATGTTTAAATGTCTATCATCCCCTGGACAATGTCATTGGGGATGTCAGATCAGGAGTGCAGACCAGAAATCAGCTGTACTCAGCTGATTATGCCTCTGTAATGGAAAAAGGATACATTCACGACGGTGCTTATCGTTGTTTTGTCTCGTAGTTTGAGCCAAAATACGCCAGTGAATCACTGAATGGTGAGGCATGGGTGAGTGCCATGCAAGAAGAACTTCTTCAGTTCAAGAAGTTAGGCATATGGACTCTGGTGGATAGACCTAAAGGTGCTAAGGTCATTGGAACCAAATGGGTCTTGAAATGCAAGAAAGATGACCAAGGCGTCATCATCAGGAACAAGGCTCGACTTGTAGTTCAAGGATTTCGACAAGTCGAGGGCATAGATTACAATGAAGTGTTTGCACCCGTGGCAAGAATGGAAGCCATCCGCATCTTCATTGCCTATGCATCATATATGAAGATTAAAGTTTATCAATTGGATGAAGAGTGCATTCCTTCATGGTGAAATTCGAGAGACAGTGTACGTCAGTCAACCCGAGAGATTTGAAGATCCATATCATCGGGACAGAGTTTACAAACTCGGCAAGACTTTATATGGGCTTCATCAAGCTCCAAGGGACTGGTATGAGAAACTCTCGACTCACCTTGTGAAACACGGATTTCGCAGAGGTGTTATTGATTGCACACTGTTTATCAAAGAGAAAGATGGTGATTTGCTGCTTGTTCAAATCTATGTTGATGATATCATCTTCGGGTCAAAGAAGGAAGATTTATGTAAAGAGTTTGAAGTAGTAATGAAGGCTGAATTTGAGATGAGTGCCATGGGAGAGATGAAATTCTTTCTCGGGTTACAGGTGGATCAGACACCAAAAAGGATTTTCCTACATCAGACCAAGTATGTAGGAGACATTCTCAGTCAGTTTGACATGGAGAATTCTTCTGCAGCTAGGACTCCACTTGCTACAAACCATGATGTTGAACCCGATAAGAATGGTGATCTGGTCGATGCAACCATGTACCGAGGAATGATTGGATCTCTCATGTACCTCACTGCCTCAAGACCTGATATCATGTATGCTACATGTCTATGTTCAAGATATCAGGCGAAGCCAAAGGTTAACCATCTGATTGGAGTCAAAAGGATATTTTGTTATCTGAAGGGTACTCCAACACTTGGGTTGTGGTATCCTCATGATGATGACTTTGAGCTCACGGCGTATAGTGACTCGGATTACGGTGGCTGCAAAATGAATTACAAGTCTACATCAACAGGATGTCAATTCTTTGGGAGGAGATTAGTGACCTGGCAGTGTAAGAAGCAGACCTCGGTTGCATTGTCAACCTGTGAAGCCAAATACGTTGCTGCTGCAAGTTGTTGTTCACAAATAATTTGGATTCAACAGCAAATGCGGGACTACGGTTTGAATTTCTCTTCTACTCCTATTTTTGTTGATAACTCTGCTGCAATTGCAGTAACTAAAAATCCGGTACAACATCCTAAGACCAAACACATCGACATGAAATATCACTTTATACGTGACTGCTTTGAAAAGAATTTAATCGATGTGGTAAAAATAAACATTGATTTTCAACGCGTTGACCTCTATACAAAGGCTTTTGACAAACCACGTTTTCTATATTTGTTGAGGTCAACGGCGTTAAAAAGAAAAGTGATGTAATTCCGGATGATGACCATGTGTAGTCCAATGCATTTAGTCTATTTTTTTATCTTTTTCTTTTTATTTCCTTTTTTAATTCTATTTTAAATTTAAATTAAATTCATGTTATTTTGTTGTCTATTAAAATCCTAAAAAGCGTAAATCGGTTACGATTTTAGAATTTTAGGGGGAGAATAGGTCAGCTAGTAACATTAAAAAAAACGAGGGAGAAGGAGAGGCAAGTTGATAGAAAGTAGATCGTATCTGCGATACCGATTCAATAACTTTGGAAAATGATAGTACACAGGAACAAATCAAGAGGGACTTTAAAAGTTTAAATTGTATTAGATGCCAAATTCAAAGTATAAGTCTGTGTAGTCTGAGCAATATAAAAGGAAAAATGATAGAAAAACTGGTTACTACTAAGGTAACACAAAGAAAGTAGACCTAGAGGTTGCTAGACCACATATGATATGTCGGTAGATTCAACACAATCGATGATTAGACCTGGTTGGTGATCTCAAGATCAAACTAAGTTGTTCAACTGACTGTGGGTTCCCATCTTATCACTGGTTAACACAATCAACAATATTCCAATAAAGGGTGACGAGCAAATAAACGCCACAAATGTTAGCAGATGACCATAAATAGAGCAAAGCACGAAAAAAAATGAAAAACAAACGCTATCAAGCTAATAACTTATGTTGTTGGTGTGTTATGTGCAAAAGCAAAATAAAGATGCTCTAACAAGAGGATAGGTTGTGTGCCCCTCTGCTGTGCGATGGCACTGACCTGAGGATAAGCATAACCTTGATATTCTAGAATTCATTGTTGTTTGCCGCCTCTCTGCTGTGCGATGGCACTGACCTGAGGTTTGGCTTCTCTTTGAAAGCTCTAAGAATAGTTTCTTCTTGTCAAAATACTTGTAGACCGCTCAAAATCTCCTGAGGAATGTTGATTACCACATAAGCGTGGGATCCACAAATGTTGGTTGAAATAATTAAACCTTAAACTATCACCAATCTGAGTCAAAAGTCTGTGTATGGATTTAAGAGGACCAGCATACTGACAATCATCATGGCTACAATTCTTGAAAGTCCAAATCAATGTAGGGATCTAATAGTACCAGTATGATTTCCTAAATTTGCTAACGACTCTGGATGAAAAACAAGAAGTGAGCATCAAAAAGTTTTTTTGATAACATGTCCTAAATGATTTGACTTGCCTGTATGATTCCAAATTGAATTGGTCTAGTTATGGTCAAAATAAATTGAAGCTGCCTATTCCGGAACCGAATCCATTAGATTTCTATCTTAGGATTTACACCTCACACAAAAAGTCAAAAACAAGTTTAGTTTTGTACTTCAGCTTAAGTCTTTTATTTTATTTAAATTTAGTCAATTCAGTTTGTTTGATATCGGACTACATCATGGAATTCAGTAAGGGAGTAAATCACCTAAAAGGGTCACGTCTGAGGTGACCACACGTGTTTTCAAAAGGTAAAAGGGTCACGTCTGAGGTGACCACACGTGTTTTCAAAAAGGTAAATGGGTCACGTCTGAGGTGACAAAGTGTTTAAAAGGATCACGTCTTAGGTGGTCAAAAGTTTTTCAAGTTAAAATGATCATGTCTGAGATGATCAAATGTTCATAATGTTAAATCAACAGTTTAAAAGGGTTTAAATGTTAAATGGTCATAAAGTCAGAAAATTTCATGAGTATGACCCATTCGCACGACTGGACCATGAGTATGGACCAACCGTACGAATGGACCATACTCATGCCTTTTATAGCCGAATGGACATGAGTATGGACCATTCAACCGAACGGCTTATCCGAATGAGCCATTCGGCCGAATGAGAGTGTGCGAATGAGCCAGTCGCACGACTGAACTCCAGTCGGCCGACTGAAGGTGATCGACTGATTCAATCGCACGACTGAGGTCCATTCGCCCAAATGAAATGAGCGAATGGGTCCAGTCGGTCGATTGAACTCAGATTTAGTATAAATAGAGGGGGAGTCGGTCGCAGTCACTCATCACTCCCGAAATTGCCCTAATTCGCACGACACGTCGTTACTCGGCCAAATTTGTGTTTGATCATTCTATACCATTGATTGTTGTGTACTGACGATTTTCACTGATTATACAGGTATAATGCGGTGCAATCCACCTATATTTCAATCAATTTGATTCCAAAATCAGGATATTCGGCCCTAACCAAGAACCGAGACTTATTTGGACAAATAACCTAATGAAACTAAGTAAACTATTGAAATCAAAGTTGTTAGGTGCTAAATAGAGTGATTGCGAGTCTAATGAACCAAAACACGATGTCTAATCTTAAGAATTGGTCAAAACTTGAATTTGAATTGAACAGCCAGTCTGTCATGCGAATGGACAGGTTGATGAACTTCAGTCGCACGACTGAGGTGTGCGAACGGCTAAACCGCACGACTCAACCATGCGTATGAGTTCAGTCGCACGACTGGGTTAAACGCATGAGTTTGCATACGTATGAGCCTAGTCGCATGTTCAGTCGTACGTATGAGGTCATTCGCACGACTGGATCTCAGTCTCACTGCTCATTCGCACGACTTGATCTCAGTCGCACAGTCTCATTCGCATGACAGAACAACAAAATTTCAAGTCCAAATGATTCAAGTTACTACTCATCGACGGATACTAACGTTTATACTCATTGTGTAACAGATGGCTAGTCGTTGGACTATGAGCACCAAGCACAACATCTGTGCTCATCTGGATCTGACGTCCAGGAACGCAGCTGACTTTTCGGGCATTATCACTTTTCTCCGGAGATCTAGGATCTGCCATGCCATTTCTACTCCTTGTACACCATACCGCTCCATTCAGTAGGCCTTCTGGGAAGGCGCAGTTGTTGATAGATCATCAGAGCCTCATCGCATCAGGAGTTCGATATTTGGAGAGGCTATAGAGATCACCGAGGATGATCTTTGGACGGTGCTGCGGTTCGGGGATGATACTGACTGTCCCACTCAATTACACCCTCTTACTGTCCGAGGATGTTTCATGCGAGCTAAGTACTCTGGGGACATCAACGAAGGGGTGCTCAACAAGAGCAACCTGTGCCCCCAGTTCAAGTACCTCGCACATGTACTGCTGAAGTGTATTGCTTCTCGGAAAAGAGGGTTTGATGAGCTCTCAGATCAGATACAGAACGCTTATGCAGCGTTGGTGCTGAACCACCCATTCAGCTTTTCCAGGATGATCTTCACCTACTTGGTGGAGAACATTGAGGGGAAGGGGAAGGAGGGATTTTGTATGTACCCTCGATTTATTCAGATTATCATTGATCAGAAGCTCCCTTAGCTACCAAAGGAGAAGGAGGACGCGGTGGTGCTTGAGGTGATGGACGATACCACCTTGGGCAGGATGAAGGTCTACAGGGGAAAGCAGGTGAAACCCCCCTGTGAGACGACTATTTGGGCATTTGAGTAGAGTGGACTACGTGGCACCAGCAAAGAGGAAGTGGCGTCACGATGATAGTGACTCGGATTCTGAGCCGATTGTGCTCCCATCCGATGATTCTGATGACGATGACAGTGGTGATGGTGGCGATACTGGTCCCACCCATTCTAGGGCCACTCCCGCAGATGTTATATCACCATCATCCACCCACGGAGGAGCTGAGATAGCAGGATTCCATCAGGACTTTCAGGCTGATGAGGAGGACGAGTCGGACGAGGAGCCATTGACTCGGACGGTGGGCAGCAAGGTAGTTGCCACCGAGAGAGGGATTAGGGCGGTAGGTGGACGCCAAGGTGAGTCTGGGGAGGCTGTTACTGATCCATCTTACACCCAAGACCAGCCCAGCAGCCAAGGGGGAGCATCCTCCTCGAAGGGATCGAGATTCACATTGATCACCACCATAGCCACCACCACAGCCACCACCACCACTACCACACCCTCTACCACTGTTACCACACCACCCACCACTACATCCATCCCATCTACCACCATATCTACCACACCCACTCCACCACCACTTTCATCTATACCAACCCCAATCTTCACCACTGCCACCACCACCACCACTACTAACCACCATGCCGGACCATCATAACACCCCGCCTATACATCTGGATCACCTCTTCCTCCAAGTGGGGTACAGGAACAGCTCTCTGCACTTAACCGTGTGGTGCTGAGGTTGTTGGCTGCCGATGACGAGAAGACTGCTCAGATTCGTCAGCTAGTAGACCTTACTGCTGCCCAATCTCTGCAGATATCTCAGCAGGCACAACAGATAGAGCAGCAGGCACAGATGATGGATGCTCAGCGCGTAGAGATGTCCCAACTCCGGGAGTAGAATGCCCAATCAGCTAAGAGGATAGAGGAGTTGGAGACCACCAACAAGACCATCATGCTGTGGCTCAAGGGATCCAAGGACGAGCACTTAAAGATCAAGGAAGGAGATGAAGATGATAGTGATGATGATAGTGATGATGATGACGACGATGGTGATGACATTGAGGATGATACTGATGCTGGTGATGATGCTGGTGATGATGATGTTGATGATGATGAAGATGACACACTGCTGCGGGTGCCACACCTGCAAGTGAGAGGAGGACAAAGAAAGCACAAGATCAAGGTGCCTCCACAACCGCCCCATCAGCAGAAGAGAGTATGATCCAGGACAAGAGTAATACTTAGTTGTTTTTGTTATTTAAATCATTTGTATTTGAATCATGTATCACATTAATGTAATGAATGTTTATATTTAATGTTGATGTTTCTGTTTTGATTATTAACTAATGATTGTTGTGTTGAATGTCTAAATCAAGCAGATCCAAACTTTCAGAGGGATGAATATGATGTTGCTCCCCTTCAACAGATCAAGACTCAGCTCATATTGATTCTTGATCTGCAGGGTTTAGTCAGGAGATCGGTGATGTACACTCCTAAAGCAGGAGAGATCATTCACAATCTCACTGACGAGCAAATAGCAGAAATGTTCAAACTCAATGTCGACGAGATCGTGAAAGACGCTCCAACAGTCCATGTGGAAAGTGACGAAGAGCTCAATGATGTGGATGAAATCGAGATCGAAGATGTCATTGACAAGCATTATCAAGAGTACACTAACAATGCCGGTAATGTCATTCCCAATCTGGGAGACAATCTAGTCAGTGAAACCTTGGAGACTCTGGATAACTAGAACAAGAGTCAGACAAGACTGAAGATAAGGCCCAAGCCTCGGATGCTAAAGTTAATATCAGAAAGGTTGAGTGGGCTGCATGCTTTGAAGAGATAAAAGCCCAACGAAGTGCTTCAAAGTCGACTGTCTACACCAAGCTGTACAAAGTGAAGAAACATCACAAGGTGTCAGGCAGAATCATAGCATGGGCATATTTTGAAGATCTCAACGTTTATGCAGTTAAACGTGAGAAACGTGAGCAAGGGATCGAGTACTTCAGGTTCCCACACGACCTGAAGACTCTTCCTGGATTTGAGCTGAACCAGTTAGCGAAGATGAAATTGCTATACGCTGATCCACGCAAGATGTCTGGATGTTTTGAAGCAGCTCTAAAGAAAGAGTACCACACCAGATGGGTCAACTTCAAACCTCAACAACCAACGAGGTATATCCGAAGGTCTGAGGTTGATGCCATAACTAGAAAAACCAAGAATAGTGCTGAAGTGGAGTCCCACGCGCACCATGTCTAAGATCCCACTACGGGAAATGCCACTGGACTTCACTACACACTTCAAATGGTGGTACTATGATTGGAAGACAGGAGAGGCAGTCATAGTCTTGAACAAAGAAGGCAAAATGGATACTATCAGGGTATTTGACCCGATGTGGCTCACAAACTTGTCTGCAAATGATGTATACACATTATACAAGTGGCCACTATTCTATGACTCTCAAGATATTGTACAAGCTCTACAGTTTCAGAATGTTATATGACTCTGCTTTGTGTTTGAGATACACGCAGGAGTTACAAAAGAAGAGAAGTACAAGAAGTATGAAAAGGTTGTGAAGAAGGTAAGACATTAGATGAAACTAGGTCCAAGGGGGAGTTTGTAGGTACATGTGTCCCTAGTTTCTGAACTGAATGTAATATGTCTTTAGTGTCTTACACTTGTGTAATAGTTGGGTACTTAATGAAATGTAAATGTTTGGTTGTGTTAATAATGTTTAATATTTCATTAATGAGTTGTTTAACGCATATTGACTTGATTATATAGGTTTGTGGTTGTTTGAATGAATCTTGATAATGTAATGATTAATGAACACATTCAAACTTAGTAATATGAAGTGCTCATGCGAATGGCCCATGCGAATGGACCATACGCATGAACAACTTCATGCGAATGACTCAGTCGTACGACTGAACCAGGAGACTAGATCAGTCGTATGATTGTAACATGAGATTGGCTCAGTCGCACGACTGAAAACTCAGTCGTGCGAATGGATCAACCGCATGGCTCAATCGCACGACTGAACCATACTAATGGTTTAGTCGCCCGAATGAGCAACCCTAATCTATAAATACCACCTAATTCGTGGAAAAACGTAACAATTCATATCACTTCGACTCCAGACGTACCCTAGCCGTCCAGAGACCTCTAAGAACCTGTTCCAAGTTCACAGATCGCACTAGATCGATTCCATATCGTTCTTAACGTTTAGATTCAATCCATAATTGATTCGACGTGCGTTCTCACTGATTGGATCGCCAATCAAATAGGATTCCGCACTATTTGATTCGGTTTACACGTTAATCAGTTAGTATTTCATGCAATACACGATCCTAACACTCTTGCATAGCTTCAACCCAACTTCCATCCTTTAGAGCCTCATCAATTTTCTTTGGCTCTATCTGGGACAAGAAACAAGAGTGAAGACAAACATTTGCTTCATGGGTTTGTCCTCTTGTTCTCACCCCTGAATCAACATCTCCAATGATGTTTGTGGTAGGATGAGACTTGTGGATCCTCAGCTGAGGGATCACAACAAGTTGCTTAGATAGATCTAAATTTGAAAATTTCTGACCTGGCAAGGAAGATTCGTCCTCCACATCAGTACACTTATCAAGATTGACTTGATCCAATGAGTGTGTGACATCATTAATGTTGTCTTCAATGGAGTGGTTATCAGCATCAAGAAATTCCTGATCACTTTCACACCACCTTTTTCTCCAACATTTGAAGCTCCTTCCTCTGAGTTTTGTGCCTCTAAGCTGGAATTTGAAGGCACCTCAGAAGTATCAGCAGGATTTGTCATTGATATGCTGGTAGAAGCTTCGTTTGCAGGATTAGTTACCACTGGAGCTAAATATGTGTAACTTGAAGGTCTTCTTAGCTCAAATCTTGGGTCAGGATCACATGTAGGTAGTATATCTGTAGATCCTGAAACATTCTCACAAGATTTGTTAAAATAGTTGGTAACTAAATCAAGATCAAATAGCCAATCCAAACCAGAACCTTTCACACTGGCTGACTCCTCAACTATTATAGTTCTGAGATTGTATACTCTATAAGCTTTAGCTTGAGAAGAGTATCCAATAAAGTGTCGGTCATCTGATTTCTCAGCAAACTTGGAAATTTGATCTTTGGTATTCAAGATGGTGCAAGGACATCCAAATGACCTGAGAAAACCAATGAAAGGTTTTCTCTTGTGCCAAAGTTCATAAGGAGTCTTACTATGTGTCTTAACCACTAAAACTCTGTTTTGCACATAACAAGCAGTGTTCACTGCCTCTGCCCAGAAGGTGATGGGCAGTTTAGAGTCAGACAACATATTTCTTGCAGCTTCAATTAGTGTCCTGTTTCTCCTCTCAGCAACACCATTTTGCTGAGGAGTCCTAGGAGCACTATATTGTCTTGTAATACCTTTTTCATCACAAAATGTTTCAAGGATTTGATTCTTGAATTCAGTTCCTTGATCACATCTTATGGTTTTGACCTTGTGATCACATTGATTCTCAATCTTTAAGATGAAATTCTTCAGAATCTCAAGGGTCTCATCCTTAGTTCTAAGAAAGAAGACCCAAGTGAATCTTGTAAAGTCATCTGTGATCACCAAACAGTAAGAGGTCCTTCCTAGACTCATTACACTGGTGGGGCCAAAGAGATCCATATGTAATAAGTGTAGGGGATTAATGATGGAATTTCTTTCCTTTGGCTTGTGAGATACCTTGTGTTGCTTCCCTTTCAGGCATGCAACACAATGGTCATCACTTGTAAACTCTTTCTTTGGTATTCAAGTTACCAAATCATTCTTAAATTTATTCATGCTTTTAAAGTTTACATGGCACATTCTTTTATGCCAGAGGAAAGACTCATCATTATTTGCTTTAGACAGAAAGCAAGAAACTTCTCCTGAGGGAGATGTTTCTTGCAAGTCCATCTTGTACATGTTCCCTTTCCTGGGGGTTCTCAGCAGGATGTGCCCATGAGGAATGACCACCCTGGGCCTGAGAACAATGCACTCATGCTCAGTGAAGAGCATGTTATGACTCTGATCACAAAATTAGGATACACTCAGAAGATTGTACCCAAGCTCCTTGACAAAGTTTACCTTCTCAATGCTGAGCTTACCATTTGTGACCTTGCCCCTTCCTGCAATGTAACCTCCTGCATCTCCTGCAAAAGCAACTGGTCCTCCATCAATTCTTTCAAACTTTTGGAGTAGTGACCTATTGCCTGTCATGTGCATGGAACAACCACTGTCAATGATCCATACATTTATGTTTGTCTTGAGCTGTTCCTACACAAAAGAGATGGTTAGTTACATTTGGAAACCCAAGCCTCATTGGTCTTGGGCTCATCAAAAGAAGTTGAAGACAATGCAACAGTAATTGATCCTATAGTCATGCTAGAAGGATCATTTGCTGATGTTGATGAAGAACTTTCAGCTACTTGGTCTTTCTTTGACTTCCACACCACCTTTGAAAGCTTAGACTTGACTTTCAATACTTCGAAAGTTTTGATGACTTTGGAAGTTTTGATGACAGGACCTTCAGAAGATCTTGCTTTCACTGCAGCAGCCTTCAGTGCTTCGGAAGTATTCCTTTCTTCCGAGACCAAATTTTCGTTCGAAGGCAAGTTTCCACTTGTCTTCTTCTTCATTTTGGAGCTTCCGAAGGAAACAGATTTTCCTTCCAAAGGTTGCTTCTTCTTTTCTAAACTCTTAGAAGTTTATTTCTTGGTCATGTGGAGAGTACTCTTTGGATTGTAAACACAATCCTTAGCAAGATGAGAAGTACTCCCACACATAACACATTCCATTTTCTTCCTTCTAGGAGTTTTCCTTTGTGAACAAGGCTAAACTTGATCACTTTCCTTCTCCATCTTCATCTTTGCAGATGCTGTGGCAATTCTTGTGGGGATAGAACTACCTTCGGAGCTGGATGGTTCAGGTTGTACAGCAGTGATACACAACTGTTCAGCCTTCTTCTTGATGATGGGATGATTTGGACATGAACCAGAACTCTTGTTGATGGAGTTCAAGTTGGTGTCTTCAGCCTTCACCACTTCAAATCCTGCAGAGTTGAAGACTTGTTTCTATGCAGAATTGAAGGTGGCCTTGATCTCTTGAGCCTTTTTAGACTTTCTTTTGGCCTTCCTGATCAAGTTCTTTCTCCTTGACTTGGTCATCCCAACAACTTTGCTCTCCTCTGAGGGATGGTGACCCTTCTTAAAATGCTCTTCTTCACTCTTCTCAGAGCCATTCTCCATCATCTTCTCTTCATCCTCTTCCGTCACAGAATCTACGAGGGGAAGCTCATCTTCACAAGTTCCACATCTAGGAGATCATACAGAAAAGATTGTGTGTGGAGGAGCAATCTCACAAGATCCTAGTCCCTGCTTATTTTGATAACAAACTTTTGCATGCAAGGATGAGGATATTATGTTCTTGAAGGTCTCTTCTTCAAGAACACATTTTTCTGCTTTGGCTTTGCTGATCACAAGCTCAGCCTGGCATTCAGTTAACTTAGTAATGAGGTCTTTGATCTGAGTCCTGTAGTTTGTATGCTCATGTTTAAGAGTTCAAATGGTTTTCTCTAAGTCCTCTATCTTTAGTTTATAATCATTTTCAGCTCTTTTAAAATCATCTTTTAAGATATTTAAGGACTCAAGATCAGATCTCATTTCTAAATTATTGGACCTGTATCTATTGACTTTAGCAATGCATTCAGGAGTACAAAGATGTTCCAATACCTTGGCTTCATCGTGGTCTGCCATGAGTGCTTGGTTTGGAGATGCATCTTCCACTTGAAAGCTCCAGTCAAAGCCTCATTCTTCAATAGCAACTGCACCTTGCTGCTTTGGCTTCTCATTCTGGGGGGCTTTCTCAGTGTAGTTTGGTCTGGTTTGTTCTTGGCCACCATTTGTCCTTGGTGCCTTACACTCTCTTGCAAAGTGTCCCATCTGGTTACAGTTGTAACACTTTACTTTGCTTTTATCCAACCCAAATTTCCACTGGCTGCATTGCTTGGAAACTTTCTCCCTGTCCTCTTGTAGAACTTCTTGCCTCTGTGAGTGAGAAGAGCCATTTGCTGGACTATCTCCATATACTCCAGATCATCTGGATGGATACAGTCCAAATCTTCAAGGGTGAAGAGAAAGTTGCCTAAGGTTTCATCAGCAGAGACCAAGGCATGAGAAGAACTTGTCTCTTGGAAAGGACTTCCTTGAGTGTAGCTTTCCCTTGGAGTCTCTGGGAAGGTGATGAAAGGGCCCTTTTATGAGTTGTCAGGGTAGCATATAAGATGATGTTGTGGCTCAATCCTTTCCCTTTCAACCACATGGAGGGCTGAACTCAGCTGATTACTGGAGTTACCAGATGAGTTTTGCATGTTCATCTCCATCTGGTAGCCACTAAGAATACCATACAACTCTGTGAGAGTAAGAGTGTTAAGGTTCTCAGTCCTCTTGATAACAACACAGTAATGTGTCCATTGTCTTGGAAGAGAGGACATAAACTTCTTTACAATGTCCCTGTTCTGAAGAGTTACTCCAACATCCATTAGAGTATCCACAATCTCAACATACCTGAAGTATTTTTGAGTCATGGTTTCACCTACCTTAAAGGTGAAGTTTTCAAACTGCTGCTTTAGGAGATCCTTCTTGTTCTCCTTTGCTTCAGTAGACCCCTCATACATTAGCTTCAGTGCTTCCCATAGTTGCTTGGTAGCTTTGCACTTCTTGAAGCCTCCGTAGATGGAGTTTGGAAGAGCAGTTTGAAGGGCTGTCATGGCTTTCTGATCAATCTCTATTCTCTTCCTGTCTTCTTTAGAGTAATTAGCCACAGCCTTAGGAATCATACCACCACCAGTAGCAGAAGTGGTGCTTGGTATGTAAGGTCCTACAACAACAGAGTCCCACATCCTGGAGTCTTGAGACTTGATGAAGCCTTCCATTCTTTGACACCAAGTATCAAAGTCTTCAAGAGTGATCAGTGGAGACTTTGTCATACTTCCAGTTTCCATATCCGCTTTGGTAATAGCTGCCATTTAAGTTGTTAAGTATTTGTGTTTGTGAGGGATTTTAAGATGGTGAGATCTTATATCAAGAGCCTGAAATGCTCTGATACCAAATACAGGACCGTTGAAGGTTATGCACTTACAACACAACAACACAATGAGGAGAGTTTCTTAGAACACTTAACAGATCAAATAGGGAAATGGTTAGCATTTAGTGAAAGATGCTAAGAACACAAGTAAATATGTGACAGAACAAGATGGCAAACAACTCAAGTAGTTGGTTTTCAAGAATGTTGTATATTGCTTCTTAAGTTCTATTACAAATGTTACAAAGCATACAATCAAAGTTACAAGTACTTGAGATACTTTATACTACATCCTACAGCCGGCCATACTTTGAAAGCCAGCTGGACACAATTGACTAGATAACTACAAAATCAAATGTAGAGTCAAAAGGCAGATTTGCCTTTTGACTAGTCACTATGACATGCCATAGCTCACATCCTAATATATTACAAAAAGGATAAAAGTACATAAAGTATAAAGCATGGACTCAAGACCTCAATGTACAGTTACCAAAAGCATGGACCTTTCACCAACTCATGTAAGTTGGTGACTATACAGAGTTGCAGCGGAAAGGTGGTCCAGCTTTTTGGTAAAGTACATCAGATAAAAGTATGTCTCTAAAAGTGTTCGGAAGAAATCTGTCTTCACTCTTTGGCTTCAGAAGACTTTGTCTTTGAAGCTTCGGAAGACTTCACTTTTGGCTTCAGAAGATGTTGGTCTTGGCTTCGGAAGATTTTATACTTAGAATATTTCTAGTGCATGGTGTAAAACTTCCGACGCATTTCTACTTCTGTTCTTCAGTGCATGCATGCAGAGAGACTTTGGATGTTTTGGCTGCATCAGACTTATAGGAATCCTTACAAACATTGTGAAGTTGGAAGTTGATGTGGAAGGATCTCTCTTGATTCATAGAGATGGGTTGTCCACCGTGTCTATATGGAACCCATTTCTTTGAAGAAGCTGCCTATTGAAGCCATCTACACAATGAGTCAGATGAAGATCCATGTGCTGAACAGAGACAAGATGTCTGAAGCCAATGATTTTGTCAACATGATCAAGGCTATTCTGGATCCCTCGTTGGCAGAACCAGTGATTCCACCTCCTGCTGCTCAAGACCCAGCAGAATCTTCACAACCTCATCCACCATCAAACCCTTGAAGTACCTTGGTTGTATAATCCTTAGGGGGAGTATTGTTGGACCCCGAAAAGATCATACATGCCAATTCAAGTCGTGGTTGATGGTTGCTCTAAGTGTTTGTTCATTTGTATTTCTCAATGCTAATGACCAAACACCAATGCGATAGAAGAAAAAGAAATGCTGATGAAGATTAACACATCCGTATTAGTTAATGCAGATGAACAGAAGAAAATGCTGATGAAGACTTTTGTACTTAGACTAGTTTCCTTATGTATAATACAAGAGTAGTTTAGTCTTTTTAAAAAGGCCTTTTGTCAGCCTATAAATAGAATAGAAATCCCTACTTTTGGGTAAGACTAGACAACTAGAATATTTTCGATAGTCATAAATGTTTCAGAGGTGTCTTGTTACTGTTTCATGCTAAAACCCTAGCATTCATTGTAACTTTACACCACCATTAATACAAAGCATTTATGAGTGTTTCAAGCATTCAATGATCTGTGTTTATATCATTCCGCAATATAACCACTGACTCAAGCATCATATTCGGTCCTAGTTGATTCTCATCAACTGAGAATATCATTCTCACACCCAGTCAATAACATTTCTTGCGTCTTTATCTTTCATTCTTTCATTATCTTACACTTCATCATAAACGAGATTGCACATAACAAAAGCCCCCTGTTGATCGACAACGAATGTCGATCCCTGTCGGTACACATGAAAATGGTAGCTAACCGCCGATAGTTGATCCACACTGCAAGGCACATAGCCTGCTCATGAATACGGATCCATCATCATACATCGGACTCACATAAGTGAAGTCTATCATAGTGCTTGCAAGACTTTTCATCATCATACGGGCTCGGGTAATATTTGTAAGCTCCACTTCTCATTAATATTATCTTCCACTTTAATATATAATACTTAACTTATTAAGTATACAGCATATCAAGTACAATTCATCATAGGAACATATCCGACCCTCTGCGGGATAGCGGGGGTTCGGGAGTGACAGCCACTGATAGCGGGGTCCTAGGGGTAGCAGCCGCTAGTGGGGTCCAAGGGGCAACGCTCTTAAAATCGATTTTCTTGTCAAAACCTCTTAAAATCTTGGTCATTTAAAAATGTATATTTAGTATGCATAATAGCCCCAAAACATGGAAAAACTTATAAATAAGGGGATCTAGAACTCACCTGGGTGCAGTGAGTAGCTTCTAGCCTAAGCTTCCTAAACTAGGATCGCGGTACACGGTCTGCATAAGTTAACACT
This sequence comes from Flaveria ramosissima, assembly GCA_025215565.1. NCBI lineage: Eukaryota > Viridiplantae > Streptophyta > Magnoliopsida > Asterales > Asteraceae > Flaveria > Flaveria ramosissima. The sequence continues at coordinate 84,190,388 of CM046037.1, forward strand.
CAAATGAGTTATTTTCTACCTAGTTTCGCTACCAATTTCGCTGCCAGATAAGTAGATTCGCTGCCATTTTTGTTGTCAGTTTTGCTGCCAATTTCGCATGGCAATTTCGCTGCCAGCTTCGCATGGCAGTTTCGCCCAACTTTCGTTGGAATATCATGGCTGCGAACTTACCGGCGAAACTATAGTTTCACAGAAAACTCACAGTTTCGCATCTTGAGCACACAATTTCGCTATATGCACAGACAGTTTCGCAGAACGCATAAATATTACGAACTAGCCCATTTTTAACCCAAAATCGCAACTTTTTACGTCCAAATCCTTAGTTTATCATCCATGAAGCTATATCAAATCTTTTTACATGATTTCATACGTAAAAATGTGACATTTATGCGATTCTTTGCAACTTTTCAAAGCCCAAAACCCTAGAATTCGGGTTTGATCTACAGAGGGGTTTAGAGGCTGATTCTTACCTGGATTTCTTGCTCCTTTCTTGTGGTTTGATGCTCTAACACTTAGATCTTAAATCCCTTAACCTTTGAAGCTCCAAATCTTAAGTTTTCTTCACTTTCTCTCTCTACTCTCTCTCTAGGACTTGGTGGCTAGGGTTGTAAATGAGGAAGATGATGGCTGATGAGGTGGGTTAAGGGGTTGATTATGGGCCCTTAATCACTTAGGCTCTTGCCCATAAGGCTAATTTTGCCCATGATCCAAATTCCTTCATTTATTTCTATTAATTACCCATTTATCAAGCACATTATCACTGATGATTCGTTTTGACTTTTCGGGGTGTTACATTTCACTTATACTGCTGGAGAGACCCTTAGCCAGCAATACTTCAGGTACATGGATCTTATTTCATCACTTCAGTATGTGGGAGTGACTCTTGAGATGAGAGATCTCTCAAGAAAGTTCGCGAGTGCACTTCCAAATGAGTGAACTTTCTACTGTGTCGTTGTCAAGAGGACAGAGAACTTGAACTCTCTCATTATGACTGAACTATATGGCATCCTTGATGGATACCGTGTAGAGATGGAAAACAAGAGAGGCCACCAGGTGAGTAGACCCTCAAGCCTTCCTGCTAGCAACGCTTTAATGGTTGCTGAAGGCTCAAGACCCCCTCAACCTCAGCAATACCTGACTTACTCCCAACAACCATCCTGTTCTTCTATAAGGCCAAACCCTCAACCTCAGAGACCATCACAGGGAAAGACCAGGTAAAACAACCCACCTGTAACATCCGCCCATTTTCAAACTATAAACCCAAACCCGGACCCATTTTGAACTTTCATACAATGGAATATTCATTATTAAAATGATTTTATTTATTTTAATAATTTAAATGCGTTCAATGTGTAATTTAACTAATATTGGCAATTGTTTTATTCAAATCTCATTTCTTAAATCATTTCAAGTAGTCAACCCATAACCAAAACCTTCATCAAATTTCATTTTGTTACAGCACGAATCATAATCAAACAGTTAAATTTCTTGACCTGAAACGCGTCTGAGATCTTTGTGATCATAAATATCACATCAATTTAATCAAATAACGCCCAAATCATTCAAAACCCAACTCGAAACACTCGATTCAAAACGTTAACTCATTTAAGTCGAAACAGACCCAATCTAGACTATATAATTGAGGGAAAACCTTTCTCTCGATTCCTTTAAACTTTCAGCTCTCGTAATTTTCCCTGAAACACACACAAACACACGCATTCGATCCTCGTTCCTGTCGCAATCTCATTTCGCCATTCTACCATCGATTCCATCTCAATCCAGGTAAATCAAACACACACTCGGTTTCACCTGAGGTTTAAAAGCCCTAACCTTGATTTCATTAACATAAACGAATTAAGATTCACTTTAGATCAAAATCGAATTAGGGTTCATGTGATGTTGGAGTTTCTGTATTTACAATTTTATAAACTTTTGTTTAAAACATAAACAGATCTGGGCTTATAGCCACTTGTAACAAGCTTTACTCATATACAAGAGGTCCCGGGTTCGACCCCGGGCACCCTCAAATCCATTTTTAAATTTTTTTTTTATAAATTAAATCCTATAAATTATTATTATTCTATTAAATTAAAATAAGAAAATTATTTTGTTAATTAAATTTATTCCAGAAACTATCTATTTAATTTCTTAAAATTTTAACAATATAATCTTCTATTTGTTTAAAAAACAAAGGGTTTAATATAATAAAACTACGACAAAAAAATATTGAAGGTTTATTTTTATCTTCACAAGTTTTTTTGATTCAAACAAATTATTTTAAAATTTATTTCCATACTTAATTATTTAATTACTTATTTTGACCAAGTTTTAAATAATTAATTATTACAATAATTATTACTATTTCACGCTTTAATACTCAACATCTATTTAATCAATTATTATGGATTAAACATTTGACTGGTGTTTAATCATCTAATTTCACAAATGATTTATTGTCATTTTTAATCCTATTCATTTAATCAAATTATTTTATTTTAACCAAGTTATATGATATAATTTTTCTAAACAATTTATTAAAACCTTAAAATCTCAATTGGAACCCTAATCCATATCTTGTCCTTCATTCATTATTATTCTAACCACAAGACATCATTCCTTAGGCTAAAAACGTGAGGAAACTTTGGTGTCTATTTACGTATTCTAGAAATCAAATCATTTACATTTTCAATGTGAGTATTCATTGCCCTTTTTATGTGTTTAATATTTTGGGGAAATCATATGATTCAATATTCAATCTTTGCTATTCATTGTTATTTTATTTCATTCTAAATTCAGTTCAATACATGTTATGTTATTACTTGCAATTATGTGTGCATAGTTTGATAAACTTGCTGATAACACACTCATTAATTCATGCAACCACGATAACATTGATAGAACCAGAATCATTTATTCTATAAGGTTTCGTTCATGGACCGTGTCAATTCAGTCATTAGATTTGATTGTGTTGGTTTGCCTTTTATGTTACACTATTTGTAAGGTATTATGTAAGGCTGATGTACCTAAAATATCCAAAGTCTTTCCTGCATGCATGCACTGAAGTATTGAGTAGAAATGCATCGGAAGTTTTACACCATGCACTAGAAAATATTCGAAGTGTAAAATCTTCCGAAGCCAAGACCAACATCTTCCGAAGCCAAAAGTGAAGACAGATTTCTTCCGAAGACTTTTGTACACATGCTTTATCTGATGTACTTTACCATAAAGCTGGACCATTTTCCGCTGCAACTCTGTTCAGTCACCAACTTACATAAGTTGGTGAAAAGGTCCATGCTTTTGATAACTGTACATTGAGGTCTTGAGTCCTTTTGCTTTCTACTTTATGTACTTTTATCCTTTTTGTAATATATTAGGATGTGAGTTATGGCATGTCATAGTTATGGTCAGAAGGCAAATATGCCTTTTGACTCTACATTTGATTTTGTTGTCTAGTTCAAATGTTTCCAGCAGGCTTTCTAAGTATGGCCGGCTGTAGGATGTAGTATAAATTATCTCAGGTCCTTGTATATTTCTTTATGCTTTGTAACACTTGTAAGGAACTTAAGAGCAATATACAACATTCTTGAAAACCAATACTTGTGTTGTTTTGTTTCTTGTTCTGTCTCATATTTGCTTGTGTTCTAAGTATCAAACCCTTATGTTACCAGTTCCCTATTTGATATTTTAAGTGTTGTTACTCAAACATCTCCTCATTGTGTGTAGTGTTGTAAGTGACCATCCCTCTAACGTGTTGCGATTAGTATCAGAGCATTTCAGGCTCTTGATTGTAAGATCTCACCATCTTAAGATCCCTAAACACAAAACACTTAACATCTCAAATGACAGCTCTCACTAAAGCTGATATGGAAATTGGAACCATGACAAAGTCCCCACTGATCACTCCTGAAGACTTTGATACTTGGTGCCAACGAATGGAAGGGTTCATCAAGTCACAAGACTCCAGGATGTGGGAGTCTATTGTCTCAAGGCCTCACATACCAAGCACCTCTTCAGCTGCTGCTAGGGATGGTATGATTCCAAAGGTTGTGCCTGACTATTCTGAAGAAGACAGAAAGATAATAGAGATTGATTAGAAAGCCATGACAGCCCTTCAAACTGCTCTTCCAAACTCCATATACGTAGGCTTCAAGAAGTGAAAAACAGCTAAACAGCTATGGGATGCACTAAAGCTGATGTATGAAGGGTCAACTGAAGCTAATGAGAATAAGAAGGATCTCCTGAAGCAGTAGTTTGAAAACTTCACCTTCAAAACAGGTAAAACCATGACTCAACAATACTTCAGGTATGTTGAGATTATGGATACTCTAATGAATGTTGGAGTGACTCTTGAAAATAGGGACATTGTAAGGAAGTTCATGTTCTCTCTTCCCAAACAATGGACATATTATTGTGTTGTTATCAAGAGAACTGAGAACCTTAAGACTCTTACTTTGATAGAGTTGTATGGTATTCTTAGTGGATACCAGATGGAGATGAACATGCAAGGTTCATCTGGTAACTCCAGCAATCAACTGAGTTCAGCCCTCCATGTGGTTGAAAGGGAAAGCATAGAACCACAACATGCTACCCTGACAACTCACAAAAGGGTCCTTTCATCACCTTCCTAGAGACACCAAGATAAAGCTACACTCAAGGAAGCCCATTCCATGAGACAAGCTCTTCAAAAGCCTTTGTGTCTTCTGATGAAAGCACATGCAACATTCTCTTCACCCTTGAAGATTTGGATCGTATCCATCCAGATAACCTGAACTACATGGAGATAGTTCAGCAAATGGCTCTCCTCACTCATAGAGCCAAGAAGTTCTACAAGAGGACATGGAGGAAGTTTCCAAGCAATGCAGCCAGTGGAAAGTTTGGGCTGGATAAAAGCAAAGTACAACTGTAACCAAATGGGTCACTTTGCAAGGGAGTGCAATGCACCAAGGACAAATGGTTTCCAAGCACAAGCCAGACCAAACTACACTGAGAGAGCCACCCAGAATGAGAAGCCAAAGCAGCAAGCTGTAGTTGCTGTTGAAGAAGGAGGCTTTGACTGGAGCTTTCAGGTGGAAGATGCATCTCCAATCCAAGCACTAATGGCTGACCATGATGAAGCAAAGGTATTGGAACACATCTGTATACCTGAATGTATTGCTAAAGTGAATAGATACAGCTCCTACAACTTAGAGATGAGATATGATCTTGAGTCTTTAAATATCTTAAAATTTGATTTCAAAAGAGCTGAAAATGATTATAAACTAAAGATAGAGGACTTAGAGAAAACCGTTTTAACTCTTAAACATGAACATACAAACTACAGGACTCAGATCAAAGATCTCATAACTAAGTTGACTGAATGCCAACTGAGCTTGTGATCAGCAAAGCCAAGGTAGAATAATGTGTTCTTGAAGAAGAGACCTTCAAGAACATCATATCCTCATCCTTGCATGCGAAAGTTTTTTAATAAAGTAAGCAGGGACTGGGATCTAGTGAGATAGCTCCTCCACACACAATCTTTTCTGTAAGATCTCCTAGGTGTGGAACTTGTGAAGATGAGCTTCCCCTCATAGACCCCATGACTGAAGAGGATAAAGAAGAGATAGAGAAGGATGCCTCTGAGAAGAGTGAAGAAGAGCATTCTAAGAAGGGTCACTATCCTTTTGAGGAGAGTAAGAAGCTTGGGATGACCAAGTCAAGGAGAAAGAACTTGATCAGGAAAAGCAAGAGGAAGGCAAAGAAAGCTCAAGAGATCAAGGCCACCTTTAACTCTAAGCAAAAACAAGTCTTTATCTCTGCAGGTTTTGAGGTGGTTAAGACTGAAGACAAAAACTCAAACTCTAGTACCAGGAGTTCTAGTTTATGTCCAACTCATCCCAGCAACATGAAGAAGGCTGATCAGTTGTGTACCACTGCTACACAACCTAAACCATCCAGCTCCAAAGATAGTTCTCACCCGAAAAGAATTGCCACATCATCTGTAAAGATGAAGATGGAGAAGGAAAATGATCAAGTTCAGCCTTGTTCACAAAAGAAGACTCTTAGGAAGAAGAAAATGGAATGTGTTATGTGTGGGAGTACCTCTCATCTTGCTAAAGATTGTCTTTACAATCCAAAAGGTATTGTCCACATGACCAAGAAAGAGACTTCTAAGAGTTTGAAGAAGAAACAAGCCTCGGAAGGAAAATCTTTTCCTTTCGGAAGCTCCCAATTGAAGAAGAAGACAAGTGGGAAATTGCCTTCGAAAGAAAATTGGGTCTTAGAAGAAAGGAATACTTCCGAAGCACTGAAGCCTGCTGCAATGCTAGCAAGATCTTTTGAAGGTTCAGTCATCAAAACTTCCGAAGTCATCGAAACTTCCGAAGTCATCAAAACTTCCGAAGTCTTGAAGGTCAAGTCTAAGCTTCGAAAGGTGGTGTGGAAGACAAAGAAAGACCAAGTTACTGAAAGCTCTTCATCAACATCAGCAAGTCATCCTCAAAACAGGACAATAGGATCTATTACTGTTGCATTGTCTTCAGCTTTTTTTGTTGAGCCCAAGACCAATAAGGCTTGGGATTTCCAAATGTAACTAATCATCTCTTTTGTGCAGGAACAACTTAAGACAAATAGAAATGTATGGATCATTGACAGTGGCTGTTCCAGGCCCATGACAAGCAATAGGTCACTACTCCAGAAATTTGAGAAAATTGATGGAGGGCCAGTTTCTTTTGGAGGAGATGCTGGTGGTTACATTATAGGAATAAGCAGGGTCACAAATAGTAAGCTCAGTATTAAGAAGGTAAACTTTGTCAAGGAGCTTGGATAAAATCTTTTGAGTGTATCTCAATTTTGTGATCAGTGTCATAACATGCTCTTTACTGAGCATGAGTGCATTGTTCTCAAGCTTGGGGTGGTCATTCCTCATGAGCATATCCTGCTCAGAGCCCCCAGGAAAAGGAACATGTACAAGATGGATTTGCAAGAAACATCTCCTTCAGGAGAAGTTTCATGCTTTCTATCTAAAGCCAATAGTGATGAGTCTTTCCTCTGGCATAAAAGAATGTACCATGCAAACTTTAAGGACATGAATAAACTGATTAAAAATGATTTGGTAACTGGAATGCCAAAGAAAGAGTTTACAAGTGATGATCATTGTGTTGCATGCCTAAAAGGGAAGCAACACAAAGTATCTCACAAGCCAAAGGAAAGAAACTCCATCACTACTCCCCTACACTTATTACATATGGATCTCTTTGGCCGTACTAATATAATGAGTTTAGGAATAACCTCTTACTGCTTGGTGATCATAGATGATTTTACAAGATTCACTTGGGTCTTCTTTCTGCAAAATAGTGTTGCTGAGAGGAGAAACAGAACACTAATTGAAGCTGCAAGAACTATTAGATCTAGGAACAATAGATCTAGATCATTTTGTATAGGCTTAGAACTTGATCAATAATTGTAATGAATATTTGTAATTCATTATTTTGATGTATGCATTATGTGAATCCAAGGATCGTCAACAGGAATTATCAGTGTGAATCGATGTCAAGTCAACGTTAGCGGAATTAACGTTGATTTGGTTTAATTGTATTTAAGCAACTTTAAATATCAATGAAATATCAAGAACACACGAAACAAAACACAATTAATGATTAATCAATATTTTATTATAATGTGTTGGGGATTACAAAAGAATGAGTGTACGATATCAATGAATGCTATGATGTTGTATATGTTTTGATGATCGAAAGACTTTTGATGATTGTTGTAATGCTATTGCTGTTCTCAATCAATCAATCGTCTGACTCAATCGTCTTTGAATCGAAACCTAGGATCCATATTTATAGACAAAGATGTTTCAGTTATAGGAAACACCGGATCTCTTGGGATTTGATTTGTTTCTGATAAGAAATCATCGGATTTCTCGGGATTCGTATAACCGCCTTGTTGACTTGTTGACTTGTTGACTTGTAACACTTGTATTATACAAGTGTTTGGACTCCGCAGAAATATTGTCTTCCGTAGATGTTTTGTTCTTCCGCAGATGTTTTGTTCTTCCGCAGTATTCTTGTTCTTCCGCAGCATTTCTTGAACACTTGGAACTCCAGTTGATTTGTTCATCCGTAGATGATCTTCGGATGTTTTGTTACTTGTAAAATATATGTCTACGGAAGAACGAAATGTTCATCCGTAGATGTTTCTTACACTTGGTCAATTTCAGTAGTTGATCAAGTATTATGTTTGTACCTGCAGCCATACATAAATCAACACATATATACATGGGTTAACCTATATTTAATGCATACACAATAATGAAATACAAAAGTTCGTTACAGATATTAATTCAAGTACTAAGCCTATACATAATGACTAGATCTACTGTTTCTAGACCTAACAATACTCCCCCTTAGGCTTAGCTACTTGCAATCAGTCCTTCAAAACTGCAAGATCTTTGATTCTTGCAATCATCTTGTTGTAGAAGTAGGAGACAGCAGTCTTCTGATCATCATACTTATAGTTGATCTTCATCTTGCTGATCTTCTTCAGAGTCACATAACTAATTCCCAGAACATCTTCCTCTGTAGTGAGTGTGTCTAACACCTTATTGTTATTCACCACTTCTAGCTCATCTTGTTCTGTTATTCTTAGTTCTGTTACTTCATCAAATGTTGTTCCCTTCAGTAGTCCAGCATTAAATCTTCTTCTTTTATATGCTTTGGCATGTAGTTTGTCTACTACTTGAATCACATGAACATGTAGGAACAGATCATTTTGTGCTTTTTCATCAGACAGCTTGGGAAAGAATTTGTCATTTAGGTATGAGGTGTAGCTGGGATGGAGCAGTTTGATTTCCACAGGATCAAAGATTCTGATCTTTTCAGCTTTCTTGTTCTCAGCATTTCTCAGTAGGACCAACTCTTTTGTCTTCTCAACATATCCCCATTCAGTGATTGAGTATGTGAATTGAGTCCCTTCAATGCATTTAAGTGCTGCTTTGTTCTGTTGTTGTAGCCAATCCTCTTCAAGAATTCATCATCTACATGTTCTGAGGCATTGGTCTTGAATCTTTTTAGCCCTTTGATTCTCTTTTGATGTTCTACATCTTCTCTTTTGGCTTCTATAAGCACATCATCTTTGAATTTTGTTTTCAGCTTTCCCACTAGGGTTGAGAAATCTCTTCCTCTAGGGTGAATTGGATAGTTGCTGATGATTAAACTTTGAAGATCTTTGATGTCATTTTCTGGCAGACTCAACACTGAGAGTACATCATGGAAGTATTCAACTCTTCCAGATGTTCTTTTAATAACAACACAATCCCAGTCTGGATCATATTTCCAGGCCATGATCTTGTTTTCTTCCGCAGAGCTGGGAGTTGTGAGATGATCTATCAGTTGTATTAGAGTGGACTTTTGCTCAGTTATCTCTCTAACTGCAGTCCCAAGTGGCCATACTTTTCCGGGGATAACTTCTCTTGGCTCTCTAATCAATTTTTCTTTTCCTTTGTGCTGATCTTTAGGTTCAACTGTTATAGGTTCAGCAGGAAGTTTGCTTTGTTGTTCATAAGATGGATGTGTAGCTTCAGTTCTGAATTTTACTCCAGTCTCTAGCTCAACTTTCATCACATGCTCCATCATCCTTCTGAGTTCCCCTACTTATCTTCCTTTAAGCTCATGAGGTTTGTAGTTATGTCCTTGTAACCAGCAAGTCATGTTGTATTTGCTCAGCTTGGCTGTGTCACAGTGTCCCAACTCCTTCTTTGTGTTTTGAATTGATTGAAAGGTGCTGAAGGCTTCATAATCACAATTTGGAATCATAAAGCATGCAAGCTCAAATTCTTTTAACAGGTTCTTCATCTCTATCATGTTTAGTCTTTCAACCATGTCATAAGGGAAACCATGGCTTATAAGTGTCATGAACATGGTTGATTCAGGCCTCTCTTCAAATATGTCACTTGTAGTCAGAAGATCATCAGCCTTTGAGACTTCTTGTTTTGGAGGAGAGTCTTCTTTGATTAATTCTTCCCACTCTTTATCACTTTCATCTTTCTGTTCAGAGATAGGCTTCTCAGTAGATAAGTCTATTGAGGGGGTGTGTTCAGGAGAAGTCAGCTTTTGTTTCTTTGAAATACTTTCATAAGTGGTTGGCTTTTTCTCAGCAGTACCAAGGTACTTTCTTTTCCTTGAGTACAAGATCATTTCTTTTGATGCCTCAGGACTTTGTTTTGTTTGAGCAGTTGAAGCCTTAGCATGAGATTCCAATGAACTGATCTTCAGTTTAAGTTGCTCAATTTCTTCTTCTTGCTCTTTATAATGTTTGACTGAGCAGTCATAGTGCCAGATGCTTGTTCAAGTCTCTTCATGATCTTTTCTTTATCTTTCTTCTCAATCTCTGCTGACTCCTTTAGCTCAGCTTCCTTGTCTAGCAGAGCATCAATGACTTCTTTATCACTTTGAGCATCTTCTCTCAGTCTCTTTATTCTTGCTTGCTGTCTTATCAATTCTTCATCCTTTTCTTTTATTATGCCCTTCAGCTCTTGTATTCTTGCCTTTTTTATTTGATTTGAGCACCAGCTTGTTGTACTCAGCCACCAGATAACTTTTGCTCACAGGAATGTCATCATCACTCAGATCATCTTCATTATAGGCAATCACATCAACCTGATCTGCTTCTGTATCTCTTTCCTGATGCTGAGACTCAATCTCATCTTCTTTTACTTCCTCATGATCAACACTTGCTGAGCTTGACTTTGGTTCAGTGGCTTGATCTTCATGCTCTTGAAGAGTTTGTTGTTGTTGTTGATCAGTCACTGGAGAAACTTGTTCAGTTTCATTTGAATGCACAGGGGATTCAGTCTTGGATAATGACAGTTTGACTGTACTTGCTTCTGAGACTAATTCTGTCTCTCCAGTGTAGATGCTCTCAGTATCTGAATTTGGAAGTTGTTGGTAGAGTTGCATCTGAGGCTGAATTGGTGATTGGGGTTGAATGGGAGAGATTGGTTCAGTATTTTGACTGGCAGGTGATTGTGTTTGGGGTGTTTGTTGTTGTTGTGGTGATAGATGGAGGATTGGAGAGATAGGTTCTGTATTTTGGCTGGCTGGAGATTGAGCTTGGGGTGTTTGTTGTTGTTGTGGTGATAGATGGAGGATTGGAGAGATAGGTTCTGTATTTTGGCTGGCTAGTGATTGTGTTTGGGGTGTTTGTTGTTGAGGTGATGCTTCTGGTGATGGAGTGTCTTGAGCAGAGCTGGTAGCAGAGCTCTCTTCATCAATTTCCCAAACAAGCTCTTGAGGTATGTCTGCATTAGCATCAATCACATGAGCAAACATGTCTATGTCTCCTCCTTCATATCTCCCTGAGATTTTGTTCAGCACAGATCTGCCAAGGTGTGCTTGGATAAACACACCACCCTCCACAGATGTTCCAGGCAGGTCTGCATTAATGATGAGCTGAATGAACCTTGGAAACATATACATCTTATCAGCCTTCTGTACTCTAATGTGATCACACAAACAATTAAAGATGTACTTTGAGTAGTTGTAGGTCCTTCCCTCAAAGATGCCAATGATACCAGATGATATATGTCTTGAAAATCTGTCAAGCCCAGATTTTTGTTTGACATACACTTCAGATAAGTGTGACACAAAAATCTGTATGGCTTACAGAGTCTTCCCTTCTTGATTTCTCCCTTTTCAAAGTCTCCATCATACCCCATTAGAAGAAAAACCTTTTCTATGTATTCATTATCAAATACATCAGGGTGTCCAGCTTCAACATCTCCCAGTTCTAGTACCCTTCTTATTGTTTGTTCGTCTATTCTCAGCCTTCGATTCTTTACTTCTGCAATAATTCCTTCATCATCTTCTTCTATATGTGCAGAATTCCAGAAATCACTGATATGCGAGCGATAAATCGTTGGCTCTGCAGATAATGCATAGAAAACCCTTGATCTTCTCAAATATCTCATAATTTCTTGACATCCTTCTGACACAGGATCGTCAGGGTTCAAGAAAGCACACACATTATGCTCTTTTGCAAATCGTTGATCCATCTGTTCATAAGAAAAGACTTCGTTAGAATCACATTATTGATATAAGAATACGAACAGTTGTGAGATAAAACAAGAATCAACTTGTTCATTCTTGATGATTACGACATGTTTTACCTTAATAAACGCTGATTAAGAACACAGATATATGTTTGCTTAAGGTTTGATTTGGTAAATTTTGAATGTTGAGAAAGTGGGAAAAATTTGTTGAGTGAGATTTTCTAGGTCTGAAAAAGTGAGCTGAAAAAGTGAATAATGCATTTGACAAGTCAAATCTCTTTATTTATACCCTCAGACATATTAATTTTCTCGGATTTATTCAGTGGGTCCCACATTGTACTCTTCCGTAGAAGTAATTTCACATTAATTGTGATCCACAATTTACTCTTCCGTAGTACATCTACGGATCAACAACTTCTACTGATTGATCTTTATTTATCCGTAGTTTACCAATCTACGGATAAACATTAATATACTAATATTGATTTACACACAGTTGTATGTATGGCCCAACTCCATTGGTTGAACCAATTATTGCTATAGGACCTCGTTGGCTTTGTATACATGACAATTTAGTACAAGGAAATTTAAAATAAATTTCATGTAACCAACGGCTAAGGTGATGCTCAGGTTTCAATTTCTTCAAATTGATAAAGATATAGACATTGCTACTGCTGATATAGATGCTTTTTCATGAATGCTACTCCCCCTAAATTTGTGATTAATGATGAACTTAAGCATTTATCATAAATTTCTTTAAGAGGAATAACATAAACTCTAAATATATGATAATGATCAGATGCACTTAAGATGGGATCATACTATAATGCTAAGCCTCTTCCTGATTAGTTATGTTGTATAGTTGATGCTAGAACAAGTTCTGATTGCAAGTATATTGTCCTTATAAATCCATACAAGAGCTCATGTATCAACTAGGCTTGCTGTTTATCATGTTTTATTGTTTTAGAAATAACTGTCATGGACTTCACATTTGATTCACAAAGGTGTTGTCCTCCCTTTGTAAGTCAAATCATCATTTTTTCACACTTAAGACTATGTACTTTAAATTATAATAGCTATCTTGAGATGTGTTTGGCATCTCATTGATGCGATGTTGATAAAGCTCAGGATAATATACAGTTGATCACTTAGGATTCTTTTGAGAGCTTTAGATATGATCATCATCAGGTCACCAGGTCTTTACTCACGTAAAACAGAGGTGCCTTTAACCCAGGTCTTTGTTCACACAAAACAGAGGGATGATGATGAGCATGATCTTTTCACCTTTGATACTGATATTCAGTATGGTGATCATACACCCAGGTCTTTGTTCACACAAAACAGAGGGAGTATGATTTGCAAAGATAGATAGTATAAAGTGTTTTACATAGTGTGTTCAGATGAATGATTTGATCACATTAGGATAAGACTCACTTTGTTTTCTCAAAATGAAGTTTCCCACAGACAATTATGACAATATTATGTTTTGCAAGCACTAAGATTTGTTTCCACTCAAGTTGAACCTACTCACATATCAAGAAACTTGTTGAGATATATTGTTATTTGTTTATGCAGAAATAGGCAAAGCTATAGTTTACTATCATTTCCCATGCATAAGGCATACTGATGCATTATTGCACACAGCATGTTATTTGTTTGGACTTGATTTAATCTAAGTTAATCATACCTAGAGACTCAATCAGAAAATTAAATCTGACTGAATCAAAGGCTTTAGTGAATAAATCAGCAAGCTGATTTGATGTATCCACTTTGACTAACTTAATCAATCCCTTTTCTGAGCAATCTCTCAGAAAATGATACCTAATCTCTATATGTTTTGTTTTACTATGTTGCACAGGATTAGCAGTTATAAACATAGCAGCAGAATTGTCTATATAGATTGAAGTTTGAAGAAAGTTGTAACCATAGTCAAGCAATTGGTTTTGTAACCAAAGTACTTGAGAACACCCGGCTGAAGCAGCAATGTACTCAGCCTCAGCTGTGGATACAGAAACATTTGTTTGTTTCTTGCACTGCCATGACACTAGCCTGGGTCCAATGAATTGACATCCACCGGTTGTTGATTTTCTATTGCTGTTACATCCACCATAGTCACTGTCTGAGTATGAGTAGAGTGTAAAGTCTCCATCCTTGGGATACCATAGACCAAGTCCTGGTTTTCCCTTGAGGTATCTGAAAATTCTTTTGACAGCATTGAGATGTGACTCCTTTGGATCAGATTGGTACCTAGCACATACACACACAGCAAACATAATATCAGGTCTACTGGCAGTTAAGTACATAAGTGAACCTATCATGGATCTAAATAATTTTTGATCAATAGATTTTCCAGTGGGATCAGGAGCAATCTTATCAATTGTTGATGCTGGTGTTTTGCATGAGGATACTTCAGCAAGATTGTATTTCTTCAGTATTTGATGTATGTATTTTTCTTGATTGATGAATATTCCATCTGCTTTTTGATGAACTTGAAGGCCAAGGAAGAATGTTAATTCACCCATTGAGCTCATCTGAAATTCAGATTTCATCAGCTCTTCAAAATTCACACACAATCTCTTATTAGTTGATCCAAATATAATGTCATCAACATATACTTGAACTACTAAGAGATCTTGATGTTCTTGTTTGAGAAAGAGTGTCTGATCAATTGTTCCTCTTTTGTAGCCATGCTTGAGTAAGAAGGATGATAGTGTTTCATACCATTTTCTTGGTGCTTGATGAAGACCATACAAGGCTTTATCTAGTTTGTATACCCTGTGAGGATAATGAGGATCTTCAAATCCGGGGGGTTGAGACACATAAACTTCCTCATCAATTTTTCCATATAAGAATGCACACTTGACATCCATTTGATACACAGTGAATTTCTTGTATGATGCATATGCCAAGAACACTCTTATTGCCTCAATTCTTGCAACTGGTGCAAAAACTTCATCATAATCTATGCCTTCTTCTTGAGTGTATCCTTGTGCTATTAACCTTGCTTTGTTTCGGACAATGATCCCTCTATCATCCAGTTTGTTTTTGTATAGCCATCTAGTTCCAATAGGATGTTGACCTTCAGGTAAATCAACAAGACACCATACTTTTTGCTTTCTGAACTGTTGAAGCTCTTCTTGCATAGCTTCAATCCAGCTATTGTCTTTTAAAGCAGCTGTAATGTTTGGAGGCACCACTTGAGAAAGAAAACAGTTGAAGAGACAAAGGTTGGCTGTACCACTTTGGCTCCTTGTAGTTCTCTTTTCAGGATTTCCAATGATATTGTTAAGTGGATGAGACTTATGAATTCTCATTGAGGGAGTTGACTCAACTGGAATGGATGATTCCAGATTAGTCATTTCCATTGCCTCTGACTGATTCATCTCAATTTGAGAATTCAAGAAATAATCAAATTGAGTCTCTGTTGATTGAGCTACAGAAGTATCTGCAGTTGGATTTTGCTCTTCCGCAGGAACTTCTGCGGAAGTATTTTGTTCTTCCGTAGGAGCTGCTCCGGATACATTTTGGTCTTCCGAAGGAAGTTCTCCGGATACATGCTGATCTTCCGAAGGAACTCCGGATGCATTTTGTTCTTCCGAAGGAATTTCTCCTGATGCATGCGGTTCTTCCGAATGAATTTCTCCTGATGCATGCTGTTCTTCCGAAGGAACTCCTGATGCATTTTGTTCTTCCGAAGGAACTCCTGATGCATTTTGTTCTTCCGAAGGAACTCCTGATGCATTTTGTTCTTCCGCAGGACTTTCTCCGGATATATTTTGGTCAGTTCCACATGTAATATCTGCTTCTGCTGAAGTATTGTCACTTGAAGATGGATGTATCCTTGGGGGATCAGCAGATAAAGTTACTTCAGTCATAACAGGTGGAACAAATGGATAGCATACTTCATCAGAACCTGCATTTGTCAAATGATCATAGTTAAAAGATTTAGACAAAGCATCTATGTCAAATAACCATGATGAACCTTTAACTGACTTAGTGAACACATTTTCATCAAAAGATACATTAGGGGTCTCTTCCACAATGTTATGCTGAGGAATATACACTCTATATGATTTTGATGTTGAAGAATATCCAACAAAGAAACCATCATATGCTTTTTCTGAAAATTTTCCTAATGACTCTTTTATGTTCAAAACAGTTACTTGACATCCAAATACTCTTAGATATCCTATGTAAGGTTTTCTTTTAAATAGGAGCTCATAAGGAGTTTTGTTATGTTCTTTGACAATTAATGTTCTATTTTGAACATTGCATGCAGTATTCACAGCCTCAGCCCAAAAGGTAATAGGTAGTTGTGAATCAGCTAGCATTGTTCTTGCTGCTTCAATGAGAGTTCTGTTTCTTCGTTCAGCAACTCCATTTTGTTGTGGAGTCCTTGGTGCACTGAATTGTCTTGCAATACCTTTGCTCCTACAAAAAGAATCTATTTCAAAGTTAACAAATTCAGTACCATTATCACTCCTGAAAATTTTGACTTTTGTATCAAGTTGATTCTCAATCTTGATGACAAAGTCCATTAATGTTTCTGATGTTTCACTCTTTTGTTTTAAGAAAAAAACCCATGTAAATCTAGTGAAATCATCAACTATCACCAAACAATATTGCCTTTTTCCTATGCTCATTACATTGGTTGGACCAAAAAGATCCATGTGAAGCAATTTGAGTGGTGTAGTATTAGTATTGATTGTTTTTGGTTTATGTGACACTCTGTGTTGTTTTCCTTTGTAACAAGAAGAGCAATGAGTTGAGCAATGGAACTCTTTATTTGGTAATCCAATGACCAGGTCATGTTTCACCAATTTATTCATATTTTTCATGTTAGAATGAACAAGTCTTCTATGCCATAATTGTGACAAATCTTCTGAAAGTTTAGATATAAGACAAGTTTCATGTTTTGTGAGAGAAGTGTTGTTCATATCCAAGACATAAGTGTTTCCTTTCTTGCTGCTTTGAGGAGAATCCAATCTTCTGGGACAATAAATCCTGGCTTAAGAATGTAACAGTTAGTGTCATCAAACAATGTAGTGTAGTTTTGATCATAGATTTGAGATACACTAAGTAAATTATACTGTAAGTTTTTACAGTAATTTACTTTATCAAATTTAAGTACACCATTGGTTATCATTCCTTCACCAACAATTTTACCTCCCTTTTTATCCCCACCAAATACCACATAAGAAGCATTTTTATGTTTGAAATCATGGAGAAGAGAACAGTTTCCTGTCATATGCCTGGAACAATCACTGTCAACATACCACATGTTGTCAGCTCTCCAATATTGTTCCTGCAATCAGAAAAGAAAATCAGTTAGAAGTGACAACCCAAGTCTTAGTGATCTTGGGTTTGTCAACAGGATCTAAAACAGTTACTCTTTCAAGAATATTTTTTGAAGTTTCAGTTTCAGATTTGATTGATTCATTCTGATTTGATTTGGATGAGGATGATTCTGCTGAATGGGATGTTGATGAAGTAGATTCATGATTCATATTTTCTGCTTTACTTAGATCAACTTCATTTGCTTGAGTCTTTTGTTTTGATAATGAACCTTTAAATGTCTCACTATCTTTTGTTTTTGAAAGAGGTATATGAATGCCTTTTTCAAATTTATCAAAGAATGAATCATCATCCTTTGATTCCTTGTCTGACAAATCCACTCTTTTGTGTGGTGTTTTTGACTGCTGAAAAGATGGTCTTTTCCTCAGTATATTAACACTTGATGATGATTTGTCCTTTGGTTTTGCCTTTGATGTTTGTTCATGCTTCTTCAGTTTTGAACCCTTTGCAGAATCCGTAGATTGGGAATCTGATTCAGATTTGTCTGATTCTTTCTTCTTAGAGCCTTTTGTCTTGTTCTTTTTGTTGAAATAACATTCCTGTGTGGAATGATTATTTTTGTTGCAAATAGAACAATGTTTGTTGAAGTAACAATCAGCAGTCATATGATTGTTCATATTCCAAATAGAACAATAGCTGCTGAAGTAACAATCTTCAGTGTTGTGATTTTTCATGTCACACCACTTGCAATACTTTTCTTCTGATTCTTTCTCAGAATCATTCCTTTTGTTTGCTGATTTTTGTTGTGGCTCTTTCTTCTTTAGCTTTGAATGTGCTTCACCTTTTTCAATTTTGTGCACATTTTGATCGTTTGAGGCTGAATTTCTCTTCCGTAGATCAGCAGCTGAAGTTTTCTTGTTCAGTTGATGATCTGCTGATGCCTTTCTCTTTCCTTTGAATTTTCCTCTTTCCTCAGTGATGACAAATTCATCAGTCAATTTCTTGGAGGATTCTTGCATACTTAGTTCTTGAAGACCTTCATTCAATTGAGCTATCCTCTTGCAGATGGTCTTCAACATGTTTCTTTGTTTAGGAGGGTATGGCAACTTTGTTTCTTCAAGCACTTTTGGAATATGGGCTTTCAGTTGAAAATTTTTACCAGTGCTTGTTTGATCAACATCATGTTCATCAGAATCATCCAAGTCATCACACTTATCATAATTAAATTCTGAATCATTTTGATCTAATGATTCTGATTCAGATGATTCAGTTTCACTCACCTCAGCTTTATCATTAATTTTAGTTTTAGTTGAATCTTTTTCAAATTTAGTGCTAGGCACAAAATGATTTGACAGAGTGTTTGTCATTGTTGTAGGTAAGGATGTGTAATTATCATTTATAGGTGGTGCAACCGCATTATAACCCAACCCAGACCTTTTCTTTGATTCAATATGAGAAGTTAGTAATTTCTCATATTGCTGAGATGATAATTGAAACTTCTGAAGTTTCACTTCAGTTGATGCATGATCAGCCATGGATTTTGTTAAGGAAGTGGTCAAATGCTCAACTTGGGCTTTTAGGCTATAATTTTCAGAAACAAATTTTTCTAAATCCTTTTGCAAAGAATTAATTTTTATTTGATATAATTTATGTTCTCTAACATGAGATTCATTCAAAATCATTGTTTCTTTTACTTTATCAGCCAACTGTTGAGCATGGACTCTATATCGTTCAACTTCCTCAACACAAGTTGATGAACACAATCTTTCTTTTACCTCTTTTGCCATTGGTGGAACTGTTTGATGCATATGGGCCATCAATGCTTGATTTTCTTCCAAAACTTCCTTCTCATACAAACTCCAGTTACACGTTCCATCTTGAAGTATGATCAGCCCTGACTCCTTTGAGTTACTTGGTACTGCTGATTCTTTGGTGGCTGGTGGGGAAGCATTGATCAGTTGAGATTGCTTGTGCAGAGGTCTTTGAGAAGATTGTTGATTTGCTTGAATCTGATGTTGTTGATGCTGCTGAGGTTGTCTCATCTCTGGATAAGACTGTTGATTGCATTCTCTTGAGAAATGTCCATAGAGATTGCATTTGTAGCATCTCACTTTTGATTTGTCAACACCAATCTTTGATGTTTTGCTTGCTGAAGCCAAGTTCTTATTTCTCCTGAGATATTGCTTAGCTCTATAAGCAATCATGGCCATCTGCCATTGTAGATCCATCTCTTCCACTACATCTGGAGGTAGTTCTTCTAAGTCTTGTTGACAGATATTGGCTGATGTTAGAGAGCTTCCCAGATATGCTTGAAAACATGAGCTAAAAGCTGCAAAGGCTGCTCTTTGTTCTTTAGAGTCCAATATCACAGTTATTGGTTCTGACTGATTTGCTGAAAAGGAAGACTTAGTTGTTGCTGCAATTGTATCTTGTCTATCAGTAGTTCTTCCTTTATTCTTCTGCTGCTTGTCTTGAGATGATTTCTTTGAGGGTTTTGAAGCATAGAAGCTAACTTCCTCCTCATCATCACTCCTAGCACAAGAGTTATCACTTTCATTGTTTGAAATAAAAGCACTTCCTACATTATTTGTTTCTTTGAAGTGATAGGGTGAGACATGAGTTCTCACACTCTTGTTTCTTGATTTTTCGTCCATTTCAAGAGCTTCCACTTTTGCAACCAGAGTATCTAATCCAGTAGCTTTCAGATCTATAGTGTTCTTGAACATGGACACAGTATGCTTCCAACTTTCTGGCAAAGTGTGGAGCATTTTCTTGTTTAATTCCTCACTAGTATACTTCAACTCTAGAATATTCATCTCAGTGACTAACTGCATGAATCTATGAAGTTGCTGAGGAATTGATTCACCCTCAATATGATGAAAGGTTTCATATTGTGATCTGAGGGTGTCTCTCCTTATACTTCTTATCTCATCACTCCCTTCGCAGAGAGTGTGAAGAATCTTTCATAAGGAGTGAGATGTTTTATAGTTCTCACACCTGATTAATATTTCTTCAGGTAAAGCCATACTAAGTAGACTGTATGCTTTTATATCGACTTTAACCTTTTTGACATCATCAGGTGATAGATCTTTTGTACTGATTGGTTGATTTTTGTCATTATAATCCGGCCCAAGAGTGGGTGGAATATAAGGACCTTCAGTGATGGAAATCCACAAGTCAGAATCAGTATAGTTTACATGATTCCTGAACTTGATTTTCCACGACTTGAAATCTGCTTTTGTTTCCAACTTTGGGGGTTGGTAAGATGAACCACTGAAGTTGCTCATGTTGTTAACAAGATCTACTATTCAATTGATTTGAATATAGAAACAAGTTAATTAAAAATGATTGCTGTTAAGCGAAATCAAACACAATTAAAACACAACTAACACTGATCGATCAATTGATCTAAATCAATGAGCACTTGGCTCTGATACCACCTGTGAATCCAAGGATCGTCAACAGGAATTATCAGTGTGAATCGATGTCAAGTCAACGTTAGCGGAATTAACGTTGATTTGGTTTAATTGTATTTAAGCAACTTTAAATATCAATGAAATATCAAGAACACACGAAACAAAACACAATTAATGATTAATCAATATTTTATTATAATGTGTTGGTGATTACAAAAGAATGAATGTACGATATCAATGAATGCTATGATGTTGTATATGTTTTGATGATCGAAAGACTTTTGATGATTGTTGTAATGCTATTGCTGTTCTCAATCAATCAATCGTCTGACTCAATCGTCTTTGAATCGAAACCTAGGATCCATATTTATAGACAAAGATGTTTTAGTTATAGGAAACACCGGATCTCTTGGGATTTGATTTGTTTCTAATAAGAAATCATCGGATTTCTCGGGATTCGTATAACCGCCTTGTTGACTTGTTGACTTGTTGACTTGTAACACTTGTATTATACAAGTGTTTGGACTCCGCAGAAATATTGTCTTCCGTAGATGTTTTGTTCTTCCGCAGATGTTTTGTTCTTCCGCAGTATTCTTGTTCTTCCGCAGCATTTCTTGAACACTTGGAACTCCAGTTGATTTGTTCATCCGTAGATGATCTTCGGATGTTTTGTTACTTGTAAAATATATGTCTACGGAAGAACGAAATGTTCATCCGTAGATGTTTCTTACACTTGGTCAATTTCAGTAGTTGATCAAGTATTATGTTTGTACCTGCAGCCATACATAAATCAACACATATATACATGGGTTAACCTATATTTAATGCATACACAATAATGAAATACAAAAGTTCATTACAGGTATTAATTCAAGTACTAAGCCTATACATAATGACTAGATCTACTGTTTCTAGATCTAACACATTATGTATATAGGTTAACCCATATATGTGTTGATTTGTATGTATGATTGCAGGATCAAACATTAGACTTAGTCAATTCTGAAATTGACTAAGTGTAAGAAACATCTACGGATGAACAAATTTGTTCTTCCGTAGATATTCTTCTAACTGGAAATGTATGCGAGGATTTCATATGGAAGAACACCAATGCAGACAAGTCTAAGGGAGTTGAGAGATCAAAGACCCACATATGAACAACTTGTACAATGAAGATATCAAGTGAAGACTCTTACGGAAAGCGAACTCCTGTGGAAGACAAATTTGCTGCAGAAGACCAAACACTTGTACTTAAATGAGACAAGTAATTCAAGTCAACAAGTCAATCATGAATTCCAAGAGATTCGTTGTTTCCTTAACAGAAACATGCGTGTCTATAAATAGGAGTCCTAGATTTCACATCAAGAGTACGGGTAACACGAGCAATAGACGACAACTTACCAACCATCACATCAATTCACACAATCAAACACAAAACCCTAGCAACCGTCACATCAATACATCATAAACCTCAACACGTTCGAAGCAATCATTAGCATTCATTATTTATTCATCTATAATCATTAACAAGTTTTAATGAAATACTTTTGAATCAAATCTTGTTCGTTTATTTATTGTGTTGATATCATTGTGTTCTTTAGCATTAATAATTATCTTCATTGATTTTTAATAATTAATTAATTAAACAATGAGTAATGATCATTCCGCAATCATTAACTCGATTCCAATCAAACACGGATAATTTCTGATTGCGATCCTAGGATTCACAGGTGGTATCAGAGCCAAGTGCTCATTGATTTAGATCGATTGATCTATCTGTGTTAGAATTGTTTAATTGTTTGCTTATTTCATTAGTTTTATCAGTTCTTCTGATTAGATCTATTGTGTTTGAACAAAAATATTTTTGTGTGAATTAATTTTAAAACAATAAAACAGTGATTTGTCTTTTAGCGAGTACTGTTTTATTGCTCTGTTAACATAGATCTATTTTCATATTAATTGACTCATAGATCTGTGGTATTGATTGATATTCATCAATTGTTCAAGTTATTTGAACAAAAACATTAACAAAAATCCTTGATTTGATACTTAATTATCAATAAAAGGATTGACTGATTGGTGACATCAATCACTTAATTACTCGTTAATTAAGTTTTCATCATTAATTAGTTCATTACTCAAAGAAACTCTGTTTTAGTTGAATTCTAATATTTTAACTAAAATGAGTAATTTTGTCGGTGGATCATCATACCAACCTCCAAAGTTGGAGACAAAAGCGGTTTTTAAATCCTAGAAAATCAAGTTCCGGAATCATGTGAATTACACTAATTCTGACTTATGGGTATCAATAACTGAAGGTCCTTACATTCCACCCACTCTTGGGCCGGATTACAATGACAACAACCAACCCATAAGTACATAAGATCTTTCACCTAATGATGTTAAAAAGGTTAAAGTTGATATTAGAGCATACAGTCTGCTTAGTATGGCTTTACCTGAAGAAATATTAATCAAGAGTGAGAATTATAAAACAATAAATTCCTTGTGGAAGATACTTCATACACTCTGTTAAGGGAATGATGAAATCAGAAGCATTTGGAAGGACACACCTCGCTCACAATATGAAACATTTCATCATATTGAGGGTGAATCAATTCCTCAACAACTCCATCGGTTTATGAAATTAGTAACCGAGATCAACATCATGGAGTTAAAGTATACAAATGAGGAATTAAACGAAAAGATGCTCCATACTTTGCCTAAGAGTTGGAAGCAAACCGTGTCCATGTTCAAGAACACCATTGATCTCAAAGCAACTGGTTTAGATACATTGGTAGCTAAAGTTGAAGCTCTTGAAATGGATGAAAAGTCAAGAAACAAGAGTGTGAGAACACAAGTCACACCTTATCATTTTAAAGAAATTAAAAGTGCTGGAAGTGCTTTTATTTCTAACAATGATAGTGACAACTCTTGTACTTTGAGTGAAGACGATGAAGAAGTGAGTTTTTATGCTTCAAAGCCTTCTAAGAAATCTCTTCAAAGTAAATCAGGAAAAGAACAGAGAAGACCTGATAAAAGAAAAGATACATCTACATCATCAGCAAAGTCTTCATCTAACAACAACCAAGTAGAGTGCATCACTGTGATTCTAGAATCTGAAGAACAAAAAACAACCTTTGCGGCTTTCAGTTCAAGCTTTCAAGCTTACCTGGGAAGCACTTTAACGCCTGCCAACATCTGTCAACAAGATTTGGAAGAACTACATCCAGATGTGGTAGAAGAGATGGATCTTTAATGGCAAATGGAAATGATTGCTTATAGAGCCAAGCAGTACCTGAGAAGAAACAAAAATTTGGCTACATCAAGTAAAACATCAAAGATTGGTGTTCATAAGTCAAAAATAAGATGTTTCAAATGCAATCTCTATGGGCACTTTTCAAGAGAATGTAATCAACAATCAACTTCTGACATGAGAGAACATCATCAACATCAGTCTCATCAGCGTCAATCTCATCAACCAACAACATCTCAAAGATCTTTCAGACAACTAAAGCTAACCAACTCATCCCCACCAGCCACAAATGCATCAGCGGGACCAAGTAACTTTAAAAAAACTGGGCTGATCGTTCTTCAAGATGGAACCTGTGACTGGAGCATGTATGAGAAGGAAATCTTGGAAGAGAATCAAGCTTCAATGGCCCACATGGAGAACAAAGTTCCACCAATGGCTAGAAAGGTACGAGATAGATTGTGTTCATCAGTATGTGTTGAGGAAGTTTAAAGATATAGAGTCCATGCTCAACAACTGGCTAATAAAGTGAAAGAAACAATTTCTTCTGGGATATTTTCTTCCAATAAATACATCAAACAGTCTTTTGGGATCACCTGCTCTATTAAACAATCATTGATTTCTATATCAGTTTGATCAACAATAGGTTTGATGACATTCAAATATGATTGATGATAAACCTCAGAAGAAAACATATGCTGATGATAAACCTCTGAAGAAAGAGAAACCTCTGAAGAAAGAGAAACCACATAAGCAACTCAAAACACCTCACAAGAAGGTGGATCTGGCAGATAACAATGTAAATGATGATAAATTCTTTGATCATTTTGAAAAGGGTACACATATACCTCAGTCAAAATCAAAGGATGGTGAAACATTCAATCATCAAGGTTCATCATCAAAATCAAAGCAGCAGATAACAAAAGAAAAGGTGAATGAAGAAGGGATTAAAAAACAAGAACAAAACTCCACAAGCTCATCTTCAACAGAATGATCCTCACCACAACCAACACATAATGAATCAATTGAGTCTAAAATTAGTACTAAAACATCAAGACTCATTCATGAGGAAGTTACAATTTTAGACACTGTTGGAAAACCAAAGATCATTAAGACTTGGGTTCCTAATTCTAATTGATTTCTTTTTGTGTGCAGGAACAATCATGGAGAGCTGACAACAAGTGGTATGTTGACAGTGGTTGTTCCAGACATATGACAGGAAACTGTTCTCTTCTCCATGACTTCAAACATAAAAATGCTTCTTATTTGGCATTTGGTGGGGATAAGACGGGAGGTAAAATTATTGGTGAAGAAATGGTAACTAATGAACAAGTTCCAGAAGATTGGATCCTTCTTAAAGCATCAAGAAAAGGAAACACGTATGTTTTGGATATGAACAATACAACACTCACAAGTAGTGAAACATGCCTGCTATCTAAGTCATCAGAAGATGAATCTTAGTTGTGGCATAGATGGCTTGTTCACTCCAACATAAAGAACATGAATTAAATGGTGAAAAATGACCTAATCATTGGATTGCCAAAGAAAGAATTTTATTTTTCAAACCATTGTCCTTCATGTTATAAAAGAAAACAACATAGAGTGTCACATAAATCCAAAATTATCAATACAAACACTACACCACTCAAATTGCTTCACATGGATCTTTTTGGTCTAACCAATGTGATGTGCATTGGAAAAAGGCAATATTGTTTGGCGGTTGTGGATGATTTCACTAGATTCACATGGGTCTTTTTCATAAAACAAAAGAATGAAACATCAGAAACATTAATGGAGTTTGTCACTAAGATTAAAAATCAACTTGATTTAAAAATTAAAATTTTCAGGAGTGATAATAGCACTGAATTTGTTAATGCTGTCTTAGACTCTTTTTGCAGGAATAAAGGCATTGCAAAGCAATTCAGTGCAACAAGAACTCCACAAAAAAATAGAGTTGGTGAGAGAAGAAACAGAACTCTCATTGAAGCAGCAAGGACAATGCTAGCTGATTCACAATTGCCCATCACCTTTTGGGCTGAAGAAGTGAACACAACATGCAATGTTCAAAACAGGACATTAATTGTCAAAGAACATAATAAAACACCTTATGAGCTTTTATTTAAAAGAAAATCTTACATAGGGTATCTTAGACCTTTTGAGTGTCATGTATCTGTTTTAAACACAAAAGAACAATTGGGAAAGTTTTCAGAAAAAGCCTATGATGGTTTCTTTGTTGGATACTCTTCAACATCTAAATCATATAGGATTTACATTCCACAGCAAAACATTATGGAAGAAACTCCTAATGTGTCATTTGATGAATCCGTATTTCCTAAATCTGAGAAAGGATCATCATGGTTGTTTGATATAGATGCACTCACAGACTCATTTAAATCTAGTTATTTGAATAATGCAGGTTATGCGGATACATGCTATCTATTTGTTCCACCAAACATGAATGAAGTGTCATTATCTGCTGATCCTCCAAGAATACAAACTTCAAGTATAATGGAACAAGGAAGTCCAAATAATGTCAAAAGTGCAGCACAAGACCAGCCTAATGGATCTACATCCTCAGATCAAAACACTTCATCAGCAGATGCTACCTCTGCATCCACAGATGAGTGTTCTACATCCGAAGATATGAATATTGCATTAGCAGATGTTCCATCCACATCAGTAGATATTCATAACATTGGAGATGATCCATTGCATTCCAAAGAGTTAATTTCAGCAACTCAACAAATACCATCCGTAGATGTTCCTGTAACTCCTGCGGAAGCACAAAATACATCCGTAGAAGTTCCTGCGAAAGGCATTCACAATGCAGCTGATGTACAAACTAATGTGGAAAATCATTTAGCTTTCAATGATCAACATGATGATCAATTTGATTACTTCATAAATTCATCATCTTAGCTGGATCCATTTGCATCACTAAATATGACTAACTTGGAATCATCTATTCCAGTTGAGTCTATTCCAACAACAAGATTTCATAAGACTCATCCAATAGACAACATCATTGGTGATCTTAATGAAAGAACCACAAGAAGCCAAGGGGGATGTCACACCCCGGGCCCAAGTAGGGTGGGACGTCACAGACTAGCAACACATATGGCAGCGGAAACAAACCATCATAAGAGCACAAAAGGAGAGACCAAATGTATTCATCAACAATAATTGTAGAGTGTTCAAAATGTTTTAAAATCAAACAAGCCAATGCCATAGTCTCGGTGCTAGGTCTAGGTCTTTAACAACCGCTAGAGTCCCTTCATGGATTACCTAAAACATGCTCAAAAAGAAATTTTGTCAACTAAAAAGTTGGTGAATTCAAGTGCTTAAAGTTTAAAAACAAAAAAATTCAATATCCACATTTGATTTAAAAGAATCATAGATTCACTATTGTGGGGGATCACAATCAACCCTGCACTCAGTCCCAGCTAGCCTCTTCAAAAGTTATGTTATACCGGTTAATCCCGAAGGAAGAACTGAGCCTCAAAACAGTGGACCATACCTGCCGGATGGTTCACCTAGTATCTTAAAAAAAACTTGTCACATTCCACAAAAGACCCCACAAGATCTCAGTGTGGTACCCTTCGCGTTCATCACGGAAGGAACTGTGTGGGGGATTCCCCAAGTAGATCTACCCATATAAAACAAGCGGTTCACACAAGAACTAATGATCATGATACAAATAAGAGCAGGTTCTAACATTAATCCCAACATTCAATTATCATAAAATAACTCACTAAAGGTTTCAATTCAATCATAGCATGTTTCATCCCAAAAACAGTAGTAAAAAGGGAAAACTAGAACTCACCTTAAGATTCAAGCAAAGGATTCTTCGTGTACCGGGCATGAGTCTCAAGTCTAGCACCCTACAATCAAGATTTAAGTGTTAAGTCACTAATTCTAGGGTTATGGAGATGCGCTAGGTGTGTCATGAGGTTAATGTCTTACTAGCTTTTAGTTTGCTAAGTCTTTATATAAAAAGTTTCCTTTTATAGAAAGTTAGGGTTTCTAAGGAAAGAATACATGATTTACCATGTGGGATCATCTATACAAGTTAGTTTGATTTTTCTAAATGATTATTAGTCCAAGGTGTCGGTTTACTGAGGTTTGGCGAAATTTACAGTTTAGTCCTCGAAGTTTCCAATATTTACAATTTCTACCCCAAAGTTTGATTTCTTGCATTTAATCACTTTTATGGCCAAATATTAGGTTCTTGAAGTTAAGTAACTTATTTTAAGTAAGTTAACTCCAAGTTTTCAGAATTTAGGTCCGGGTTTAATATTCTTATGTTTTGCGTTACCGGTTACGGTAAAACCGAAGGTTTTTAACGGTTAAGCATTGATTTCCATATTTTAAGTCTTAGACCTTTTAAATATTATTTTAATGAAATTTTTATAAGTTTCTAATCTGTTAAAAATTTATTTCAAACTTCTTTTAGTTGAAAGCCTTTTTATGTTAAACCCGTTAAAACGCGTTTTTACCCGTAAATGACCGTTTAAAAGCTTGTTTGACCAATTTTTCAACATCTTTAAATACAATAGCACTTAATTTACTGAAATAACATGGTTTCCAAGGATTTCGATTTTATACCATTATTTCTAGGATTTTTCCTCAAATCGTCACCCGGTTAATACCCGTATTTAGTTAAAAATTCCTTTTAACTTGTCTTTTGACCATTTAATCAACAAATCCGGTCCAAACACGTTATTAACTCTTTTAAAGCATGGAATTCTTTTTAATATGGTTAAAATCCAAGTTTTCTTATTTTTAAGTTGTTTCACCACCTTTCGGGTCCCCAAATGTGTCCAAAAAGCTTACAAGTCTATAACTTTATTATTTTCAGCCATTAACATATCATAATACACCCAATATCATCCAAAACTTACTGAAATACCAAGCCTAACTCACGATTTCAACATACAACTCAAGAACAAGATGGAAAGATAGTGATCACACCATTTTCACCCATTACACATGTGTAAAACGTTATAACTCGTGATTAAACATTACAAAAACCTTTTGTAACTTTAAAAGCAGGTTATTAGGAGGTTAGATAACTGATTTTGAGCAGGTTACAAACTTAGCTTCGGAAGATTACAAGATGTGCAAGTTAGATGGTGTAACAACACCCAAAAAGAGGGTTTTCTAGGTTTAATTCGGGTTACACCCATAGAATGACTTATATAACGAGTGAGATACCTTCAAGAACGTTAGAAGCTCCTCAAGAACAAGGTGATAGCAGTAGGCTTCTGTTAGAACAAAGAAAGTAAGGTTTTTGGTAGATAAAAGAAAAATAACACATGACATAGCTTGTTTCGGGTAATATGAAGCTTACTCTTTGTATGGTTCACGATTTGGAGAGTGTGGAGGAACAAAACGATCTGGAAATCTTCGAACAAGGGCTGGAGAAGTCAAAAGTGGTGAATTCATGTATCAAAAGCTCACAAATCTTTTCCTTCTTGCGGTTTTGAGCTTGACCGATGATAGAATGGTGTTGTTCTTCGAAAATGGGCTGGAAATGGTGATGGAACCGTGAGTGTGTGTGTGCTTTCTAGAGTAAGAAACCAAGAGGAAGAGGGAGAGATGAGAGGAGTGTTCAAGTGTTGCATTCAATGGGAGTGGAGGGAGGTGGTGTGTGTAAGTGGGTGGTGTAGAAGGGTGAATAGTGGGTGAAGGGGGGCGGCCGATTTTGGAGGCTTGTGAGGGGTTTTAATTTAAAATTTTAATGGTAAAAAATATTGTGTATTGTTATTTTGTAGTGTAGTGTAGTATTTTAGGTGGTATAATTTAGTTAGTTGCTAAGTATTTTGCATGGGCATACATGCATTAATCCGAAAAATTTGAGTTCATGCACACCTTAATTGTTTCAAATTATGATTTAATCTTTGCATGGGTGACTAATGACTTTCCCAGAACACTAAGTTTCCCTAAGCTAAAGCTTGAACTAGCTAAATCATCACAAAAATGCACATGAAATAACAAAAATGGTAACGACAATCAACAATAATAATAATAATAATGCTAATAGTAATATTGGCAATAATATTAACAATAATATTAATTGAATGGGTAATGATGCAGGTTGATAAGGGTTAGAATTATGACCTAGAGGTCGGTTGTCACATTCTCCCATTGTTTAGGAACATTCGTCCTGAAATTTTAGCTTCGATTAGATTCAGAACGGGTGGGTTTGAAAAGGTGCGGATAACTCTTTCTCATCTCATCTTCTCGCACCCAAGTGAATTCAGGTCCTCGCCTAGAATTCCATCTTACCTTGACCTTGGGTATGCGACTTCGTCTGAGTTTTATGACCAGCCGGTCAGCGATCTCTATAAGCTCTTCCATGAAGTTCAACTTGTCGGTTATCCTAGCTTCCTTCAGTGGTATCTCCATGGTCTTGTCTACCAGGCACTTCTTTAGGTTTGACACATGGAAGGTGTCATGTATGTAACTTAACTCCTGCGGTAGCGTTAATTTATATGCCACGAGACCAATTCTTGTTAGTATCTCAAATGGTCCAATGTATCTCGGGCTTAGCTTTCCTCTTTTTCCAAACCTCACAGTTCCTTTCCATGGTGCTACTTTAGCATTACCCTATCACCCACTTGAAATTCCAAAGGTTTTCGTCTTCTGTCAGTGTATTTCTTCTGATGGTCCCAGTTGGCTGCTCTTAAACGCTCCTTGATTTTACATATCTTGTCGGTGGTCTCCAACACGATGTCGGGTCCCATTACTTGGCTGTCACCAATCTCATTCCAGCTCAATGGTGATCGGCATTTCCTACCATATAGGGCCTCATACGGAGCTGCCATTATACTTTCATGGTAAGTATTATTACAGGAGAACTCTACCAAAGGAAGATGATTGTCCCAGTTCCCACCAAAGTCAATCACGCAAGCTCTTAGCATATCTTCCAGGGTTTGGATTGTTCTTTCACTCTGACCATCAGTTTATGGGTGGTATGCAGTGCTTAGATCTAAACGGGTTCCCAAGGCTTATTGGAGTGATCTCCAGAAACGAGAAGTGAAGTGGCTATCACGGTCGGAGATGATTAACAGAGGCACACCATGCCAGGTCACTATTTCATCGATGTACAGTTGAGCCAGCTTCATCAGGTTGTAGTCTTCTCGAATCGACAAGAAGTGAGCTGATTTAGTTAGCCTATGCACTATTACCCAAATAGCATCATGACCTCTAAAAGTTCTGGGTAGCTTTGTGACAAAATCCATTGTTATGTTATCCCACGTCCACTCTGGCGCATGTCAGACACTTGCCAACATAAACAGCGATGGATTTCTGATCCCAGGCCACTAAAAAAGTGCCTTTAGATCTTGGTACATCTTGTCAATTACGGGGTGAACCGAGTACCTATATTTGTGGGCTTCGTCAAGGATTACCTCTCTAATTCCCCCGTGCTTTGGTACCCACGTTCTCCCTTCATATTTATATATACCATCGCTGCTCAGCTCTAATCACTTCTCCATTCCTGTCAACAATTTCCCTGCTAACTTATTTTCCTTTAGTGCTTCGCCTTGTGCTTCCTTTAGTCTCGCGATAAAGTCGGTGTACACACTCATCCTTAAGGCACAGACGCGAAGAGGTTTTTCTCTTTCTTTCCGGCTCAAGGCATCTGCCACTACATTGGCCTTGCCAGGATGGTAGCGAATTTTGCATTTGTAATCATTCAATAACTCAACCCATCTTCTCTGGCGCATGTTTAGCATCTTCCGATCCAGAATGTGTTGCAAACTTCTATGGTGAGTGTAAATAATGCACTTCGTGCCATAGAGATAATGCCTCCACATTTTGAGTGCAAACACCACGATACCCAATTCTAGATCATGCGTCGTGTAGTTCTTCTCATGATCGTTTAGTAGTCTTGATGCATACACAATTACTTTGTTGCGCTGCATTAGCACGCATCCTAGTCCTTGACGCGAGGCGTCACAATAGACCACAAAGTCCTCAATTCCTTTTGGGAGGGCGAGGATAGGTGCACTACACAGTTTCTCTTTGAGCGTTTTGAACGCTTCATTTTGCTCTCGTTCCCACACAAAGGTTGTATTCTTCTTTGTCAGAGCAGTCAATGGTTGTACAATGCACGAGAAGTCCTTGATAAACCTTCTGTAGATCCGGCCAAACCAAGGAATTGCCTTACCTCGGTAGGAGTTTCACGAATTTTCTAGTCCTTAATAGCGTCAATCTTAGAAGGGTTAACTTGAATCCCATTCTCATTTACCACATGCCCTAGAAATTGGATCTCTCGCATCCAAAATTCACATTTGGAGAACTTGGCATATAATTGGCCATTCTTGAGCAACTCAAGAATCAGCCTAAGGTGATTCTCATGCTCTTCCTTACTACGGGAGTAGATCAGGATGTCGTCGATAAACACGATCATAAATTTGTCAAGATATGGGCGACATACACGGTTCATGAGATCCATAAACGCCGCTGGTGCGTTAGTCAGTCCAAAGGGCATGACCAGATACTCATAATGTCCATATCTCGTCCTAAAGGCCGTTTTGGGTATGTCTTCTTCTCTTATCTTCAGCTGATGATATCCCGATCTTAAATCTATCTTGGAAAAATAACTTGCTCCCTGCAGTTGATCGAATAGGTCGTCGATTCTCAGGAGAGGGTAACGATTCTTTATAGTCAGTTTGTTCAGTTCCCGGTAATCAATGCACATACCTAGGGTTCCATCCTTCTTCTTCACAAATAATACCGGGGCACCCCATGGAGAAACACTCGGCTGAATAAATCCCTTGTCAAGTAGTTCTTTGATTTGTAACATTAGTTCCTTCATCTCGGGAGGGGCGAGTCGGTACGATGCCTTGGCTACCGGTGCAGCACCAGGTAATAGATCTATTTGAAACTCAACCTGCAGGTTCGGAGGGAGTCCCGGTAGATCTTTGGGAAATACTTCTGGGTATTCAGAAACCACTGGAATATCCTTAATCTTCTTCTCCTCTTTAGCCTTTATTACATAGACTATGAAAGCTGGGCATCCCTTTTTAAGACTCTTGGTAGCTTTCAGATGAGATATCATAGGACATAGTGTGTCACTTCCTTCGCCACGAACCACTAGCACTTTCCCGTCGCTCAACGGTATTCTAAGTAGGCGTTCATCACACACGATCTCGACTCTATGCTTAGCCTGCCAATCCATGCCAACAACCACATTGAATCCTCCTAACTTAATAGGCATCAGGTTTATCTTAAATGTGCTACCTTCTAGATTCATTAAACAATCTTTGATGACTTCATTAGTTTCAATAATGTTACCATCAGCTAATTCTACGGTAAACGGACCAGTCAGGATACATGCACTCAAGTCAATCAAAGGCCTAAAAGTACTAGAGAAAAAACTAGCAGTTGCTCCAGTATCAAATAAAACGGTAGCAGGATGGTTGTTAATAAGGAACGTACCATTGACCACATCAGGTTCTTTGCGAACATCGGCTGGTTCCATCACGAATGCTCGTCCCTTAGGCTTGTTGGGTCTGGCTTCCTTATCTCTTCCCAGTTTAGGACACTTGTTCCTCATGTGCCCTAGGTCTCCACATTCATAGCATTGTTTACCTTGCGCATACGTACAATCCTTGATCAAATGACCTGGTCATTTGCATCGGAAGCAGGGCATCGGGTTGCACTCCCCTTGATGATGCAGTTTGCACTTGTTTCAAACGGGCTTGTACCCGAGTAGCTTCTTTGTCCTTCCACCTTGGTCATCGCGCCTCACACCTTCAACTCTTCTTTCTTGACCCGCTACTACTGCCAATCGCTCTCTTCACATCAAACCACTTCCTTTTCACACCCATCGATTTCCTCTTCTCTTCGGTCCTGGTTTGCTCAATCCATCCAGCCCTAACCAAATCATCAGTCAAACTGCTGGTGAAGTCAACCGCAGCTTGCAAGGTTAAAGGTCTGGAAGATCGAACCATTCCCCTGACTCTAGGATGTAGCCCCCAAATGAATCGCGTTACTCCCTTAGATTTTGGTGTCACCAGCTGTGGCACCAGTCGAGACATGGCTAAAAAGCGGTTGATGTGCTCTGTGTAATTAGAACCTTTCATCTCTAGGCTCAGGAATTCAGACTCTAGCTTCTCCAGTTGGTTGACGGGGCAGTATTTGCTGGTTATCAGCTCCCTAAACTCGGTCCAGCTCATTCGGTTAGCAGCGTTCCTTCCCCGGGGCTGAATAACCGTCTTCCACCATTCCAGTGTCGATCCCTTGAGTGACTGGGATGCGAACCTCACCATGTGGTTCATTTTACACTCACTAATGTCTAAGACAGCTTCCATTTCATTGATCCATCGGTACGTCTCTATCACACCCTTAGTGCCATAGAAATCTTTTGGCTTGCATGCCATGAAGGTTTTATAGGAGCATCCATTCTTTAGTGCTTCAGCTTCCTCGTTATTGTCCTCGTTGTTTCCGAATACATCATCACCACTGGGATTACTCTGGTCTGCGTTGATATGGGCTATAATGGTAGGAATAGCGTTAGCAATCTGTTGTGCCACAAGGTTGGCAATTCTTTCATCATTCCCTTGGTTAGAATTCTCTCCACGAGGGGTTCCTGGTGGAGTATGGGTTTGGTTTCTGGTTTGTCTAGCACCTTCACAGCGGCCTTTAGTAGCTCCTCGTCTTCCAATATGGGTTCCTCTCCTAGTCGGCATTCTGATAGCATCATAGATAAATTTTTTTTAGCATCTCATAATTGGTTTCTAGTAGCCCATGCATCATTTACCCTAAACTACCACGTCTTAGAAAGAGGGAGTGTATCATACACACCACTAAATACCTCTAACAAGAAAATGTTTCATTAAATTAGCTTAAGACAATACATTCATAATGGACACGGGTCAATATTCCCAACGCATAACATGACACGTTGCAATTCAATATAAATAGATCAGCAAGATTTTAGCATCAGTTAAAATAGTTTCATAGAGAGATAGAGTTAATAGTGTCAGCAAATATAATTGTCTCAGAGTTATACTCTTATAAGTTGGAAGGTACTATCACCCCCATAATAATAATAATAGTATCAGATAAAAATAGAAATAGTTTCCTTCAACTGTCTAGACGACAGATAATCCCACATCCTCTCCAAGCTCTCACATCCACTTCTTCTTCAACCGCCTTAGCCATCCCGAGTTCTTCTTCCTCTGTTCTTGCTCCAACTGTTAGACCCCGAGCGAAGCCATCATGGCCTGAAACTGGGCAAACTGAGAGGTCCAAGTGGCGTGCTGGAGGGTCAGCTCGTGACGACGAATGGTCTTCAGAATCTCGTCCAGTGCAGCATCGGAGGGACCTACGTCGCTTGCCCGGCGGCTAGACAGGGAGTACCTGTCACCAGCTAGCACACTAGGGTCATCATACATGCTGCGCCTCGGTGGCATCCAGTGTTCGTCATGTGGGTGGTGGTGGAGTGGGTCAAATGATAGTGGTGCAGGTGTCGGAATCCTAACAGGTGGTGGAGGAGGAGGTGGCATCCTAAAGGAGACTGAGGGACCTGGCCTTGCATTCTTGCGTGGGCGGGTGATCACACGTGCACCCCTATCCCCCATAGGTGGGATAGGTGAGTGGGTAGGAGCTGCGACATGAGGTGAATGGGATCGCGTCCGACTCCTGGAGGGGGATATCGAGGAAGAGTCTTCTGACTGCTCGGTGTCGTCGGATGTAACGGATATCCATCCCGGATGGCCGCATCTCCTCATATACTCATCGTACTCCGTTCGCGGTGTCGCCTTCCTGAGGCTCCCGGATGGTGCAGTCCCGTCAGTGGGGTATGTCGGTGCCTTGCTCTTGTCAGCCATAGCTTTGATGTCCTGCAAGATATATCATGAGTAATTTGGTTTCTCATAGCTCATGATTGTAATAATAATAGTACTTATTGTAGTGATGGCAATAGTATCAGATATCCCAATAGTATCAATAACCAGAGGTATCAGTAAGTAATAGTTTCAGATATCAGTAGCTTCTTTAAATAACAACAAGTAGAGTAGTTTATATTTAGGAAAAACCTTTAGACCACTTCAAAAGAAATTTCAGAAATCATAAGTTTCAAACAGAAAAGTTCCAATCATTACCTAAAGGTTCATGTTGGAACTTGCGCGTCCGGTAAATTCATGATTATGTTGATCAAGTGTAATCATCAATTTACCCAACCCGATCATCCCAACACTTTCTCACAAGGACGGTCCTAAGGTATCAAGATTGTAGCCTAGGGTCTTACTATGGTATTCCCGACTTCTGTACAACATTTGGCTCTGATACCAATCTGTCACACCTCGGGCCCAGGTAGGGTGGGACGTCACAGACTAGCAACACATATGGCAGCGGAAACAAACCATCATAAGAGCACAAAAGGAGAGAACATCACATGGCATTAAAGTTTAAAAGGAACTAGGGCTATAAATAGGTCTAGCCTCCAAATGTATCGTACAACCAACATTAAGACAAATTGTATTCATCAAAAATAATTGTAGAGTGTTCAAAATGTTTTAAAATCAAACAAGCCAATGCCATGGTCACGGTGCTAGGTCTAGGTCTTCAACAACCGCTAGAGTTCCTTCATGGATTACCTAAAACATGCTCAAAAAGAAATTGTGTCAACTAAAAAGTTGGTGAATTCAAGTACATAAAGTTTAAAAACAAAAGGATTCAATAGAATCCATATTTGATTTAAAAGAATCATAGATTCACTGTTGTGGGGGATCACAATCAACCCTACACTTAGTCCCGGCTAGCCTCTTCAAAAGTTATGTTATACCGGTTAATCCCGAAGGAAGAATTAAGTCTCAAAACAGTGGACCATACCTGCCAGATGGTTCACCTAGTATCTTAAAAAAAACTTGTCACATGCCACAAACGACCCTGCAGGATCTCAGTGTGGTACCCTTCCCGTTCATCACGGAAGGCACTGTGTGTGGGGGATTCCCTAAGTAGATCTACCCATATAAAACAAGCGGTTCACACAAGAACTAATAATCGTGATACAAATAAGAGCAGGTTCTAACATTAACCCCAACATTCAAGTATCATACAATAACTCATAAAAGGTTTCAATTCAAGCATAGCATGTTTCATCCCAAAAACAGTAGTAAAAACGGAACACTAGCACTCACCTAAAGATTCAAGCAAAGGATTCTTCGTGTACCGAGAATGAGTCTCAAGTCTAACACCCTACCATCAAGATTTAAGTGTTAAGCCATTAATTCTAGGGTTCTGGAGATGCACTAGGTGTGTCATGAGGTTAATGTTTTACTAGCTTTTGGTTTGCTAAGTCTTTATATAAAAAGTTTCCTTTTATAGAAAGTTAGGGTTTCTTAGGAAAGAATACATGATTTACCATGTGGGATCATCTATACAAGTTAGTTTGAGTTTTCTAAATGATTATTAGTCCAAGGGGTCGGTTTTTGAGGTTTGGTGAAATTTACAGTTTAGTCCTCCAAGTTTTCAAAATTTACAATTTCTACCCCAAAGTTTGATTTCTTGCATTTAATAATTTTTATGGAAAAATATTAGGTTTTTGAATTTAAGTAACTTATTTTAAGTAAGTTTACTCCAAGTTTTTAGAATTTAGGTCTGGGTTTAATATTCTTATGTTTTACGTTACCGGTTACGGTAAAACCGAAGGTTTTTAACGGTTAAGCATTGATTTCCATATTTTTAGTCTTAGACCTTTTAAATATTATTTTAATGACATTTTTATAAGTTTCTAATCTGTTAAAAATGTATTTCAAGCTTCTTTTCATTGAAAGCCTTGTTTTTATGTTAAACTCGTTAAAACGCGTTTTTACCCGTAAATAACCGTTTAAAAACTTGTTTGACCAATTTTTCAACACGTTTAATCTTATAGCACTTCACTTACTGAAATAACATGGTTTCCGTGGATTTTGATTTTATACCATTATTTCTATGATTTTTCCTCAAATCGTCACCCGGTTAATACCCGTTTTTAGTTAAAAATTCCTTTTAACTTGTCTTTTGACCATTTAATCAACAAATCCAGTCCAAACACTTTATTAACTCTTTTAAAGCCTGGAATTCTTTTTAATATGGTTTAAATCCAAGTTTTCTTATTTTTAAGTTGTTTCACCACCTTTCGGGCCCCCAAATGTGTCCAAAACACTTACAAGCCTATAACTTTATTATTTTCAGCCATTAACATATAATCATACACCCAATATCATCTAAAAATTACTGAAATACCAAGCCTAACTCATGGTTTCAACATACAACTCAAGAACAAGATGGAAAGATAGTGATGACACCATTTTCACCCATTACACATGTGTAAAACGTTATAACTCGTGATTAAACATTACCAAAACCTTTTGTAACTTTAAAAGCAGGTTATTAGGAGGTTAGAAAACTGATTTTGAGCAGGTTACAAACTTTGCTTCGGAAGATTACAAGATGTGCAAGTTAGATGGTGTAACAACACCCATAAAGAGGGTTTTCTAGGTTTAAATCGGGTTACACCCATAGAATGACTTATATAACGAGTGAGATACCTTCAAGAACGTTAGAAGCTCCTCAAGAACAAGGTGATAGCAGTAGGCTTCTGTTAGAACAAAGAAAGTAAGGTTTGGTGGATAAAAGAAAAATAACACATGACATAGCTTGTTTCGGGTAAGATGAAGCTTACTCTTTGTATGGTTTACGATTTGGAGAGTGTGGAGGGACAAAACGATCTGGAAATCTTCGAACAAGGGCTGAAAAGTCAAAAGTGGTGAATTCATGTATCAAAAGCTCACAAAGCTTTTCCTTCTTGCGGTTTTGAGCTTGACCGATGATAGAATGGTGTTGTTCTTCGAAAATGGGCTGGAAATGGTGATGGAACCATGAGTGTGTGTGTGTTTTCTAGAGTAAGAAACCAATAGGAAGAGGGAGAGATGAGAGGAGTGTTCAAGTGTTGCATGCAATGGGAGTGGAGGGAGGTGGTGTGTGTAAGTGGGTGGTGTAAAAGTTGGAGAGTGGATGAAGGGGGGCGGCCGATTTTGGAGGCTTGTAAGGGGTTTTAATTTAAACTTTAAATGGTAAATAATATTGTGTATTGTTATTTTGTAGTGTAGTGTAGTATTTTAGGTGGTATAATTTAGTTAGTTGCTAAGTATTTTGCATGGACATACATGCATTAATCCAAAAAATTTGAGTTCATGCACACCTTAATTGTTTCAAATTATGATTTAATCTTTGCATGGGTGACTAATGACTTTCCTGGAACACTAAGTTTTCCTAAGCTAAAGCTTGAACTAGCTAAATCATCACAAAAATGCACATGAAATAACAAAAATGGTAACGACAATCAACAATAATAATAATGCTAATAGTAATATTGGCAATGATATTAACATTAATATTAATTGAATGGGTAATGATGCTGGTTGATAAGGGTTAGAATTATGACCTAGAGGTCGGTTCTCACAGGGGAGCTGCAAACATCTGTCTCTTCACTTGTTTTCTTTCACAAGTGGTTCCTTCAAACATCACAGCTGCACTAAAAGATAATAGCTGGATTGAAGCAATGAAGGAAGAGCTTCAAAAATTCAGAAAGAAGAAAGTCTGGAATCTAGTTGATCTACCTGAAGGTCAACATCCAATTGGCACAAGGTGTCTTTTCAAAAATAAACTAGATGACATAGGTATAATTGTGAGAAACAAAGCAAGGCTAATTGCACAAGGATATACTCAAGAAGAAGGGATATACTCTCAAAGGGAAACCAGCCCTTGGACTTTGGTATCCAAAGGATGGTGACTTCACTCTCTACTCATATTCAGATAGTGACTTTGGAGGATGCAACAACAACAGAAAATCCACAAGTGGTAGGTGTCAATTTATAGGACCAAGACTTGTTCATGGTAGTGCAAAAAGCAAAGAAATGTATTTGTATCCATAGCTGAGGCTGAGTACATAGCTGCTTCAGCTAGTTGCTCTCAAGTCCTTTGGTTGCAAAACCAATTACTTGATTATGGTTACAATTTCCTTCAAACTCCAATTTATATTGATAATTCAGTTGCTATGTTTATCACTACTAATCCTGTGCAACATAGTAAAACAAAGCATATTGAAATTAGATACCATTTTTTGAGAGATTTGCTCAGAAAAGTGTTTGATCAAGTTAGTCAAAGTGGATACAACAAATCAGCTTGCTGATTTATTCACTAAAGCCTTTGATTCAGTTAGATTTAATTTTCTAATTGAGTCTCTGGGCATGGTTAATTTAGATTAATCATTATGAACAAAGATAAGTATGTGTCTGTCCTTGTAAATAGTAATCTATAAAACCCAAAAAGATTCAGAAAAACATAAAAAAAAATTTTCCTTCGGAAGATTTATAATTACCTTCGGAAGAAATTTCTGAAACATCTTCCGAAGCTTAGCATATAAATATTGTCTTTCTTATTGTGTCTTTTGATTAAGCATGACATATGTATGGGAAATGATAGTACACTATGCCTTTGCTTACTTCCTGAGTTCTTAAAATCATTAAAGTCTGATCAAAGTTTATTGATATGTGAGTAGATTCATCTTGAATGATAACTACACTAAGAGCATGCCCAACATAATGCAAAAGTGACTGGTTGTGGGAAACTCCATTTTGAGGATACAACAAGTGAGTCTTATTCTGATGTGACCAAATCACTCATCTAAGCACACTATGTACCAAAACTTTATAATGTCTATCTTTGCAAATCATATTCCCTCTATTTTGTGTAAACAAAGACCAGGGTGTATGATCACCATGGTGCACATTTGCAATCAACTGGTGAACAGATCATGATCCTCATCATCCCTCAGTTTTGTGTAAATAAAGACCTGGGTTAAAGACACCTCTGTTTTACGAACGTAAAGACCTGGTGACCTGATGATGATCATATCTTAGCTCTCAAAAGAATCCAATGTGATCAACTGTATATTAACTTCCGAGCTATTACATCAATGCATTCATGAGATGTCAAATACATCTCAAGATAGAACTTATATCTTAAAGTACATAGTTTGTAAGTGTGAAAAAGTGATGATTTTACTCACAAAGGGAGGACAAACTCTTAGTGATTTGAATGTGGAGACCATAACAGTTATTCACTAATAAACATGAAAACATGATAAACAACATGCCTAGTTGATACATTACTCTTGTTTATATTTAAGTGGACAAACATACTTGCAATCAGAACTAGAATCAGGTATCATCTCATCAAATAAATCAAACAGGAATATGCTTGGTGTCATAGTATGATCCCATTCTATGTTTATACATGCTTGTGTATAGTACTTAATTCAATTTTTGAACGTGGACAGTCATGTGTCTTTCATGATATTCTTCTCATAAATTTATAATAAATTCCTTCACTCAATATTGATTAAAAATTTAGGGGGAGTAGGTAATTCATAAAAACAATTTAACAACAAAATTGTCAAATAAATTGTCAATAAGGAATATGAAGGAATTGGAACCTGAGCACTACCTTGGCTGTAGGATACATGAAGTTTTTCAATTTATAACTCTTTTTGTGCACAAATTGTCATGTAAACAAAGTCAACAAGGTCCAATAGCAATAAATGGTTCTATCAGTTGAATAGAACCATACAATCAAAAAAGTTTCAAACTTGTAATTTCAGCATTAGCAGAAGCTACAGTGCGAAACTTGATCAAGTAAAATATGACTATCCGTAGATTGGTAACCTACGGATGAGTTAATATTTAAAAAGTATAATCTATTTTCATAGATTGGTAACCTATAGAAAATCTAGTTATACTTCAATAAAATTTCAAATTTCAGTTTTTAAGTTGGGCATCTGTAGATGTCATACGGAAGAACTGAAATCTGCGGAATAAATAACTTCCACGGAAGAGTAATAACGAAAGTGGGACCCACTTCATTAAATAAATGAAATTAATGTGTCCGAGGGAGTATAAATGATGTTTTTCACTTGGTATTCATTATCCACTTTTACAGAGCCTTTTTGACCTAGAATTCCGTTAGTCAAAACCTCATCCCTCCCTCATCCGACTTCAAAAATAACTCGAACCTTAAACATCAAACAAAGTTTAAATTTGATTTCAGATCTTAATTCCAAGGTAAATCATATCATGAACATCAATAATGAACTGATTGATTCATCATCTTTTGTTTAAATTGTTTGTATCCTCAGAGATGATGTTGTTGTTCTAACCTAATCTTCTTAACTCTTATGAACAGATGGCTAATCGGTTTGCTAGAGAGCATAATGTGTGTGCCTTTCTCAATGTTGATGATCCTGTATCAGAAGGATTTCGAGATATCATCCGTTATTTAAGAAGATCAAGGTTGTTTTATGCCCTATCAGTAGAGCCGGTGATTCATCAATCACACATTCTTGATTTCTGGAACTCGGCTAGAATAGAAAAGGAAGGAGAAGATGAGGTGATACATGCAGATATTGGGAATGAACACTTAAGGATTGATGA
Organism: Flaveria ramosissima; assembly: GCA_025215565.1. Lineage (NCBI taxonomy): Eukaryota > Viridiplantae > Streptophyta > Magnoliopsida > Asterales > Asteraceae > Flaveria > Flaveria ramosissima. Next base: position 84,232,868 of record CM046037.1, read on the forward strand.
ACAGTGTATTAGAAGAAATCTGAACTTGGGAGATATAGAGATAGGTCATCCTGATGTGTTTGAATGAATACATAGAAAAGATTTTCTATCAAATAGGATATGATGGAGATTTTGACAAGGGTGAGATCAAGAAAGGAAGATTATGCAAGACATATAGATTCTTGTGTCACACCTATCTGAAGTGCATTTCCAACCGAAAGTCTGGTCTAGACAGATTTTCAAGGCACATATCATCAGGAATCATTGGTATATTTGAAGGGAGAACTTACAATTACTCAAAGTACATCCTTGGATGTTTGTTTGACCAAATGAGAGTACAGAAGGCAGATAAGACGTACATGTTCCCAAGGTTCCTGCAACTGATCATCATCGATGATATGCCTGGGATAGCAAGAGATGGTGATGTATTTGTGCAAGCATATTTGGGTAGATCTGTTCTGAACAAGATTAGTGGTAAATACCAAAAGGAAGACATGCCAATGTTTGCTCACGTGGCTGATGCTAAGCCAACATCCCACAAGAGCTGGTTTGGGAAGACCAACAAGAGAGTTCATCTGCTGATGCTGAAGAAGTCTCACAGTCCCCTCCTCAATCTCCCATACACCACCATAATCAATCTCCACAAAACCAATCCCCTGTCAGTGAAAACACCCTGCCTATCTCACCTATTCAACATCAATCTCCCCAACCTCAATCTCCAGCCAGTCAAAACACCCAACCAATCTCTCCAGTTCACCCTCAATCACCAATTCAAAACCAGTAACAAATTTTTCAACAACCTCCAAATCCTGAGCATCAATCATTTGAGAGCATTTATACTGGTGAGACTGAGTTAGCCTCACAAGTCAGTACTGTTCAACTATCTCTAACGAAAACTAAATCTCCTGTTCACTCAAATGATACTGAGCCTATATCTCCAATCATTGATCCTCAACAACAACAACAACCACATTAAGAACAGGCAGATCAGGCTGTTGAATCCAGTTCAAGTTCAGCCAGTGTAGCCCCTTATGAAGTGAATGATGATGAGATTGCTGCTCAACATCAAGAAGGGGAAGAAGAAGCCAACTATGTTGATGTGATTGCTTACAATGAAGATGATCTCAGTGATGATGATATTCCAGTCAGCAAAAGTTATCTGGTAGCTGAATACAACAAACTTATCATAAAATCAAACAAGAGGTTGGAGAGAATAAGGGAGATGAAAGGGATGATCAGAGAAACAGAGGATAAGTTGATAACTCGAGAAGATTACTTGAAAAGATTAAGAGAAAATGTTCAAGAAAACAATGAAGTAATTGATGCTTTGCATGAGTTAGTCAAAGAACTCAGAGAGAGTATTGAACATGAGAAGGTTGAAAGAGAGAAGCTTGTGTTGGAGAACAACAAAGGTAAGAAAACTCTGAATGAACAATCTGCTCAGCTAAAAAGAAAAGATGCAGAGATTGATGAGCTGAAAAAGAAGATAAGTGACCTTGAATCAAGTATTCCTATAACAAAACAACCAAAAGAATCTGCTGAGACCTCAAAGCAAATCATTCTATACTCAAGAAAGAGGAGATACTTGGGGAATGTAAAGAAAGTAGTGATTGATGTTGAAAAGTCGCCAAAAATAAACCTACATCTCCGGAGCACACTCCTTCAGTGGATGTTTCAAACTTAAGACCTATATCTCCGAATGACACTGAAAGTGATGATGAATGGAATGAGCTTACTAAAGATAGGTCTCCCAAAGAACACAAAGAATCTAAGGCTGATGACCTTCTGACTACAAATGACATATTAGAAGAAAGGCTTGAATCAACAATGTTTATGACCCTGATCAACCATGGTTTTCCATATGACATGGTTGAGAGGATGAATCTAACTGAAATGAAAGATCTGCTGAAAGAGTTTGAGCTTGCAAGATTTATGATCCCTAATTGTAACTATGAAGCATTCACAACCTTTCAATCAATTCATAAAATCAAGAGGGACTTGGGTCATTATGAAACAACAAAGCTGAGCAAATACAATATTACCTGTTGGCTACAGGGTCACAACTACAAACTACATGAGCTGAAGGGAAGATCAATTGGTGAGCTAAGGAGAATGATGGAGCATGTGATGTCTGTTGAACTTGAAACTGGTGTGAGATTCAGGACTGAAGCTCCAAATCATGCTGTTGATCAACAAAACAAAATCCCTTCTGAGCTTATCACAGTTGAAAGTAAAGACCAGCACAAAAGGATAGAAAAACTTATCAGAGAGCCACGTGCTGTTATACCTGGCAAAGTGTGTCCATTGGGAACAACAGTCAGAGAAATAACCGAACAAAAGTCTACCTTGATAGAGCTGTTTGATCACATCACAACTCCCAGCATTGTGGAAGAAAACAGGATCATGGACTGGAAATATGATCCAGACTGGGATTGTGCAGTCATAAAGGGAACATCTAGAAGGATTGAATACTTCCATGATGTAGAACAAGTACTGCGCATGCCTGAAAGTGACATTAAGGATCTATAGAGCTTAATTATCACAAATTACCCAATTCACTCAAGAGGAAAAGACTTCTTTGTGTCCATAGGAAGACTAAAGACCAAATTCAGAGATGATGTGCTGAAAGAAGCAAGAAGAGAAGATGCCGAGCATAAGAGAAGAATAGAAAGGGTGAAAAGATCAAGAACCAACTCCTCTACATTGGTAAATGATGAGCTTTTGAAGAGGGTTCGATACAACAATAGGAATGCAGCAGCCATTAAAAGCTTTAAAGGGAATCAATATATATATCCCATAACAAAATGGGGATATGTTGAGAAGACCAAAGAATTGGTGCTGCTGAGGAATGCTGAAGGAAAGAAAGCTGATAAGATAAGAATCTTTGATCCAGTGGAGATCAAGTTGCTTCACCAAGCTATACATCATATTTACATGACAAATTCTTCCCAAAGCTAGATGACGAAAGAGCTCAGAATGATCTATGTCTATGTGTGCATATGATTCAAGTAATTGACAAATTGCATGCAAAGGCATGCAAGAGAAGAAGACATGAGGTTGGGCTGCTAAAAGGATCTACCATTGAGGAAGTTTCAGAACTAAGAATCTCAGAAGAATATGAGCTTGAAATAGTGCAAAATATCGGTTTTGAAGACCTGATTACAAGTGTTTAAGCCTAAGGGGGAGTATTGTTAGATCTAAGAACAATAGATCTAGATCATTTTGTATAGGCTTAGAAATTGATCATTAATTATAATGAATATTTGTAATTCATTATTTTGATGTATGTATTATGTATATAGGTTAACCCATATATGTGTTGATTTGTATGTATGATTGCAGGATCAAACATTAGACTTAGTCAACTTCTGAAATTGACTAAATGCAAGAAACATCTACGGATGAACAAATTTGTTCTTCCGTAGATATTCTTCTAACTAGAAATGCATCCGAGGATTTCATACGGAAGAACATCAATGCACACAAGTCTAAGCGAGTTGAGAGATCAAAGACCCACGGATGAACAACTTGTACGATGAAGATATCAAGTGAAGACTCCTACGGAAAGAGAACTCCTGCGAAAGACAAATTTGCTGTGGAAGACCAAACACTTGTACTTAAATGATACAAGTAATTCAAGTCAACAAGTCAATCACGAATTCCAAGAGATTTGTTGTTTCCTTAACAGAAACATGCGTGTCTATAAATAGGAGTCCTAGATTTCACATCAAGAGTATGGGTAACACGAGCAATAGATGGCAACTTACCAACCCTCACATCAATTCACACAATCAAACACAAAACCCTAGCAGTCGTCACATCAATACATCATAAACCTCAACACGTTCGAAGCAATCATTGTTTATAGCATTCATTATTTATTCATCTGTAATCATTAACAAGTTTTAATGAAATACTTTTGAATCAAATATTGTTCGTTTATTTATTGTGTTGATATCATTGTGTTCTTTAGCATTAATAATTATTGTCATTGATTTTTAATAATTAATCAATTAAACAACAAGTAATGATCATTCCGCAATCATTAACTCGATTCCAATCTAACACTAATAATTCCTGATTACGATCCTAGGATTCACAAGAACTATGTTGTCTGACTCTAAGCTGTCCATCACCTTCTAGGCAGAGGCAGTGAACATTGCTTCCTATTTGCAAAACAAAGTTTTAGTAGTTAAGACACATGGTAAGACTCCTTATGAACTTTGGCATAAGAGAAAACCTTTCGTTGGTTTTCTCAGGTCATTTGGATGTCCTTGCACCATCTTGAATACCAAAGATCAAATTGCCAAGTTTGATGAGAAATCAGATGATGGACATTTTATTGGATACTCTTCCCAAGCCAAGGCTTATAGAGTATACGATCTTAGAACTAAAGTAGTTGAGGAGTCAGCCAATGTGACTTTCAATGAGCACACTCACAGTGTGAAGGGTTCAGGTCTTGATTGGCTATTTGATCTTGATTTAGTTACCAAATATTTTAACAAATCTTTTGAGCATGTTTCAGGATCCACAGATATACTACCTACAGGTGATCCTGGTCTAAGATTTGAGCTGAGAAGACCTAAAGCTATACTACTTCAGCTCCAGTTGTAACTAACCCTGCAAATGGAATTCTTATCAGCACTACAATGACAAACTCAACTGATACCTCTGAGGTGCCTTCAAATTCCAGTTTAGAGGCACAAAAATCAGATGAAGGAGCTTCAAATGTAGGATAAAATAGTGGTGGTGACAGTGATCAGGAATTTCTGGATGCTGACAACCACTCCGTTAAAGACAACATCAATGATGTCACACACTCATTGGATCAAGTCTCTCTTGATAAGTGTGCTGATGTGGTGGGTGAATCATCAAGACCAGATCTAAAATTCTCTAATTAAGATCTCTCAAAGCAACATGCTGTGATCCCTCAACTAAGGATTCACAAGTCTCATCCTATCACAAACATCATTGGAGATGTTGACTCAAGTGTAAAAACAAAAGGACAAACCCATGGTACAAATGTTTGTCTTGACTCTTGTTTCTTATCTCGAGCCCAAGAAAATTGATGAGGCTTTAAATGATGGAAGTTGGGTTGAAGCTATGCAAGAGGAGCTGCTTCAATTGAAAAGGCAAAAGGTTTGGAACGTATGTCCTCTTCCTCAAGGGAAGACTACTATAGGAACCAAATGGGTGTTTAGGAATAAGAAGGATGATAGAGGACTTATCATCAAGAACAATGCCAGACTAGTTGTCCAAGGATACACACAACAAGAAGGAATTGAATTCACAGATGTCTTTGCTCCTGTTGCAAGACTTGAAGCTGTTAGAATTGTTGGAGCATATATTGTCATATATAGTGTGTCCGTCGCTTGTCGAATAGTCTAGGCTTATGTAATACACCTGATATATTGTAAACACATGAAACTGGGTCATTCGTAGGAGCATATGCAAATGAGACTCAGTCGTGCGACTGAGCCTTGCTAATGGGCCAGTTGTGCGACTGAGAGATGCGATTGGGACATTCGTAAGACTGAACCATAAGTATGGTCCAGTCGTACGATTGAACCATACGCATGGTCCAGTCGTACGATTGAACCATACGCATGGTCCAGTCGTACGATTGAACCATACGCATGGTCCAATCGCACGAATGGGCCCAGTCGCATCTAATATGGGTCGAGGCCTATATATACCAGTTTCAATGTGTAGAGAGATTAAGGGTTTGGGGAGGGAGTCTGCCCGGGGCCTGGGGCTGCCGGATGAGAGGGGAGGTCATGCTCGATCTCCCCTTGCCAAGAGTATTGATTCTTATGTTGTAACGAGCTTGTAATCATTAGGTTTTACCAATGAAACCATTATATTATAGTTCGTATTATTGATTGTCTCTTGGTTTTTGCTGTTGTTTATCCTTCCGTCAAGAACATGCTCGGATGTTTACCGATCCAGCGACTTCACAATTGGTATCAGAGCCGGTTACTGCTTGAATGATCTAACAATCATTCTAGCAACCCGAGCTCTTGATTTCTGGATCTATTTCAGATTCTTGATGTTATACCCACTTCGTGTTCTTTGTGTTTTGCTCAGATCTTGTTACGTGTGTTGTTTCTATGTTAAAATCGAACTCGAAACCACGTTCCTATGACCCTTGCGAATCTGATGATGTCTATTTTGTTTCGGTTCATGTAAAATTTATCAAATTAGGGTTTTTGTCAGCTTTGGCGGCTGCAGATCTGAAAATCTGTGTGCAGACCCATTCGTGCGACTGGACCATGCTAATGGACCATTCGTGCGACTGGACCATGCTAATGGACCATTCGTGCGACTGGACCATGCTAATGGACCATTCGTGTGACTGGACCATGCTAATGGACCATTTGTACGACTTAACCATGCTAATGGACCATTCTATGACTGGAATGCGACTGGACCAGTCTTATGACCAGTCATGCTACTGGACCAGTCTTATGACCAGTCATGCTACTGGACCAGTCTTATGACAAGTCATGCTACTGGACCAGTCTTATGACCAATCATGCTACTGGACCAGTCTTATGACCAGTCTCACGAATATATCATTCGTATCATCCATTCACATGAATGTGATATTTTTCCTCCACGTCAAACGGATGAACGGTGTTCCAGACCAAAAAATAAAAAAAAAGAGTCTGGAACTACCTTTTGCACAGATTTGAGGATGAGCAAAGCACATTCACCCCGAGATTCTTTTGTCAAATAAGTTCGATGGATACCCCATTATTCATTGGACTTCAAGAATAGGTGAATGTAGAGAACACAAAAGAGAGAAGAGAAGATGTCAGCAGTCGGTGCTGATTTTGTGGGGTAGTCAGGAGCATCTGACTATTTATGGGCCAATAAAGTTATATCTATCCGCACAGAAAGGATTCTCATTCTTAGGGGGAAACCATGTATAGAGAGATTGAAGACGCAATCAGAAAGTGATGATATGAGCCGGTTTCCGATGAAGAATCTGAGTGCACGCTGATTTGGTTGAGATTGTCAGCTGTGGATTGGAACCTTCTACCTTTTGCCCAATACACCGTATGAAGACGCCAAGAGAGCACAACGTATATATATTGGGATATGCTGAATGTGAGGGGGAATTTCTGCAGGTGTTAATGTTAATCAGGTTAGCCTGTGTGAAGATTGAAGCAATGGAAAACTGTTCATGTCATTATCTGGAAAAATCAGTCATATGGGAAATCTTGATGCTATGATGGTGTTCTGCAAAGTAAACGAAAGCTATTGTGCCTAAACTCATTTTCAGGGATAGTGTGGCAACCTGACGGATCGGCAACGTTGGCTAATATGGTTTTCGTTTGATTCTATTGACAACCAGAGCAAAGATTGACTGAAGATTGTAAGAGGTGTTATCTACTATTCGCAAGCAACATCCAAGGGGGAATTTGGTGGAGCATATATTGTCATATATAGTGTGTCCGTCGCTTGTCGAATAGTCTAGGCTTAATGTAATACACCTAATATATTGTAAACACATGAAACTGGGTCATTCGTAGGAGCATATGCGAATGAGACTCATTCGTGCGACTGAGCCTTGCTAATGGACCAGTTGTGCGACTGAGAGATGCGATTGGGACATTCGTAAGACTGAACCATAAGTATGGTCCAGTCGTACGATTGAACCATACGCTTGGTCTAGTCGTACGATTGAACCATACGCATGGTCCAATCGCAAGAATGGGCCCAGTCGCATCTAATATGGGCCGAGGCCTATATATACCAGTTTCAATATGTAGAGAGATTAAGGGTTTGGGGAGGGAGTCTGCCCGGGGCCTGGGGCTGGCGGATGAGAGGGGAGGTCATGCTCGATCTCCCCTTGCCAAGAGTCTCGATTCTTATGTTGTAACGAGCTTGTAATCGTTAGGTTTTATCAATGAAACCATTATATTATAGTTCGTGTTATTGATTGTCTCTTGGTTTTTGCTGTTGTTTATCCTTCCGTCAAGAACATGCTCAGATGTTTACCGATCCAGCGACTTCATAAGAATATTCTTAGCTTTTGCTGCATCCAAGGATTTCAAGGTCTACCAACCTGATGTCAAGTGTGCTTTTCTTTATGGGGTGATTGATGAAGAGATATATGTCAAACAACAACCTGGGTTTACAGATCCTGGTCATCCTGATTATGTCTGCAGGCTTGATAAAGCTCTATATGGGCTGCACCAAGCACCAAGGAAGTGGTATGAGACTCTATCTTAGTATCTCTGTCAGCATGGATACAAAAGGGGTACTATAGATGGAACTCTCTTCATCAAAGTAATAGAAAATGACTTAATGCTAGTACAAGTATATGTAGATGACATTATCTTCGGGTCAACTAATCCAAAGCTCTACAAAGACTTTGAGAAGCTGATGAAGGATAGATTTGAAATGAGTGCCATGGGGGAACTCAATTTCTTTCTAGGAATTAAAGTGAAGCAAGTTGACAGTGGCATCTTCATAAGCCGATCAAAGTATGTACAGGACATACTTAAAAGATTCAGCATGACTGACTATAAGGTTGCTAAGACACCCATAGACAGAAACCACTCTCTTAAACCTGATCTTGAGGGGTGGTGTGTGGATGAACATCTCTACAGGGCTATGATTAGGTCTCTTATGTACCTCATAGCTAGCAGACCTGATATCATGTTTGCCACATATATTTGTGCAAGATATCAAGCCAACCCCAAGATGTCACACCTAGTGACTGTCAAGAGGATTTTAAGATATCTCAAAGGTGCCTCAACACTTGGCCTTTGGTATCCAAAGAATTCTGACTTCAATCTGTATGCATATACAGATAGTGACTATGGTGGCTGCAATATGACTGCAAAGTCTACAATAGCGGGATGTCAGTTCTTTGGTGGAAGGATAGTCTCATGGCAATGCATAAAGCAATCATGTGTCTCTGCAACAACTACTAAAGCTGAATACATTGCTGTTGCAAGCTGCTGTGATCAAGTGCTTTGGATTCAGGATCAGATGCTAGATTATGGATTCAACTTCAAAGAGACTCCTATCCACATAGAGAACAACAATGCTATCTCTATTACAGAGAATCCTGTGCAGCACTCAAGGAGAAAACACATCAATATCAGGCATCATTTGATTAGAGATAACTTTGGAAAGGGATTAATCAAACTAGTCAAAGTTAACACAAATGAACAATGTTCACCAAAGCTTTTGATGAGCAGATATTTAAGTATCTTATATCAGCTATTGGGATGATTAACTTTGAGTAGCTTTTCTTAAAAACTTAATCATACTATTTCTAAAATTTGTGTATCCTAAGTTGTCTATTTTTATCACCTTCATAAGCCCTTGTTTACTCTGGAGGCAAAATTCTTTTCGAAAGCATTCCTTAGATTGTTGAAAAAAAAATTTGATCTTTTTATTCTTCGGAAGATATGCATTTACCTTCAGAAGAAATTTAAGTCTTCAAAACAAACAACTACTTAAGAAAATTTACCTTTGGAATAAATTTCCAAAATATCTTCCGAAGCCTAACAATATTCCTAAGTACTTGTATGTTTTCAAGAACAATTTTCTTCCAAAAGCAATTAACTCTCGGAAGCTTTATTAAAACTTCCAAGTCTTAATCTCTTCCGAAGAAAATTTTTCTAAACTTTTGGAATATATTCCGAAGTCATTTTGGCTTTGGAAGCTTTTCATCAAAACTTCCGAAGTAAAATTACCTTCGGAAGATTTTAGACTTCCAATAAAACTACTTTTTGGGCAAGAGAAAACTACTTTTCAGAGGTACGACTGACATCCGGATTTCAAAGTTTATCCTCTTTCATTAACCTTGTCTGAGATCTATTTCATATATATACCCAACGGTTCCCCCTCTTTCACTCTCTTCTTCATCTGCACTATTCCAAAACCTAAATTCACCCACAAACCGCCTTTGTTCTTCACTTTCTTCACCTTTAAGCTTTCTAAAATGGCCAACCTAAACTGAAGAAACGACCCTGATTTGTCCATGCAACTTTACAGGCAACATAATCAGGTTGCTCTTTTGAACTCTGAGAAAGATTCTAGTTTCTCAGAGGTTTGCTGATTTCTGGATTTATCCAACTACTTCACCTCCCTGACCATTGATCCTACACTCTATGAGGATCATCTGCTTGAGTTTTGGAAGACCTGTCAAGAGGTCATAATGGATGGGGAGAAGGCATTGTCTGCAACGGTGCAGGGGAGGACAATCTTCATCACTCCAACCATCATCAACACTCATCTTCAGCAGGATGATGAAGAAGGTGAATTGTACTTCCCAAAGGAAGCTGTTAACCACTCCTTTCAATAGATGGGCTATGAAAGAGATTTCTCTGTAAAGACCTTTAGGAAAGGAAAGGTCTCATCCCAGTGAAAGTACCTGCTTCACGTAGTCATCCACAGCTTGTCCAACAAGCATGGCGGGTGGGACCAGATTCCTGAGGATCTCTCCATCATAATGCATGGAATGGTTCAAGGGGTCAAGTTCAAGCACTCTCAATTTGTCTATACAAATCTACTTGCAAACTTGGACTCCTTAGAGTATTACATGTTTCCTAGATATGTTTAATACATTCTCAACTGTGAACTGGGTTCACAGTTGAGGGAAAAAGGTAATATTCTTAAATTAGGACAGATGAAGCCCGACATCTTTAAAATAATAAAGAAGCCAATTGTTGGCTTCTATGGGGTAGAAACAGCCCTTGTTCCCAAAATGTTAGAGCTCATTGCTTAAGGTGACAACCTAGCAACACAAGCTAGCGTTGATCCACACCTTCTCCCTTTCAACCACCTAAGCAGCCTCAAACCATCCTCACCCACCAAAGAAAATCCAAACGAAACCCTGCATTAGCTATTTAGCTTATGCAGGCCCCCATATCACTACCCATACAGGAAGAAGTGGACACTGGAGCTCCCACTTCTCCTGAGGAGCAAACCACTCCCATCTCATCAAGAATCAGTGTTGAGTTTCCTCATGCTCAGCCTGATGAGCTCATTAGCCCATCAGCCTTAAGCATTCACTCTGAGTCTCAACACTCAAGTGAACAACCTTCAGGGGAAAGTTACCATCCCCAGCCTCTAGATCTCAACCAACCTATTCCTAACCTTGAGTTCTATGATGATGAAGATATGGAATTCAGTGAGTACCATGAGTCTCTCTGTTAGTTCTCTAGAAAGATTAACATGTTGTCTTTATGTGTCTTTTTACTATTTGTAATAGTATAGGGACTAGTTTTGTAATTTGTTAGTTCCATTTGTTTCATTATAAATAGCTTAGACTTGTTGCAGGTAGTAAGAGACGAGAGTAGTGAACGAACAATAGATTCATAACTGCTTACTTACTTTGTAATTGTCTTTGCTTGATATTAATGAAACTATGAATTTGTTGATATCTTGCTTGATTTGATTACTTTGTTTGTATTTCTTTGAATTATGTTCATACATCATCACAGATTGGTACATTTGATCCTATCAAATGATATCAGAGCTCCCATTGATCCTATCAATTGGTATCAGAGCTCCCATTGATCCTATCAATTGGTATCAGAGCTGTTGGTAGCTGTTAGTTGAGTGATTTTTAAGTTTTGTCAAACTTTAAAACTCAAAAAATTCACTGAATCTGTGATTGATAGACAATTCAATTGAAAATTTTTGGATTTCAAATGTGTTTCATCATCAGAACATGTTTTGAACCACAATCAGCAGTTAAATTCATCAAATTCGAGATAATTTGTTGAATTTGTGTTCGAAATGTTCACTATTTTTCGAACTGAAAATCATAAAATTGATTGATTTGTTGTTGATATTGAAAGAAATTGATGTTAGAAGAATGATTATCGGTATAAAACATGTCTAATTGGAAAGTTTCAATCCAATTCATCAACTTTTGAAGAATTTCAGAAGATTTGAGTTAGTTACATTCACATAAACATGATGAATGTGGCGCATTAGAGTTGAGATTTGCTGAAAAATTGTCTAAGTGTTAGGCGTTTGACTACTGTTTAGTCGCATTAACACTGTTTAGAGAGAAAGGACCATACATTCCTATAACCACTGATGGGCCTGACAGAGGGTTTGTTTATACTAAAGATTCTCAAGAACCCTATCCCGAAGATGGTCTTCAAGGAGATGATTTGAGAAGAGTAAGGAATGATATCAAAGCATATTCCTTGATGTGTAAAGGACTACCACTGGAAGTTCTTGCAAGGCTTGATGGATATCAAACTGGATACACCATATATAAAGCCTTAAAGATCATTTGTGAAGGAGGCAAGGAGATTCAAAATCTCAAGAAACAAAAGTTGAAAAGGCAATTAGAATTGTTTCAACATTTGTCTGGAGAAACCATAAATCAGATGATGAACAGATTTGTTCAACTTACAACTGAGATGTCAACAGCTGGTATTAAGCCTGATCTTGAAGATCTAAATCTTTGACTACTCAATGCTTTACCCTCATCATGGAAACAAACAGTAACCTTACTAAAGCATACGGAGAAGTTCCCTATGGATCTAGATCTACTTATTGCCAAGATAGAGTCAGTAGAGATTGATGAAAGGTCAAGGAATAATGATAGAGCAACATCATTTCTCAGTATCAGTTTGTTGCTTCTCCTGCAAACACTATTGAAAATGCATTCATGGCAAAAAGTGAGAAAATTACAGAAGAAGAGGGAGATTTATTTGTTGGAGCAGGATTTTTCACTGATTCATCATTTACTAGTGCTCCTGCTTATACAACTCAGTCTCATTCTCAATCTCCTCCTAAATCTCAGTCTCAAACATCTAATGTTCAAACACAGACTTCTTCATCTAACTTTGCTAAATCTAGCAAAGTTAAAGATGTGATAAACATCCTATTAGAGGATGAAGAGTCTAAAACTGTATTCATTGCATTTATGGCTAGTTTTCAAGCATATCAAGGTAGCCATTTAACTCAATTAGACCTTGTTTTGCAGGATTTGTTTGAAATGGATCCTGAAGATGTTGAAGAGATGGACTTAAACTGGCAGATGGTGATGATTGCTTACAGGACACAAAAACACTCATATGTCAACAGGAAGTACAAGCCAAGTGCTAACAAGACTGTTGGGTTTGATAAGTCAAAATCAAGGTGTTTTAACTGTAACAGTTATGGACATTTCTCCAGAGAATGCAAAGCTCCAAGGAATAATGGAGGAAATGCTAAATCAAGTTCTAGCAATCAAAGGTTTCAACCAGCTTAGAAAACTTTTCAAAAGCCTTATCAAAGTCTTCCTATGCTTGAGCTTAAAGATGAAACAAAATCATCTGATGAAACCAAGAAAGCTTTAGTAGTTAGCATTAAAGAGGTTATGATTGGATGCATATGCTGAACAGTTTACTAATGATTTAACATCAAGTTTATCACTTGTTGCAGAAATCCAGGGAGAAGATTGGTCAGAAAATAATGATCCAAAGGTGGAAGGTGAGAATGAAGAAGATGACTATGATTGGAGTGACAAATCTGATCCTAAGGAGGATACAGATGAAGTAGATGACTATGATTGGAGTGACAAATCTGATCCTAAGGAGGATACAGATAAAGTAGCTCTAATGGCACAGTCTGATCAACCTAAGGTTGACACTTCATCTTCAAAATCTGAAACCTTATCTCCGAAATTCCCTGAAATCCCATTTGAAGTGAGGGAAAAACTCTGCACAAAATCATGCTATGAACATGTTGAATACTGTAGAAACTACTCATATAAAATCTGTGAGAAACTAAAACAAGAAGAGTCAATGCATAACAAACTAAAATCTGATCATAAAACAGCAGATCAAAAGATTATTTCTCTACAAACTTCATGAAACAAAACACTAAAAGAATTAGAAATTGTTTCTAAACAATTGGAAGAGATGATCAAAAATCTTGAACAGGAGAAGATAACACATGCTGCTACTCAAATGGATCTTGCTAAAGTAAAAAGTTCAAAAATGATTGTAGAAAAACTGGTAAGTGAGAGATAAGATAAACAGAAAGCAGGGTTAGGTTTCACTCATGAACCTATGCCTGAATCTATTACAAACACTTTACCAGAGAACTTTAATACACATGATCATTCTCCTGAGAATAAAGCTAAACTTAAAGCTTTTCAGGTCAAAAACAAGAATTCAGAAGAAGAAAAGGAAAATGTACAAGTTTTTGTTGAAAATGATAAAGAAAAGATTAAACATGATCATCCAATCAAGATAAAATCTTATGAACCAAAACAAACAAAACAAAACACTTCTGATCAAATTCATTTTGTATTAGAAGAAGTGAAAGTTCAAAGCAAAGATAAAGATAAACAATAGGTAGGAACATCAGAAGATTCAAACACTATTAATCTAAAACAAGTTCAATCTGAAAAGGAATCTTCTTCTGACGATGTTCAATCTGGAAGTAAACCAAGTTCTTCTAAGTCAAAAAATCAAAGAAGAAGAAAGAAATCATCAAAAACAAAATCTGAACAAAACAAAAGTTCAGAAAAGTTGATTAAAGCAACAAATCAGGCAACAAAACTTAAACTGATAAAATTTGTGTCAGCCGGTTTGTTAAATATAAATTCTCTTCAAAACAACAAGGTAAATACTATGAACAAATCTCACTCTGATCTGAAATCAAGTTCAGATTCTAAGACTTCTGCTGTAGCAAAAAGATTTGTTCCTAATGAATTCAAGAAGGAAGTTCATGTTAAACAGATGCAAAATAATTGGGCACAAAATCAAAATATGAAAAATGAAAAACAACAGTTAACTATTTGATACCAAAATATAAAAATGAATCAAATACAGTGTCAATGTCAAAAGTTAACAAATAGTTGTTTTTAACTCCACAAAAGTACTGTGAAATATGTGATATGAAAATCACAATACTGCTGAGTGCTATTTCAACAAGTACTGTCACATATGTGACATGAGAAATCATTTCACAGCAGATTGTTATTTTAACATATACTGTACTTATTTTGATGAGAAGACTCATAATATTGCAAATTGTTATTTTAGAAAGAGATCACATACTAGAGGATTTGCAAATTCAAACATGAGCAAAGGTTATGTAAATCCTCAGTATATGAGAAATCAAACTGATGGATTTCAAAAATTAACTAATCAACCTTCTTTAGGTTTGAGATCTTTTCAAAAGAACAATTATGTGAGATCTAAACAAAATGTGCAAGAATAATTCATACCAAAATCTGTAAGATTGACTAATAAAAAAGTTAGTCATCAGTACATTTCAAAAATTGATCAATCAAATGGTATGAATGTTCTCAAAAATAACTCAAACAATTTTCAAAACAATTTTCAAAACAAGATTGGTAAATTCATCAAGAATAAACCAGATTTGAATAATCTTTATTACAAACAATTTACCATTGTTGATAAATTTGGAAAACCCAAGACCATCTCGGCTTGGGTGGATATCTCAACTTAATTTTCTTGTTGTGCAGGTACGCCCAAGAAGACCACTGAATACATGGTATGTGGATAGTGGGTGTAGCCGGCATATGACAGGCAATCCTGCCCTTGTTACAAGATTTTAAGTTAAAGGATGGAACACACGTCCCATTTGGTGGTGATGCAGGAGGAAAAATAACAGGAGAAGAACAGTATCAAATGGGATAATAAGCTTTGAAAAAGTCAACTTTTGTTCACAGTGTGACTTTAATCTTTTAAGTGTATCCCAAATATGTGATAAATCATACTCTGTTCTATTTGATGATTCATTCTGTTATGTTTTGAGCCAGGTTTTCAGATAAGCAAGATTGGGTAATTGTTACAGCTGAAAGGGATAGAGATGTATACAAGCTGGAATGTCTCAAGGATCCTTCAACTGAAACAACATGCCTAATTGGTAAAGCATCAAATGATGAAAGCCAGCTTTGGCATAGAGTCTCGGACATTCAAATTTCAAGAATATGAACAAGCTTGTATCAGGAAATCATGTCATTAGACTTCCATCTAAGAAGTTTGCAGTGACTGATTACTGCTCAGCATGTTTGAAAGGAAAGCAACACAAAGCGTCTTATAAGACCAAGCTCATAAACTCAACTTCCAAACCTCTTCAAATGTTACATATGGACCTTTTTGGACCAACAAATGTCAAGAGTATTGGTCGAAAATCATATTGTTTAGTTATCATTGATGACGACTATGCAAGATTTTCATGGGCTTTCTTTTTGTATGCTAAATCTGAAACGGCTGATTTGCTGAAAGAATTTATCATTAAAGTTGAAAATCAATGAGAAATAAAGTGAAAATAATAAGAAGTGATAATGGAATGGAATTCAAAAATGCTAACATTGAATGTTTTGTGCACAAAAAAGGATAGCTCATCAGTTCAGTGCTCCCAGGACTACTCAACAAAATGGAGTTGCTAAAAGGAAGAATAGAACACTGATTGAAGCTGCTCGTTCTATGTTAGCTAACGCAAAAATTCCTATCACTTTTTGGGATGAAGCTATATCAACTGTGTGTTTTATTCAGAACAGAATCTTAATTGTGAAAGATAAAATGAAAACTCCATATGAGTTAATGTTTGGCAGGAAACCGAACATAAACTTTTAAAAATCATTTGGTTGTCCTGTTATGATTCTTAATTCAAATGATCAACTAGGAAAATTTGAAGCAAAATCTGATAATGGATTTTTCGTTGGATACTCATCTGTTTCAAAAGCCTATCGAATGTACAACTCTAGGACGAATATAATTCTTGAAACATTCAACGTTAAATTTCTGGAAAATTCTTTTCCATTAGTTTCAAATGGTCCTGCCTGGTTATTTGATTTAGATTCATTATCAAACTCTCTTCAATCTAACTTGTTTAATCAATCAAATTGTCTTGATTCTACAGTTAAGAAGAACTCTAGAGGAGATTTTGGATCTTTCAGTGAGGATTCAGATTTTGACGACCCAGATGATTCTAGCTCATACTACCCATTTTTATCATTTGTCAAGGACTCAACAATACGATTCAATGACAATAATCATGATAATACAGCTTCAGATCATTCAGTCTCTTTTGATCAGGAAGGATCACAACCAATTCCTAATGATGGTAATGAGTTTGTGCAACCTGAGTCTGGAAAATCATCCATCTCTGGTGATGCAGTTGATACTGGTAACTTTGATTACTTTATTAACTCACCAACTCAAGTTCCAAACTTCAATCCACATTCCTCTAATTTGTTACATCAGCTTTCCAACTTAAACCAAACAAATCTGGATGTTAATGTTCAATGTGATGAGATTCCAACATCTCGTATTCACAAGAATCATCCAATTTCTCGGATTATTGGTCCATTTAATGAGAGAACAACAATGAGTAAATCAGAACAAGCAAACTTGTGCTTATACTCTTGTTTTCTTTCTCAAATTGTTCCTAAAAATGTTACCGAAGCATTAAAGGACAATGGTTGGATAGAAGCCATGCAAAAAGAATTACTTCAATTTCGCAAACAAGAAGTGTGGAATTTAGTGGATTTACCTGAAGGAGAAAATGCTATATGCACGAAATGGTTGTTTAGAAATAAGACTGATGATCGTGGTGTAGTAATAAGGAACAAATGAAGACTTGTTGCACAAGGGTACACACAGGAAGAAGGGATAGATTATGATGAAGTGTTTGCACCAGTTGCAAGACTTGAATCCATTCGAGTTTTCCTGGCTTATGCTTAAATCATGAAATTTAAGGTGTATCAAATGGATGTAAAGGGTGCATTTCTATATGGTCCTATCACTGATGATGTGTTTGTGAAGCAACCTACGGGCTTTGAGGATGCAGAAATTCCACATCGAGTATATAAGCTGAGTAAAGCTTTATATGGACTTCATCAAGCCCCTAGAATTTGTATGATACATTATCACAACACTTAATCCAACATGGATACACAAGAGGAAAAATTGATCCAACTTTATTCATAAATAAGGATAATGATAATCTCTTATGTGTACAAGTGTACATTGATGATATCATATTTGGTTCTACCAGTCTAAAATTATGCAATGAATTTGAAGAAATCATGAAATCTCGGTTCCAAATGAGTTCTATGGGAGAGATTAAATTTTTCCTTGGACTTCAAGTCAAGCAAACTGACAATGGAATTTTTATCAATCAAGAGAAGTTTGTTGACAAGCTCTTGAAGAAATTTAAGTTGCAAGACTGTCAGTCCATACGAACTCCAGCAGGTGTTAACACCAAGATTGAACCTGATCCAAAGGAAAATCTATTGACCAAACGTTATACAGATCAATGATTGGTTCTTTGATGTATCTTACTGCATCTAGACAGACATTATGTATGTTTTTGTGTTTGTGTCAGGTATCAATCAGACCCGAAAAAATCTCACTTAATTGCTGTCAAAAGGATATTCAGGTATCTCAAAGGTAAACCAGCTTTAGGGCTTTGGGGGTCCTTACGAGGGTAACTTTGAACTACATGGATACACGATAGTGATTATGGTGGATGTTGTCAAGATAGAAAATCTACTTCGGGTGGGTGTCAATTTCTTGGTTCCCGATTAGTCGTGGCAATGTAAGAAACAAACAAATGTCTCTTTTTCAACTACAGAAGCTGAGTACATTGCTGCATCAGCAGGATGTGTTCTCAAATCCTCTGGTTGCAAAATCAACTACTGGATTATGGGTTCAATTTTCTTAAAACACCTATTTACATTGATAACACTGGCTATGTTCATTACAGCTAATCCTGTTCAACATTCAAAAACAAAACATATCAAAATTCGATATCATCATTTCTCAGAGATAATTCTGAAAAAGGATTAATCATATTGATTCAAATTGCAACGAAAAAACAGTTGGCGGATCTATTTACTAAAGCCTTCCTACCAGGACGGTTTGAGTATTTAGTGGAGTCAATTGGTCTTATTAATCATATGTGAACTCTCTAAATCAAAAGATCATCATAAGTGATCCTCTCAATGTTAATTGTCTGTTTGTATTTTGTGTTTGTGTGTTTTTTGTTTTCTTAGAAAACCAAATACAAAAGTATAAATCAAAACTCAAAAAATAGAGTCTTTTTCTAATTGTCAGTTTATTTTTAGAAAAGAATATGTTTATGCAATATGTGAGAAATGATAGTACATTAATGAGATCAATTGCATATTTCACTCATTAATAAAGTCTGACATGATCAGATATGATGTGTAGACAATATCATGCTACTATACTGAAAAGGTAAATTCTTGTGATTACACTAAATCTTTAAGCTTGCGTGTATTCATCTGAGTACTTTTGAGATGTATTGGCTTATCAGATTGATTGCTAGTTAAGTTACACCACTCACACCTGATGGTAATATGATTAATCATGAGATCTGTTACAAGCATCATATCACTTCTCTGTTATGAGTCATCATAGACCTGAAGTGCTGAGATATCCTTTGTTGTAAGTCATTACAGACCTGGATTTTCTCTTTGATGCAAAAGATGCCAATGTGCACAAACTATTCAAATGGATAGTTAGAGCTGATCAAATGGTTATCCATGATCATTCTCTATTATATTAAGTAACATGAACTCTGGTTATACATATGTTTCAAGTAACAAGTGGAGTATGTGTTCTTTCTTGCATGTCTTGATGATAGTTGAGCTCTCTAAGTCTCTCTATGATTTACATCATGTCATATCTAAATATACCCTAATCAATCCAAGAATTGAAAAAGTAAGTGAGTTGATATCTTGTCAAAAACACTCATTTTCTGCCCTTAGATCTTGTGTCTCCTTTGCTGTGATATCACTGACCTGGAACACACTTGATCAGGATTTATTCATTGTCTATGACTATTCACATTTTTTTTATTTTAATGTGCTGATCTTCATTGATATGATCTCACTGCAAACATTAATTCATTTGGTTATATTAGAATTTGATTCTGCTTTCATTTTGATTTTATGCATGTTTTCTATGTGTGAAGGCAATGTAACAATGAGATGGTTGATCTTATTATGTTATCTTAGGAAACTTATAAGTTGTTCAAACTTAAAAGTTTAGGGGGAGTAATAAATGGAAGAGTTTTTCTCAGAAAATCAAAATCAAAGTTAAAATGTTGAATTGAAAGGATGATGCTATATGTTCAAAGTGTATGTGAGTTTGATAATGTAACTTTTGAAAATGATAATATGAACCAATATAAATTTGCAAGTGGAAATGCTTCTTTCAAAAGTTGAAAAATAGATATTGATTTTGTTTTGAGACTAAAATGAAGGGAAAGATATTTTTTAAAAAAAAGTTAAACAACAAGTGAAGATTTAAAATTATTAAAATTAAAATTGAGTGTGCAAAATGTAAAAAGTTCAAATTTGAGGGACTAAAAGGTAATTTTGGGAAATTCAAAAATATGCTTAAAATGTTTCAATATTAGTATGAAATATTACTAATATGTTTAAACAGTGTGCAGGTGAAGAATTTTGAAAAACACAAGTGTAAGACTCATGAAAGTCAACTCAAGTCCACTCAAGTCACTCATGCGCCTAAATAGAGTTCATACGTCTAAATAGGAGCAGGGTGAACTTTCAGGAAATATACAAGTGTTTGGGCGTTTTTCATATTCCCATGCGCCTAAATAGTTGCAATAAGTCCATGAGTTTAACCAAGTGTTTTGGCGTTTTACACAAACCCATGCGACTAAACAGTGATAATGAGTCTGATTTTAACCAAGTGTTGGACGTTTTAAATGTCTCATGCGTCTACACAGTGTTGAAATGTTTCAAGTTACAAGTTAGACGTTTCAAGAATTTCATGCGGCTGAACAGTGCAAATGCACCTGAACAGTGCAAAAGCGCCTAAACAGTGCTTATGCGTCTGTACAGTGCTCGTGCGACTGAACAGTTCTCATGCGTCTGAGTCAATACGCACAAACAATGCTCATACGTCTCATTATTTTGTGAATTTTAGGATTTCTTTGAGTGCAGAAGATAGAAGATAGAAGATAAAAGCTGAAAATGAAATAGAAGATGAAAGATAAAGCTGAAGAAAAGATAAAAAGAAAATAAGATTGAAGATTTTGAAGACCGAAGACCATGTAAATCTTAGGGGGAGTATTGTTAGTTCTCTAGAAAGATTAACATGTTGTCTTTATGTGTCTTTTTACTATTTGTAATATTATAAGGACTATTTTTGTAATTTGTTAGTTCCATGTGTTTCATTATAAATAGCTTAGACTTGTTGCAGAGAGTAAGAGACGAGGAGTGACGAACAACAGATTCATTACTGCTTACTTACTTTGTAATTGTCTTTGCTTGATTTCAATGAAACTATGAATTTTGTTGATATCTTGCTTGATTTGATTACTTTGTTTGTATTTCTTTGGATTGTGTTCATACATCATCACAGATTGGTACATTTGATCCTATCAAATGATATCAGTGCTCCCATTGATCCTATCAATTGGTATCAGAGCTCCCATTGATCCTATCACTCTCTACTCCTCCCCTACTCAAAGAGAGAAGAGTACTCCTGATTCTCCCATATCTAGCCCACATCATCTACCCAGTACTGAGGTGGATCTCCCTGAACCTATTCAGGAGGTCCATATGGAAGAGGCTCTCACTTCTGCAAGTGATTACATCATTAAGACCTTAACCATGGCAACTCAGCCCATTGACACTTCACTTGAATCTATCAATGAGCAGGGGAAATCTAGCAGCCAAGAACATGATGTTGGTGGTGAGAGTGACGACTTTGGTCCAATTCTCTCATCCCCCAAAGATTCTTCTAATGATGATGAGGAGAACTTGAGACTAAAGGTGTAAAAACTGTCATAAACATGCACTTACCTAGTCTCTAAAGTTAGTCACTTGGAATCTCAGGTGACTACCTTACAAAATAGGGTCAATGATTAGTAACTTGAGATATCTTATCTCAAGGACCAACTAGCTGGGAGACCTTTTAGGAGAGCTCATCCAGGAACACAAGAACCTGTGGATGTGATTGACCTAACTCCTAGCTCACGTATGCAAGAGGGTGATGCTACCAAAAAAGGGGAGAAATTCATAGCAATCAAAGAACCTGGGAGTTCTTCATAGAGTATGGACATTGAGGACTCGCCATCCTCACTTGCAATTGTCCATACTCATCAACTTCCTCAAGTTTACATTGATGTGGACTCACTAGACTCTCTCATTCAGAGTCTCTTTGAGGAAGGTATTCTAAGGGCTATGTCATCCCAAACCCAAGGATATTCAAACTACATTATTGGGTAGAGGTATGATGCTGAATGAAGAGCCCTCATACTTCAAAGAGTTCAAGGGTAGCAAGAAGTCTTCAACTTTCAGACCTTGAACTACTATGAAGGTCTTGACCTAGTCACATGCGACTTGCCAATCCAAGCCAATCTAGGCAAGCTGACAGGCTGGCTCAAAGGATTCAAGACAGGATTATTGAAGAGTTTAGCTCAAGAAGAAGACAAAGGCAATTAGGTAATGTCATTGGTCAACTGGATGTTGAGGCAGACCCTGAGATTAGCTTCAAAGGGAAAACCTTGACTGAAGGCCCAGTGATAGAACCTGAGAGCCCTGTCACAACTACAACTTTTTCAACAATCCATTCATTCAGTGAAACACCTGCTGATGAAGGTGTATCACAACCTCTCTCTGGCTAGAGCATGGAAGCTACTCCAAGCAATGAAGGTCAAAGCTCTCTCCACCCTGAGTCACAAAGGTTTGTTGGTGACAAAGGGAAAAGGATACTGACTCCTGAGGAGATTGAGGAGGAGGAGAGAGAGGAAGAGGAAGCTAAAGGGAGAAAGTTATACTGCTGGGTCTTCAGGCTTCATGAAAGCTGTAATCAGGGTTGCCCCCAGACCAAATACTCAAAATGATAAGTTAAGGGCAGTCAGGATTACTTACTTACAGACCTGGAACTATGATATTGATGAAATCATTTTTCTCCCCTTAGAGGAATTAAATGAACTGGCGGACATGGAAATGTCTAGATAGAGGAAGGAAGCATAGGATGCAAGGTTGCTCCTTCAAACCAAAGAAGAAAGGAGATAGAAAGACTATACAAGCATGCTCCTTCTCTCTCTCCAGTTCAAGAAAGCCCTGTGCAAGAGACAGTGGCAACACAAGAACCTCAGGTGGATAAAGAAACGAACAGGCAAAACATGATCGACTACCTGAGTGCCACAGGTCTATACCAGGCAGCTGCACTTCTTCCCCTATCCTTTGAGTATATTGAGTTTGAGTATCTCAAACAACTTGAACTTTAAATACTCAAAGAACAAAAGGCTACAAAGAGAAAATTGAGGGAAGAAGCAACCAAATGAAGAGCCATCATCTAAAAGAGTCAAAAGAAGTCTGCTGATAGGCAGAGAATGATGAGCTTCTTGAAGCTGTATGGATTCTCTGGAAGAAGACTTGGCCCAATGACTCTATCCACCATGGATGAGCACATAAGGGTGATCAAGCAAAAGATTAAAAGAGGAGAGCTCATTGACTTACACTCTCCACCAAGTCAAGGCCCTCAAGAAGTGGAGGTTAAGGTTGAACCATTTGAGACAACACAACCTAGACCTCCTGCTTAACCTCAGCAAGCTTCATCTTTTGATCCATAGCAGGGTCAAACTCCCTCTCTTTCTGAACCAGTGAGGGAGGTAGACCCAACTGAAAAAGACAAGACTGAACAACAAGGTGCTGAAGGCCAGTCTTCTTAGTTGAAGAGTTCAAAGAGGAGGAAAAGGACGACCTCTAAACCCAAGTCAAAGAAGAAGAAGAAGACAGGGTCATCCACCTCAGGACCTCAGGATGAGTTAGAACATCCTGAGGAAGTGCAACAAGAGGAAGCTCAAACAACTCAAGTTCAAGTAGCTCCTATTGCATCAGGAAGACCCATCTTGTCCTGGACTTACTCTACTAATCCAGAAAGATGGCATGTAATCAGAGATCAAGGTATTAAGGATGTCTACACATGGCAAGACATGTTCAATCTACCTCTGGATGATCTCTTTGAGATGAGAAGACACTATGAGAGTCTGAGTGATCCTTACCATCTAGTGAAGAAGGGTATGGTCATCATCATGATGAGGACTTTCAACATCTAAGGTCTTCAAATGTTTTGGTAGCATCATCCTAGGGGGAGTTTGTAAGGTATTATGTAAGGCTGATGCACCTAAAACATCCAAAGTCTTTCCTACATGCATGCACTGAAGTACTGAGTAGAAATGCTTCAGAAGTTTTACACCATGCACTAGAAAATTTTTCAAGTGTAAAATCTTTAGAAGCCAAGACCAACATCTTCCAAAGCCAAAAGTGAAGTTTTGCGAAGCTTCAAAAACAAAGTCTTCCGAAGCCAAGAAGTGAAGAGAAATTTCTTCTGAAGAATTTTGAACACATGCTTTATTTGATGTACTTTACCATAAAGCTGAACCACTTTCCGCTGCAACTCTGTTCAATCACCAACTTACATAAGTTGGTGAAAATGTCCATGCTTTTGGTAACTGTACATTGAGGTCTTGAGTCCTTTTACTTTCTACTTTTTGTACTTTTATCCTTTTTGTAATATATTAGGATGTGAGCTATGGCATGTCATAGTCACTAGTCAAAAGGCAAATCTGCCTTTTGACTCTACATTTGACTTTGTTGTCTAGTTCAAATGTTTTCAGCTGGCTTTCTAAGTATGGCCGGCTATAGGATGCAGTATAAAGTATCTCAGGTCCTTGTATCTTTCTTTATGCTTTGTAATATTTGTAAGGAACTTGAGAGCAATATACAACATTCTTGAAAACCAATACGTGTGTTGTTTTGTTTCTTGTTCTGTCTCATATTTGCTTGTGTTCTAAGTATCAAACCATTATGTTATCAATTCCCAATTTGATCTGTTAAGTGTTTTACTCAAACTCTCCACATTGTGTGTTGTGTTGTAACTTCCTTCTAACGGTCCTGCACTATTGCATTATAAGTCTTGACTTTGCCATGTGAATTGAATTGGTTTTCAATCTATTTAATCAGTCTATATATGTATTCAAACCTGTGATTACTCACCGGCTAATTCGTTAGCTGACTCATTACTTTTTCACATGCTTTCAGGAAATGCTGTTTAGTGGACTTCTTCATGCTCACATAGGATTGGACTTAGTCAAAAATAAAGAAAGCTATATAAGGTTATTTGATCTTTTTTGCGTTGTAATGTATTACTTGATTAGTATTATTCAATGAAAGTGACATTTAATATTATTTCAACGTATTTATTACCATGTGCTATGAGCAATCGATTCACATTCTTCCGCCCTGATGATTCCGCCGTCGGTCGGGTTGTGACACCACCCCCACCAGTGATGATCAACCCCTAACCATCAAAGCCAGAAGAAACAGATCTAAGGCAGCCAGAAAGTGGCTGAGTCCAAGCTGAAAATAGACCCAAAGCAAAAGGGTGTGTTCAGTTTAGCCGGATTCCAAGTGGTTGGAAACTCTAATCCAGGAAAGGATTGTAGTACCAGCAGTCCTGTCCTGCTGAAGGATCAGAAGTTGAAGGGGAAGACTATTGATGATGATAAGAAGTGTAAGAAACAACAGTTTTCACATCCCACAAAAGTTATCATTGAATGCATAATGTGTGGTCTGCACAACTACATGGCTAAAAATTGTTACTACAATCTTGCAAGCATACATTATGCAAATAATGTTAAGAAAGAAGGAGTCAAAGAAGGTTTCACATTTGAACCTTATCACATGGTCCAAGTGATGAGGAAAGGAAAGCTTGTTTTCGAAGCAAAGTTGCTTTCGGAAGAAACTCATTCTTCCGAAAGGTAAATAGTTTCGGAAGATAAGCCGAAGAAAATTCAAATGAACAAAAGAGTTCCTTTGAAACCTCTCGAGAAGAAGACTGCTTCGGAAGAAAAGATGGTGAAAGCTTCTTCCGAGAAGAAACAAGCCTCGAAAGTATGCCATGCTCTTCAAGCTTCATCAAGCTCATCTACATTGATCAACCAAGGGATGGAATGGAAGATCGAAAAAGATGCTGCAGCCCTCTTCACAAAAATCTATTGAACCCTCATGTATACACTTTGTTTCAATTAAGTCATCATCATTGGAAGAGACCAAGACCAACAAGGCTTGTGTTTCCAATAATGACTAACTTTTCACCTTATGTGCAGGGATATTCACATGACAAAAATGACAATGTGTGGATTGTAGATAATGGATGCTCTAGGCACATGACTGGGAACAGATCTCTTCTTCAACAATTTCAACATTTTGATGGAGGTCCTGTTCAATTTGGAGGTGAGGCCCAAAGGATATATTTCTGGCAGAGGAAGTATATCCAATGGCAAGTTAAAGGTCGACAAAGTAAACTTTGTCAAACAGTTTGAACACAATCTTTTAAGTGTTTCTTAATTCTGTGACCAAAAGCACCAAATTCTTTTCACAGAACATGAGTGCATTATCCTCAAACCCGGGATGACAATTCCTCAGGAATTGGTGCTTCTTAGATCTCCCAGGAGAGGGGGTATGTACAAGCTGGATATGAACAATGCTTCCCCATTGGGTGAAGTATCATGCTTTCTTTCCAAAGCTGATGGTGATGAGTCAACTTTGTGGCATAAATGAATGTGTCATGTTAATTTCAAAACCATGAATAAATTGGTTAAAAATAACTTGGTACATGATGTGCCTAAAAAGGAACTTTTCTGCAAAGATAACTGTGTTGCATGTCTGAAAGGAAAGCAACATAGAGCATCTCATAAATCCAAAGATGTTAACTCTATCACCACTCCATTACACTTATTGCACATGGATCTATTTGGTCTCACAAGTATAATGAGCATTGGAAGGAAATCATACTGCCTTGTGATCATTGATGATTTTACTAGATTAACATGGGTATTCTTTTTAAGAACTAAAGATGAAACAGCTGACACTTTAAAATCTTTTATTTTTAAAATAGAAAATCAAATTGATCACAAGGTTAAGATAATTAGGAGTGATCAAGGGACTGAGTTTAAGAATTAATTTCTTGACTCATTTTGTAACTCAAAAGGGATTGCCAGACAATATAACGCCCCTAGAACTCCTCAACAAAACGGTGTTGCTGAGATGAAAAATAGGACGCTTATTGAGGTTGCTCAAACTATGTTAGCTGATTCAAAGTTACCTCTAACATTCTAGGTAGAGGCAGTCAGCACTGCATGTTATGTGCAGAACAGAGTTCTTGTAGTTAAGCCACATGGAAAACCCCTTATGAGCTATGGAACAAAAGGCCACCATTTATTGGCTTTCTTAGGTCCTTTGCCAGTAGGTGTAGCATACTTAACACAAAGGAAAATTTGGCAAAATTTGCTAAAAAGTTGGATGATGCTATCTTTGTTGGATATTCCTCTACCTCTATTGCTTATAGAGTGTATAACATTAAAAATCAACAATTTGAGGAATCATCCAACATTGTTGTTAATGAGCACACTCCTTGTGTTAGGGTGAATGGACCTGATCATATCTTTAATTTAAAATTATTTCCAAACTATTCTAAACCCTCTTGTGAGAATGTTTCAGCTGGAACAGGTACTCAAAGTGATTCTGATGATGACTAGCTGTTTGAGTTACCCATACCTCTTCCATGTTCTCCAAGAGTTGCTAAAAATCAAGCTCCCACAACTGGCAGATCTGATAGCATATCTATCTCAAGAACCAGTGGATCTTCAACAAGTTGTCAACAAAGTGAGCCTCAAAACTCATCCGGTGACAGTGCACAACACCAAGCTGATGATAGTAGCATTTTGAAGGAAAAGGCAACTGTTAATGTTGCTTCACAGCCAAATGATATTGCTGTTGTCTCTCCTTCATTCAGTCAGTCCTTATTGAATGAATATGAGACATCAGCTGGGCCAAGTGTTCAAAACCCTGAGCAAAAATTTTCCATTTTGGATCTATCCATGCAACTGGATGTGATCCCTAGGCTCAGGATTCACAACACTCACCCAACTGAGAACATCATTGGAGATGTCTTTGAAGGTGTGAGAACAAGGGGACAAACCCACAATGGAAATGTCTGCTTGTACTCATGCTTTCTATCTCAGATGGAGCCAAAGAAGGTGGAAGAAGCCTTGAAATATAGTAGTTAGGTTGAATCAATGCAAGAGGAATTGCTTCAATTCCAGAAACAAAAGGTTTAAAACCTATGTCCACTACCATTTGATCAGCTACCCATTAGCACTAAGTGGGTATTCGGGAACAAGAGAGATAATAGAGGCTTGATCATCAAGAACAATGCAAGACTGGTAGTTCAAGGATACACACAGGATGAGGGAATTGATTACGCTGATGTCTTTGCACTTGTTGCAAGACTTGAGGCAGTAAGGATCTTTCTTGCGTATGCAGCATCCAAGAACTTTACAGTCTACCAGCTTGATGTCAAGTGTGCTTTTCTATACGGGGATATAGATAGGGAAGTCTATGTGTGCCAGCCTCTAGGATTTGAAGACCCACAACACCCCAACTATGTGTGCAAGCTGGATAAAGCTCTCTATGGGCTGCACCAGGCACCTAGGCAGTGGTATGAGACTTTGTCTCAGTTTCTCCTGAAGAATGGTTACACTAGAGGTACCATTGACAAGACCTTATTCATAAGAAATTCTGGAAAGACATTTTGCTCGTACAAGTTTACGTTGATGACATCATATTTGGTTCCTCAAATGACCAAATGTGCAAAGACTTTGAGAGCATAATGAAAAAGAAGTTTGAGATGAGTTTCATAAAGAAAATGGACTTTTTCCTTGGAATTCATGTAAAACAGATGAAAGAAGGGTTCTTTTTATCAATCTAAATATGTCAATGACTTTTTAGAGAGATTTGATATAAAGGATTGTAAGCCAGCAAAGACTCCTATACCAAGAAATCACAATCTTTGCCCTGACTCTGAGGGGGAGGATACTGATCAACATCAGTATAGGGAAATTATTGGATCTCTGATGTATCTCACAACAAGTAGACCTGATATCATGTTTGTAACTTGCATCTGTGCTAGATATCAGGCTGCTCCAAAGGTGTCTTATCTAGTTGCTGCCAAGAGAATCCTTAGATACCTCAAAGGAGCACCTAAACTGGGTCTCTGGTATCCAAGGAACACCAACTTCAATCTATATGACTACACTGATAGTGACTATGGTGGCTGCAACATCAACAAGAAATCAACATCAGGATGATGTCAATTTCTTGGTGGAAGGATTATCTCATGGAAATGCAAGAAGCAATCTTGTGTCTCAACATCAACTGTTGAAGCCAAATACATTGTTGCTGCTAGTTGTTGTGCTCAGCTACAGTGGATTCAAAACCAGATGTTAGACTATGGATTCAATTTCATGAAGACTCCTATCCATATTGACAACAAGAGTGCCATTTCCATTACAAAAAATCATGTCAAGCACTCCAAGACAAAGCACATTGACATCATGTATCATTTTATTAGAGATATTCATGAGAAAAACCTGATTAAACTAGTCAAAGTTGACTCAAATGAATAATATGTTGATTTGTTTACCAAAGCATTTGATAAAAAAAGATTTAAAAATATCTCGTTTGAAAAATCTTTTCAAAATTGTGTCTTGTCTTTGTCATACAATCTAAGCTCTGTTACAAAAGGTATTTCTTTAAAATTTGTTAAGTATGAGTTCTTCGGAAGAGTAATTAACCCTCGGAAGATATCTATGTGTCTTCCGAAGGAAAATTCCTCCAGGTTAGTTCTATCTTCGGAAGAGTTCTTAGCCTCGGAAGAATATTTGAAGTTATATCAAATCTATTTCCGAAGCTTGAAAACTTCTTCATTCGGAAGACCTTCTTACTCTCGGAAGTAAATTCCTCTAAGGATGAAATTTACCTTCGAAAGTAAGTTTCGCTTCAAAAGAGATTAAGCTCGGAAAAGCATTTACTCTCGGAAGAATGCTTTACTGTGTAACGGAAATCTCTTGGGCCCCACTCTGTAAAAAGATAAACATTTTATTAATGATGTCGGAATATTTTAAATGTTTTAACATTACCGCCCTTGTCACGTCATACCCCAAACTATCACTTCACCTTATCCATCCGCCATTTCACCCATTTAAATACTTTTGACCTATCCCTTTAATCTTTTTACCAATTTCACAGCCCTAAGTTTCCTCCGTCTTTGATTTTACTCCCAAATGAACTTCATTTCCTCTGTAATTTCCCAACAATGGCACTAAACTCTCAACATAACCAAGTCCCACTCCTTGACTCTTCCAAGGATGCGGATTTCTTAGAAATCATCCAGTTCCTAACCCAGTCTACCTACTACACAGCCCTAATTGTTAACCCCATTGTTTTCTCAAACCACATAGCCGAGTTTTAGGGAAATGGACAGATTGACACTCTGAACGGAGTTAGGGTCATCAGGAAAAGAGTTTGCGGCCAAGAATTTGTCATATCTGAACAGACCATCAGAGAGCACCTAGAGCTCCATGATGAGGGTTCTCATACTGAATTCCCCAAAACAGATTTAGAGGACACATATACCCAAATGGGATATGGTGGAGATGTAAGCAGGTCCATGGTCTACAAGTTCAACTTTTCTTACAACTGGAAGTTCCTGCTTCACATTGTTCTTCATTGTTTATCAAACAAGTCCGGGGGTTGGGATCAAATTCCATATGATTTAGGATGCTTGGTTCACATGTTGGTAAAAGGCCTCAGGTTCAAATATTCAAGATTTGTGTTGAACAACCTCAAAGGAAACCTTCAAAGGGACACATTCTACATGTTTCAGGTTTATTCAGCACATAATCAATTGTGAGCTGGATCAGAGTAAGCTTGTCTGTGCAGCTACTCTACCTATCCCTCACATGAGGCCGACCATCTTCAAGGTGTTGAAAAGGGTGTCTACCAACTTAACGGGAAGACATACTGTGCTTCTTCCAGGTATGATTGAGCCAATGGCTCCTGGTGACATCCTTGTTAACCCCATAGGTGATGAACCAACACCAACAATAACCACCTTAATTCCAACTCTTCCTTCCCATCCCATCAAACATACATATCAGAGACGCTCCAAGCAAACCCTTGTTCAATCTACTCTGATTGAACAAGTTCCCCCTGTTCAATCCAAGAAGGCTAGAGTAGAAACATGGGCTCCCACTCAGTCTATGGTCCCACCACCCTTCACAATAGACCTCAATATGGGTATTGAGTCTCCTCAGTCTCAATCCCATGAGCCCCAACCCCAAACCGTAAGCCCTTAGGGTGAGTCATTATACTCCCCTGAGCAGCCAAAAGGGGACAACCTAATCATCGGCTCAATGCCTCTAGACATTGCTCAAGGTCATGGGTCATTTGGTATCACTTCCATATCTTTCACTAACCTTTTAATAGGTACTGATGAAGAAATCATGTCTCTTCAAGGCCATGATGTTGATCCATGACACCCATCTAAGGATCAACTGAGCCTAGAGAAACCTCTAATTTCTAGCCCCTATTAGAGAACCCAAATTGAGGTGAGTCCCACTGATGTGGAGGGGACTCATGTAGATTCAACTGCCACTACTGATGGTGCCTCAATGGGCCCTCAAGACAGTGGTAACATTTCTGAGACTGAATCTACCACAACTCTGCCTCTTGATGACTCTTAAAGAGACATCATGACGCAAGGGAAACCAGGGTGCCAAGAAACCACATCTGGTGGTGAGGATGAACATACTAGGTATGTTACCTCATATCCCCGTGATTCTTCTAAAGAATATGATGGAAGTATGCAACTCATAATAAGAGACCTACTTTCGAAGGTCTCAAACCTTGAATCCAGGGTTAAGGCTTTAGAGGATAGGTCTGCCACTTAGCAACTTGAGATTCAAAATCTCAAGGCTCAACTAGCTAAGAAACAGACTGAGAGATCTGTTAGGCATGTACCAGTCCCAGTTTCTCTGACTTCTTCCTCTAGCTCATCAAGCTCTCAAGATGATGCTACCAAAAAGGGGGAGAATGTTCAGAGTGAAAAACATGTGGAGCAAAGCTTGGCTCTTTCTAGAGTTTCTTCTTCTTATCCTGTTCCACAAGCAACTGTTTTCCCTGAGCCTCCTTCTATCATCCTTCAAGTGGACCCAAGGATGCTCATAGACCTGAATAGGTTCTTAACTAAGTTCCTAATAGGCTCCTCACTTGAACAACCAAGTCCGGATGTTGCTGTGGCACACTTTGGAGCTGAAGAGCTTTAGAGATTGAATGCACCATCTACCACTGAGGAAGGAGTTGGTCAACCTAAGGTCCACATTGAACCTGAGATTGAATTTGAAGGGGATATAGGGACTGATGGCCCAGCAACTGAAACAGTTGGGATAGATAGTGTAATCCACTAACTTCTGAAGCTGAAGTCAAAGCTGCGAAAGAATTATCCCAATCTTCTGAAGCTGAGATCCAAGCTGCGGAAGGGCTATCTTCCTTGTCTGATGATCTAACTATCACAGAGGCAATCCTTGAACTGGCCTCTAAGATAAATAGTGAGGACTTTCTCAAAACCCTTCTCACTCAAACACCTTCATCACCACAAGCTCATATCACCACCCACCAACCTGAATCCTCAACACCGGAACCTCTAAGGACTCAAGCTTCTAAAGACATCAATGGCAAAAGGAAGTTGACTACAGAAGAACTGTTAGAGGAGGAAAGGTTGGAAAAGCTTAAGATAAAAGGTAGACTCCCATTGGGAAGCTATTAGTTGCAAGTAGCAAAGCAGTTGTGGCCAACCAGGAGGCTATCAATAACCAAAAGAGGGTGGAGATCATTGACAGACTTGTCAATCTTGGAGCAGCAAGAGAAGATGTGATCCTCCTACCACTTGAGGAGCTGGTGGAGTTAGAAAAGGCAACCCCGCTACAAAAGAACAAGAGGAAGCAACAAGGTTGGCCTTAGAGGAGGAAAAGCTAAGAAAGAAAGAGTAAGCTGAGTAACAGCTAAGGAATGAAAGGATAGCTCTCTTAAGCTCTAGGGGATTCTCTCTTGAGGAACTAGCTCCTTATGATAATGACACGATCTTGTGGCTTTTCCACAAAGAACAAGATCAAATGGACAAAGAGAGAGAGAGGGCATCCAGGGAGAAACTTAAGGAGAAGAAGAATAAAGAAGAAGAAGCTCAACTTGTAGCAGCCAAGAAGATGGGAGACAAAGCTTAGATGAAGGCCCTGAATTGGAACCCATAGTTCGATGAGAGTATGACTACAACTCCCGTCAACTAACTCTCTTTAGAGGGACACAACAAAGGGTGCATGTCATTCAAAGCAATAAACTAGATCTTCTGTCTACTAATGACTTGTACAAACTTCTTAGCACCACCTTTGTAAGAATAAAGAGATAGATAAGTATCTTCTCTCTTTGGTGATGAAAGTTTTGAGAAGTATAAACAAATGAGGTTTTGGTAGCACCAGCCTAGGGGGAGTTTGTTGGATCAAGTAAGGCTGGTGCAACCAAAACAAACACTTAGAAACAATTTTAGTACAACTGTGAAAGAGCTTTGTTAGAGCTGTAAAAGATAGTCTATATTATCAACACAGTCAAAGTCAACAAAAGTCAACGTCACGGTCAAAGTCAACGCAAGTCAAACCCGACACGTTCGAGACGAAGAACCGAGGCGAGACGTTAAAGATTTAGATGACTAGGAGTTATATTGTAATAAATATATTTTGTGTGAACAAAATATATTTTACTTTGTTTGAGTCATGTTTTAATCTAGTTATATAGTCTAGGGGGTTATGTGTAAATATGGAAACTTAGACTAGACTATAAATAGCCTAATTGTAATTAGAATTAGGTTAATGGTTGTATGACCAATAGATTGGAGGATTACTTGAAAATATATTTGGCAATCTAATTGAAGATCAAAGGGGTTTTAGTGTGTTTATCATTGTTTGATCTTACAAATCTTCATATTATTTGATTCAAGTGTTCATCCTAGATTAACAATTTGGTATCAGAGCCATATTGGATCAAATTCATTGAAGATTTGATGATTTTTGAAGGTGTTCATCATATTTTTAGAGAGAGAAAGTAGATCTAAAATTCAAATTTCATCCCAGACACAATCAATTCATCAGATCTATAACAATCTATTACAAATTTGAAGATATTCAACATATTTTTTGATCTACAACATATTTTATACAAGAAATTGAAAGAAAAATTCAGATCTGAAAGTTTCTCTCACACACACTAGTGTGTGTGTTCTTGGTGTTCTTGGAGCTTCAACATCTTCATCCAGCGAATTTAGCACCATTCTGAACGAAAGTTCAAAGTTTCCGATGAAATTACAGTTTCGTCCGGCGAAACTGTAATTCCGGCGAAACTGTAATTCCGGCGAAACTGCAACTCCGGCGAAACTATTTCGGCAAAACTACCTTCTCCGGCGAAACTATCTGTTGGATCTAGAAAGGCTGGTGCAACCAAAACCAAATCACTTAGAATATTTTGGTACAACAAATAAAGGTTCCGAAGCCAAGTGTGGAACTTCCGAAGGAAAAAGGAGCTCTTCCGAAGACCAAGTGTAAAACTAACTTCCGAAGGAAAACTCCAACTTCCGAAGACAAAGAACTTACTTCCGAAGATCAAGACTTAGAATGACAGATCAGAAGTCAACTTCTGAAGTATAGAAGTCCTCAAGCCTCGGAAGTATAGAAGCCTCTTCCGAAGTATAAGTGGCTTCGGAAGAACTTGTTCTTCCGAAGCCAACTTACCTTCGGAAGACACTACTATTATCCAGTGGACATAAGTATGGTCTCCCTGACACTCCGCTGCAGACCTCTGAGTATCTTAACTCATCATCTTGAGTATTTGGTCTAGGGGCAGCCGTGATTGCAGCTTCCATGAAGCCTGAAGATCTAGTGGAACTTTCTCCCCTTAGCTTCCTATTCCTCTCTCTCTCCTCCTCCTCAATCTCCTCAGTAGTCAGTATCCTTTTCCTTTTGTCACCAACAGACCTTGGTAACTCAGGGTGGAGAGAGCTTTGGCCTTTATTGCTTGGAGTAGTTTTCATGCTCTGGCCAGAGAGAGGCTGTGATACACCTTCACCAGCAGATATTTCACTGAGGGAATGTATTGTTGAAGTAGTTGTAGTTGTGACAATGCTCTCAGGCTCTATCACTGGGCCTTCAGTCAAGGTTTTCCCTTTAAAGCTAATCTCAGGGTCTGCCTCAACATCCAATTGACCAATGACATTACCTGATTGGCTTTGTCTTCTTCTTGAGCTGAACTCTTTATTAATCTTGTCTTGAATCCTTTGAGCCAGCCTGACAGCTTACCTAGATTGGATTGGATTTGCAAGTGGCATGTGACTAGGTCAAGACCTTTATAGTAGTTCAAGGTTTGAAAGTTGAAGACTTCTTGTTGCCCCTGAACTCTTTGAAGTATGAGGGCTCTTCTATCAGCATCATACCTCCAACCAATTATGTAGTTTGAAGTTCCTTGGGGTGGGGATGACATAGCCCTTAGAGACTCTGAATGAAAGAGTCAAGTGAATCCACATCCATGTGAACTTGAGGAAGTTGTTGAGTATGGACAATTGCAAGTGAGGATGGTGAGTCCTCAATGTCCATACTCTATGAAGAACTCCCAGGTTTTGTGATTGATATGACTTTCTCCCCCTTTTTGGTAGCATAACCCTCTTACATAGGTAAGCTAGGAGTTAGGTCAATCGCATCCACAGGTTCTAGTGTTCCTGGATGAGCTCTCCTCAAAGTTCTCCAAGCTAGTTGTTCCTTAAAATAAGATATCTCAAGTTGCTGATCATTGACCTTATTTTGTAAGGTAGTCACCTGAGTTTCCAGATGACTACCCTTAGAGACTAAATATGAGCAAGTTTGTGACAATTTCTCGACCTTTAGTCTCATGTTCCCCTTATCTTCCTCAGAAGAATCATTGGGGGATGAGAGAATTGGACCAAAGTCTTCACTCTCAACACCAGCATCATGTTCTTGGCTGCTGGATTTCCCCTGCTCACTGACAGCTTCAAGTGAAGTGTCAATGGGCTGGGTTGTCATGGTTGAGGTCTTAATGATGTAATCACTTGTAGCAGTGAGAGCCTCTTCCATATGGACCTCCTAACCTCAGTGATGGGTTAATGATGTGGGCTAGACAAGGGAGAGGCAGGAGCACTCATCTCTCTTTGAGTAAGGGAGGAGTAGAGAGACTCATGGTACTCATTGAATCCCATATCTTTATCATCATAGAATTCAAGGTTGGAAATGGATTGATTTAGATCTAGAGGCTAGGGATGGTAACTTTCCCCTGAAGGTTGTTCACTTGAGTGTTGAGACTCAGAGTGAAGGCTTAAGGCTGATAGGCTAATGAGCTCATCAAGCTGAGCATGAGGAACCTCAACACTGATTCTTGATGAAGATGAGTGTTAATGATGGCTGGAGTGACGAAGATTGTCTTCCCCTATAGTGTAGCAGACAATTCCTTCTCTTCGTCCATAATGACCTCTTGGCAGGTCTTCCAAAACTCCAACAGATGATCCTCATAGAGTGGAGGATCAATGGTTAGGGAGGTGAAGTAGTTTGACAAAGAAAGGAAATGGCAGACCTCTGAGAAACTTGGATCTTTCTTAGAGTCCAACAGAGCAACCTGATTGTGTTGTCTGTGGAGTTGCATGCAAAAATCTGGGTTGTTTCTGCGGTTGAGGTTAGCCATTTTAAAGAGCTTAGTGGTGAAGAAAGATAAGAACAAAGGAGGTTTGTGGGTGAATTTAGGTTTTTAGGAATAGTTCTGATGAAAAAGAGAGTGAAAGAGGGGGGAACCGTTGGGTATATATATGAAATGGATCTGACACAAAGTTAATAAAAGAGGATAAACTTTGAAATCCGGATGTCGGTCCCACCTCTTAAAAAGTAGTTTTCTTTTGTCCAAAAAGTAGTTTTCTTGGAAGTCTAAAATCTTTCGAATGTAATCTTACTTTTGAAGTTTTGATAAAAAGCTTCCGAAGCCAAAATGACTTCGGAAGATATTCCAAAGAGTTTAGAAAATTTTGTTTCGAAGAAGATAAGACTTAGAAATTTTTATTCTAAAAGAATAAAGCTTCCGAGACTTAATTGCTTTCGGAAAAAATTGTTCTTTAAAACATACAAGTATTCAAGAGTAGTTTTAAGCTTCGAAAGATATTTTGAGAATTTCTTTCGAAGGTAAATGCACTTAAGTAGTTGTTTGTTTTGAAGACATAAATTTATTCCGAAGGTAAATGCATATCTTCCGAAGAATAAAAAGATCAAAATTTTCAAAAATCTAAGGAATATCATTTAAAGATTTTCTTCCAGAGTAAACAAGGGCATAAGAAGGTGATAAAATAGAAAACTTAGGACACACAGGTTTAGAAATAATATGAGTTAGTTTTAAGAAAAGCTACTCAAAGTTAATTATCCCAATAGTTGATATAAGATACTTAAATCTCTGCTCATCAAAAGCTTTGGTGAATAGATCAACATATTGTTCATTTGTGTTAACTTTGACTAGTTTGATTAATCCTTTTTCAAAGTTATCTCTAATCAAATGATTCCTGATGTTGATGTGTTTTGTCCTTGACTGCTGCACAGGATTCTCTGTAATGGAGATAGCACTGTTGTTGTCTATGCGGATGGAAGTCTCTTTGAAGGTTCAGCAGTTGATGCACATACACAGGATTATTTCTTGCATTGCCATGAGACTATCCTTCCACAAAGGAACTGATATCCCCCTGATGTAGACTTTGTAGTCATATTGCAGCTACCATAGTCACTATATGTATATGCATACAGATTGAAATTAGAATTCTTTGGATATCAAAGGACAAGTGTTGAGGCACCTTTGAGATATCTTAAAATCCTCTTGACAGTGACTAGGTGTGACATCTTAGGGTTGGCTTGATATCTTGCACAAATACATCTTGCAAACATGATATTAGGCCTACTAGTTGTGAGGTACATAAGAGACCCAATCATAGCCCTGTAGAGATGTTCATCCACACACTCCCCCTCAAGATCAGTTCCAAGGGAGTGGTTTCTTGCAATGGGTGTCTTAGCAACCTTACAGTCAGTCATGTTGAATCTTGTATGTCTTGCACATACTATGACTGACTTATAAAGATGCCACTATCAACCTACTTCACTTGAATTCCTAGAAAGAAAGTGAGTTCTCCCATTGCACTCGTTTCAAATCTATTTTTCATCAACTTCTCAAAGTCTTTGCAGAGCTTTGGATTGGTTGACCAAAAAATAATGTCATCTACATATACTTGGACTAGCATTAAGTCGTTTCATGTTCCTTTGATGAAGAGAGTTCCATCTATAGTACCCCTTTTGTATCCATGTTGATAGAGATACTGAGATAGAGTCTCAGACCACTTTCTAGGAGCTTGGTGCAGCCCGTAAAGAGCTTTATCAAGCTTGCAGACATAACCAGGATGATCAGGATCTGCAAACTCAGGTGGTTGTTTGACATACACCTCTCATCAATTACATCATAAAGAAAAGAACACATGACATTAAGTTGGTAGACCTTGAAATCCTTGGATGCAGGAAAAGCTAAGAATATTCTAACAGCTTCAAGTCTTGCAACAGGAGCAAAGACATCTGTGTAGTCAATTCCTTCTTCTTGTGTGTATCCTTGAACAACTAGTCTAGCCTTGTTTTTTATGACAAGTCCTCTATCATCCTTTTTATTCCTAAACACCCATTTGGTTCCTATGGTAGTCTTCCCTTAAGGAAAAGGACAAGTTCCAAACCTTTTGCCTTTTGAATTGAAGCAGCTCCTCTTGCATAGCTTTAACCCAACTTCCAACCTTTAAAGCTTCATCAACTTTCTTTGGCTCTATCTGGGATAGAAAACAAGAGTGGAGACAAACATTTGTGTCACACCCCGACCAACGACGGAATCATCAGGGCGGACGAATGTGAATCGATTGTTCATAGCTCAATGAATTAAATAAGTTCAAATAATATTAAATGTCATTTTATTGAATAATACTAATCAATCAATACAATACAATCAATTAATAACATAATAAAATTTGTCTTTAACTTTGACTAAGTCCAAATTCTAAGTGTGCATTTACAAGTCCACTAATCTTCATTCCTGAAATCATGTGAGAAAGTAACGAGTCAGCTAACGTATTAGCCGGTGAGTAAACACAGGTTTGAATACATATATAGATTGATTCAATGTTGAAAACAATTCAATTCACATGACAATGTCAAGACTTATAATACAATAGTGTAACATAAAAGACAAACCAACACAATCAAACCTAATGACTGAATTGACTCGGTCCACAGACGAAGCCTTATAGAATGAATGATTCCGGTTCCAATCACCACGCGACTAAACAAATGTGGTGGGTTTGTCAAACCAATAGATCTATCATTGTTACCGTGGTTGCATGAATTAAGGATTGTATTATCAAGTTTATCTAACTATGAACACATAATTGCAAGTAATAACATAGCATGTCTTGAATTGCATTTAGAATGTACTAGAATAACAATGAATAACAATAATTGAATATTAAATCACATAATTTCCCCAAAATATAAAATATGAAAATGGGCAATGAATACTCACATTGTATAATGATAGTTGTAGGGTTCATAAGGAAACTTGGATGTTAAAGAGTCAAGGGTGATGTCCTAAAGGATAAAAACAATAACTTGAGGTCGGAATTCATTACAAGAAGTTAGGACGTTTAGAGATTGCCAAAAGGCGAAAGGTAGATTGAAAAAGAATTATTGCACAATTTTTCAGATTCGGGACAGAATGTTTGGTACGTGTTTGAACAGGTTTTAAAAATATCAAACGGTTTCAAAAAATTATAAAAATTTACAGTTAACTATTTCAAAGTTTTCCGGACAACTTTTGTTTAGACGTGTTTTTATGAAAAGACCCGTAAATAGGTCAAAACAGCAGCAGAAGACAGAAGGTGCTGAAATACGTACTTATCTTGTGAAGGCTATTGTTGAGTCGTCCGATTGAGTTTGAAGACGTATAAACTATCGTTAAAAAGGTAATTCGATGAACTTAATGGAATCTGAGTTTACTAAAATTTAGTTTGTTGTGACTAAGTTATGGTTAGTTGAAGACAAATTATATTCTCCCAAAATTATAGTAAGGCACTTATGTGCACTTTTAAAATTGTTAAAGCATGAAACAGGTTAAAACAAATCTATTATGTTGATATATCGTATGTTAGAATTCATTTGAGTTATATAAATATTCCAAGACTTTAGCATAGGCATCACTTAGAGAAATAATCTTGTGGAATAACCGAATGCGGCGGCATAGCCGTCCATATGTAAACGGGATTTTTTGTTTACGTTTGTGTGTTGTTAGCTTGATTTACAAATGATAGTGAATGTTATAAGGTTAGTGAATGTTAGAAGATTAGTGATCAAATGATTATGATTAAAACTAAAAGACATTTAGTAGAAAAAATAATAAAAATAAGAACATAAAGTCATGAGAACAATTGGATGTTAGGATTGTTAGGACCGTGTACAGACGGAGTACTAACTGATTTACATGTATACCAACTCAAATAGTGCGGAATCCTATTTGATTGGAGATCCAATCAGTGAGAACGCACGTAGAATCGATCTTAGAATGAATCTAAACGTTAAGAACGATTGCAATACGATTTAATGCGATCTATGAACTTGGAACAGGTTCTCTAAGGTCTCTGGACGGCTAGGGTACGATTTAGTACGTAGGGATTCGAATTGTTACGTTTTTCCATGAATTAAGTGGTATTTATAGGTTAGGGTTTCTCATTTGTGCGACTGAACCATTAGTATGGTTCAGTCGTGCGACTGAGTCATACGATTGTTCCATCCGCACGACTGAGGCTTCAGTTGTGCGACTGAGTCAATCTCATGTCACAATCGTGCGACTGATCCAGTCTCCTTGTTCAGTCGTGCGACTGGTTCATTAGCATGAAGTTGTTCATGCGTATGGTCCATTAGCATGGGCCATTCGCATAAGAACTTCACATGACTAAGTTTAAACATATTTCTCAACCATACTTGACTAAGAACTATGTAAACAACCACAAACCTATATAGTTAGTTCAACCATGCGTTATCATACAATAAACAATGAAATATTCAATATTATAAGCACAATCACACATTCTATTTCATTCAGTACCCATTCTATTACATATATGTAAGAAATGAAAGACATTTTACATTGAGCCCCTAAACTAGGTACACATGTATCTACAAACTCCCCCTTGGACCTAGTTTACTCTATTGTCTAACATTCTTCATCAGTTCTTCAAACTTCTTGTACTTCTCCTCTCTTGTAGCTCCAGCATGTATCTCAAATGCGAAACAAAGCCTTATAACATTTTGAAACTGGAGGGCTTGTATAATGTCTTGCGCGTCATAGAACAGTGGCCACTTGTATAAGGTGTAAACATCATTAGCCGACAAGTTAGTGAGCCACATTGGGTCAAACACCCTGATTGTTTCCATATTTCTAGCTCTGTTCAAAACTATGACTGCCTCACCTGTTCTCCAATCATAGTACCACCATTTAAAGTGTGGAGTGAAGTCCTGAGGCATTTCCCTTAGAGGGATTCTCGACATTATGCGTGAAGGACTCCACTTCAGCACAATCTTTGGCTTCCCAGTAATGGCATCAACTTCAGATCTTCTGATATACCTCGTTGGTTGTTGAGGTTTGAAGTTGACCCACCTGGTGTGGTACTCTCTCTTCAAAGCTGCTTCAAACCAGCCTGACATCTTTCGAGGGTCAGCATATAACAGCTTCAATTTGGCCAACTGGTTAAGCTCAAAACCAGGTAGAGTCTTCAGATCATGTGGGAATCTGAAGTACTCGATTCCCTTCTCTCTCTTGATAGCATAAACATTTAGATCATCAAAATATGCCCACGCTATAATCTTTCCAGATGCTTCTTCACTTTATAGAGCTTGGTGTAGGTACTAGGCTTTGGAGCACTGTGTTGGGCTATGATCTCTGCAAAACATACCGCCCATTCAGCTTTTTTGATGTTGACATCGGCGTCTGAGGCTTGGGCTTGATCTTCCTTCTTTTCCGACTCCTGCTCCATCTTATCCAGTGTTTCAAATGTATCACTGACAAGAGTGTCACCCAGATTGGGGACTACATTTCCCTCGTTGTCAGCATACTCTGGATAATGTTGTGCTGTGACATCTTCAATTTCAATCTCATTCACATCGTTAAGCTCATCGTCACTATCCATGTCAACTGCAGGAGCATCCTTCACGATCTCATCTGGATTCAGTCGGAACATTTCAGCCAGTTGCTCATTAGTAAGATCGTGAATTATTTCTCCTTCTTCAGGATTGTAACTAACAGACCTCCTGACGATCCCTTGCAGATCAAGTATCATTGTGAGTTGAGACTTGATCTGCTGAAGGGGAGCAACATCGTATTCATCTCGCTGATATTGTGGATCTGCTTGATTTAAAACATGTAACACATCATTCATTAGTAGATAATCAAGACAATTAAATAATCAAATATATACATAAACATTCATTACATAAGTTTTAATACATCATTCAATTACACAAAAGTTCAAAATACAGAAACATCTAATCATTACTTTTGTCTTGAATCATATACTCTTCTGCAGTCGGGGCTGATGTTGTGGCACCCTGATCTTGATTTTTCTTGGTCCGTTTCTCTCTTGCTTGTGTGGTACCGATGCAGATGCATCCCCTCCTTCTTCATCATCTCCTCCATCTCCTGCACTCTCATCCTCTCCTCCCTCTGTCTCATCCTCTTCATCATCCTCTTCGTCATCATCATCATCCTCATCATCCTCACCATCATCTACATCATCTTCTCTGATCTTCAGATGCTCTTCTTTTGATCCCTTAAGCTTGAGCATGATAGACCTGTTAGATGTCTCTAACTCTTCAATCTTCTTTGCTGATTCGGCTTTATGCTCTTTGAGTTGGGCGATCTCCTGAGCCTGCTGAGAGATCTGTTGTGAGTAGGCAGCAGTTAGCTCCATTAGCTGTTGTAGCTGAGCAGAATTCTCATCATCGGCTGCCAACAGCTTCAGCACCATACGATTTAGTGCTGACAGCTGTTCCTCAACTCCACTGGAGGGTAGAGTAGATCCAGTAGTGAATGTGGTGCGGGAAGAGGGACCGGCTTGGTGGCTAGTGGTGGTGGTGGTGGCAGTGGTGAATATGGGTGGTGGTATATGTGTGGGTGGTGATGGGTAAGCTGTAGTGGTGGTGGAAGTGGTGTAGATAGGTGGTGGAGTGGCTGTGGAAGTAATGGTGGGTGAGGTGGTAGTAGTGGTGGTGGTAGCTGTGGTAGTAGTGGTGGTGGAGGTAGGAATCAGCGTGAACCTCCGTCTTTTTGGCTTCATCCCGTGGGGCTGAGCCATCCTCTTCTTCCTCGAACCCCTCAAGGAGGATGCTCCCCCTGGGATGCGGAGCTGGTCTGGGATATAAGTAGGATCTTTAGTGGTCTCCCCAGACTCAGCTTGGCGTCCTCCAACCGCCTCTATCCCATGCTCGGTGGCAACCACCCTGCTGCCCACCGTTCTCGTTAACGGCTCATCATCACTCTCCTCCTCCTCATCAGGTCTGAAATCCTGATGGAACCTGCTATATCAGCTTCTCCATGAGTGGATGGTGGAGGTGTGACATCTGTAGTGGTGGCCCTAGATGGAGTGGGGCCAGTGTCTCCACCATCGCCACTGTCATCATCATCAGAGTCATCAGATGGAAGAGCAATCTGCTCAACATCTGAGTCACTCTCCTTGTGACGCCACTTACGCCTTGCCGGCGCCACGTAATCTTCCTGGGCCAGGTGCCCGAACAATCTCCTCACAGGGGGCTTAACCTACTTTCCCC
This sequence comes from Flaveria ramosissima, assembly GCA_025215565.1. NCBI lineage: Eukaryota > Viridiplantae > Streptophyta > Magnoliopsida > Asterales > Asteraceae > Flaveria > Flaveria ramosissima. The sequence continues at coordinate 84,276,695 of CM046037.1, forward strand.
TGTACACCTTCATGCAGCCCAATGTGGTGTCATCCATCACCTCAAGTGATACAGCATCATGGCTCTCCTTAGGCAAAAAGGAAGCTTCTCGTCGATGATCATCTGCAGAAATCTCGGGTACATGCAGAAGCCCTCTTTGCCTTTTGCCTCTATATTCTCGATCAGGTAGAAGAAAATCATGTTGGAGAAGCTGAAGGGGTGATTCAGCACCAGTGCCACGTAGGCATTCTGGATTTGGTCCGATAAGTCATCAAATCCCCCCCTTCTCGAAGCAATGCACTTCAGTATAACATGAGCTAGGTACTTGAACTGGGGACACAGATTGCTTTTATTGAGCACACCTGCGTTGATGTCCCCAGTGTACCTCATCCGAAGAAAGCATCCCCTTACGGTAAGAGGATGTAGTCTGGTGGGGTAAGCAGCATGATCTCCCAAATCAAGAACACGTCTCAGATCAGCTGCGGTGATCTCAATCCCCTGGCCAAATATGGAGCTACGTATACTGTAGGGCTCAGTCGAACGGTCAATGGAAGCACCTTCCCAGAAGGCCTGTTGTATCGACCTATAGGGTGTGCAAGGTGTAGATATCGCTCTATATATCCTCGATCTCTTTAGGAATGCTATAATACCAGCAAACTCGGTAGCATTCCGAGAGGTGGCATCCAAGTGAGCACAAATATTGTGCTTGGTGTTTATGATCCACCGATCTGCCATGAATCTGTAACACAAGACACATACATATTAGATCAGCACATAACAGAAACCATTTCACTTTAAACTGTTTGATATCAGTCTGGTTCAATCGTGTGATTGATCATACGATTGAGTTCAGTCTGTTGATTTGGTATGCGACTGACTTCAGACGGGCGACTTAGCATGCGACTGGGTTCAGTCGGGCAACTGAGCCTGCGACTGAGTTCAGTCGGGCGACTGAGCCTGCGACTGGGTTCAGTCGGGTGACTGAGCTCATGCGCCTCGTTCATTCGGCCGACTGAGTCATTCGCCCAGCTCAGTCGTACGATTGAAGTTCATCAGGGTGGCCATTTGCATGACAGACTGTCTGTTCAATTCAGATTCCAATTTTGAGCAAAATTTAGTGTCAGACATCGTGGTTTGGCTCATTTGTCTTGCAAGTGACCGATATAACTCCTAATAACTGTCTATTTCACAAAATGCTTAGTTTTATTAGTTAATTAGTCAAACTAAGTCTCGGTTCTATTTTTGGGTTGAATTTAGTCATTTAGAGTACTCATCGATTGCCATTTGAGTAGATTGCACCGCATTATACCTGTATAAACACTGGCAATCGTCAAAATATAGCAATTTGTAGTCAAGCAAGGTCAGTAGAAAATCGGGCAGAGTAACGACACTATCAGGCGATTTTAGGGCGAATGAGGAGTGATGAGCATATGCGACTGACTTTAGCCCTATTTATACTGAATCTGGTTTCAATCGGGCGACTGGATCCATTCGCTCTTTTCATTTGTGCAATTGGATCTCAGTCGTGCGATTGGTTCAGTCGGTCACATTCAGTCGGCCGACTGGGTTTTAGTCGGGCGACTGACTCATTCGGTCAACCCCATTCAGGCGACTGGCTCATTCTTGGACTCCAGTCGGGTGAATAGTTCATACTCATGCTCCATTCGGCTGACTGGTTCATAAGTATGATTCAATCGTACGACTGGTCCATACTTATGGTCCAGTCGTGCGAATGGTTCATACTTATGAGTTTGACCTTATGACATTTCAACACTTAGCCCTTGTTAACTTTTGAATAAACATTTTGAGCATTCAATCATCTCAGACATGATCATTTTAACTTAGAAAACCTTTGATCACCTCAGTCGTGATCCTTTTAAACAAAACCTTTTGTCACCTCAGATGTTACCCATTTTACATTTAAAACATGTGTGGTCACCTCAAACGTGACCCTTTTTAAGTGATTAAATCCCAGATTGAATTCCACGGCATAGTCCGACGTAGAAAACTAAATTGACTAAAAGGGTAAACAAAATAAAATAACTATAACTAAGAGATAAAACTGAACATATTTTTGTGATTTTGTGTGAGGTTGAACTTTTAAGATAGATATCTAGCAGATTTCTTTCTAGAATAGTACAGCTTCAAGTTATTGTGACCATAACTGGAACGATTTATTATGGAATCATACAGGTAATCAAATTATTTGGGACATGTTACCAAAGCCTTTTGATGCTAGATTCTTGTTTTCATCGAGAGTCATTAGCAAGTTTAGGAAATCATACTAGAGCTATAAGATGCACACACTGATTTGGACTTTCAAGAGTTGTTGCTCACGATGATTGTCAGTATAGTTGTCCTCATAAATCCATACACAGATTTTTGACACTTATTGGAGATGAATTAAGGTTTAATTATTTCAACAAATATTTATGGATCCCATGCTTATATGGTAATCAACATTCCTCGGGAGATTTTTTGAGCGGTGTACGGGTGTTTTGACAAGAAGAAACTATTCTAAGAGCTTTCAAAGAGATGTCAAGCCTCAGGTCAGTGCCATCGCACAGCAGAGAGGCGCAAACAACAATGAATTCTAGAATATTTAGGTTATGTTTATCCTCAGGTCAGTGCCATCGCACAGCAGAGAGGCACACAACCTATCTTCTTGTGAGAGCATTTTTCTTTTCCTTTGCACGTAACGCACCAACAACATTTGTTATCAGCTTGATTGCGCTTACACATTTTTTTCGTGATTTGCTCTTTTATGGTCATCCGCACGCATTTGTGGCTTTTATTTGCTCGTTACCCCTTATTGGAACTACGTTGATTGTGTTAACCAGGGATAAGACGGGAACCCACAGCAAGTTGAACAATTTAGTTTGAATGTAAGTCACCAATGAGGTCTACTCATCTATTGTGTTGAATCTACCGACACATCATATAATGAACATGCAACCTCTGGGTCTACTTTCTTTATGTTACCTTATTAGCATACTAGTTTTACTATCATTTTTCCTTTTATTTTGCTTAGACTACTCAGACTTATACTTCGAATTTTGCATCTTAATTAGTTAAATTCTTTTAAAGTCCCAAACTCTTTGTTCCCGTGTACTATCATTTTCCATAAACATTGAATCAGTATCACAGATACGATCTCATTTCTAATAGCTAGATTGTCCTTCTTCCTCGTTTTTTTAAGTACTGAAATTAAAACAACTAATTTAATACTAATTTAACCTATTCTCCCCCTAAAATTCTAATACCGAAAATATTTTTTGCGTTTTTGGATTTTAACGAGACAGGAAATTATAATAAGAAAAATAAAAGAAAATAAAAAGAAGACGTTGTCGGACTAAGCATTTTCATCCTCTGGAATGACATCACTTTTCTTTTTAACGCCGTTGACCTCTAACAAATATAGAAAACGTGGTTTATCAAAGGCTTTTGTGTAGAGGTCAGCGCGTTGAAAATCCGTATTTATTTTAACAACATCATTTAGATTCTTTTCAAAGCAATCACGTATAAAGTGATATTTAATACCGATGTGTTTGGTCTTAGGATGTTGGACCAGATTTTTTGTAATGGCTATTGCAATAGAATTATCAACAAATATAGGAGTGTTAGAAAATTGCAAATCGTAGTCCCGCATCTGCTGTTGAATCCAGATGATTTGACAATAGCAGCTTGCCGCAGCAACATATTCAGCTTCACAAGTTGATAATACAACTGATGTCTGCTTCTTACACTGCCACGTGACTAATCTTCGCCCAAAGAATTGACAACCTGCTGAGTTGGATTTGTAGTTCGTTTTGCAGCCGCCATAATCCGAGTCATTGTACGCGGTAAGCTCAAAATCATCGTCATGAAGATACCACAACCCAAGTGTTGGTGTATGAAGATCATGTTAGGTTGGACTCACTTTAGTATAGATGTTTACTTTACATTGTAATAGGACTTTTGTTAGTTTCATTTTGTATTTTGTTAGTAATTAGCAGTTTTGGCAGTCCAGCGAAACTGTGAGCGAATCTATACATTCGCTCACAGTTTGCTGTTTTGGTTTACCCGGCGAACTTGTGTTCTGCCGGGCGAAATTATAGTTTCGGCATGACAGTTTCGCTGGTAGCGAAACTGTCAGCGAAACTATGACTGCTATATATACTATTGTCATTTCATTTTGTATGGTAAGCTTGCAAAACCCTAATCATGGAATTCTGTTGCAAGCTACAATTTCTAAGCAGTTACTTCATTGAAATACAATTGTGCTTGTTGTTATTGAGTGAGTTTGTTCATTTGAGTACCAATTATGTCTTGATTCATCATATTCACTTCTCAATTGTTGTTATTTGGATTGTGTGTTTGATATTGATCAAATTATCCTATCAATCGTACTGTTCATCGATCACATGGACCAACAATATGGTATCAGAGCCTTAGTGCTCTTGATTTGTTGAGTTTTTGTGGTTTTGGTCAATATCTAGTTTCAATCAATTTTCATTGGATTATCAGCTGTTTTTGGCATGGAAATTGATTGAATTATGCTTGTTCTTGATTGAGGAAGATTCTACAATCATCAGATCTCAAATTCATTGAGTTTTGGATGATTTCAGATTGATTTTAAGGTGAAAGGGGTTTTGAGATCGACCAGCGAAGCTACTGTTCTTACAGCGAAACTGCCATCTTCATTCAGTGAAATTATGAATTACTTTGGAGCAGAAGTTGTTTTTAGAGTTTCAGCGAAAGTATTCCCTTGAACGAAAGTTCATTTGTGTTTTTGATCAATCATCAAGCGAAATTGCTGCCGAATCTATTTCTGAACGAAAGTTCAAGCCTGTTTCCTATGAAGTTAGCAGCGAAAACTAAGCAATTGTTGTCTCTGTTCAAGCGAAAGTACTGCTGAAATTGCAAGCGAAAGTGTCTGTGTTTGCGAAAGTGTCTGCGATAGTATTGTTTCAGCGAAACTGTTAGCCAAGTCTCTTCGTTTTAGCTTTTTGTTAGCGATTTGTCAGCGAAATTATCAATTTTTCTGCCGAAACTATCATGTCGAAATTAACTACTCTTACACTTGCGGATCTTGAAAGTGTTGCTCCTAATAGACCTCCAAGACTCATTAATGGAGATAATTTTGAAGATTGGAAGAGATGTCTCAAAGCTTTCTTTTTCTACACAGATCATAATCAATGGGAATCGATTATTTCAGGTCCTCATATACCTACGGTTACGGTTGGTGATGTCGTTTCTCAGAACAAAGACCCATCTTCTTATACTAAAAGAGATCTGAAACTGATTGATCGTGATCAAAAAGCTTTTGGTGCTCTAACTCTCTGCTTGGCTCCAGACATCTACAATCATTTTGCAGAGCATAAAAATGCTAAATCCCTTTATGATGCCCTTTGTGAATTCTATGATGGGAATGCAGATCTGGTGAAAGACAAGAGTATTCAAGCTGAAAAGGAGTTCAATTCATTTGTAGGATACAAGAATGAAAGTTTGACAGATCTTACAAATCGTTTCTTAACCGTCTCAAGCACTCTGAAGAAGTATGATGAAAGACTCTCCAACAGTGAACAAGTTAACAGGCTTCTCGATTCTCTTCCACCACAGTGGAGTCTTCAAGTGAGGATGCTCAAACAAGAAAGAGGTTTTACAGATTATAAGCTGATGGATATCATTAACAAGTTGAAATCTTTTGAGTTGGATATGAAAAGAAGAGAATTTAACCAGACTATGATGCCCACACCTGGTTTTTCTCAAAATGCTGCTTTGTTGTCATCCGCTGCAAACTCTCACATTCAAAATCCAATTCAAGGAGGGAGCAATACAAGTAATTTCTCGAGTGGTAGTAATCATGTTGGAAAAGAATTGGGAAATTCTAAGGTGAATGCTGAAACTTCAATTCCATTTGAAACAATGGCTCTTTTTGGAATGTTTGTTCAGAGCTATGAAGCTCTTGTTGCTGGTGAATTGAAAGGTAAAGGAATGACTATGGAGGATATGTATCAGGTTGATCCTGATGATCTAGAAGAAACTGACATTCAATGGCAAATGGCAATGTTAACTTTAAGAGCCCGGAGATTCATGGAAAGAACAGGAAGAAAGAACTTTGGTGGTCAATCATCTACCTCAAAACTAGGATTTGATAAGTCAAAATTGAGGTGCTTTAATTGTAAACAATTGGGACATTTTAAACGTGAATGTCCATTACCAATTGTCACAGATCCTAGTAACACTGGAGTACCAAGATTGACAGCAGAGAAAGAAAAGGAAGAAGGAAATTCAAAACGGAGTCAGCCTTGATCTCAAACTTTGACTGGAGTGCGGAGGTGGAAGAAACAAGATCTGAAATAAATCACGCGTTAGTTGCTGAGGTTGTGGAAAGTGATGAGATGGAAGTTGATAAAGATGGATTTGTGCTGTTCAAGGAATGCAAAGGAGAAAATGAATCTTCAGGAAAGGAGAAAGAAGAGAAGGCAGATGGAGAGAAGAAAGAGGAAATTACAGATTCAGATGAAGAAAGAAATTCAAAAGCTGCGAAAGGAAAAGAGAAGGATGATGCGGCCGCTACTGTTGAGGAAAGGAAATCAAGTACTCCAGTATGCATGTGCGATAAAGCTTTAGCTGCCGAAAGGATGGTAATGGGACTTCCTTATGAGGTAATACAGGATATGTGCTCATCTGCTTGCAAAATTAGACTTTTTGGGATTTATAAGGCTAATCGTTTGTTAATTGATAATGAAAAGGATTTAAAACGAATTAATGATGAACTTAAAATGAATGAATCAAAATATTTTGTGAAATTAAATGAGGCTTTAAAAGAAACTGATCATTTAAAAAGAATTGTTTTGGAAAGGAATGTAGAGGTTAATACTTTGACTGAACGGGTTGCTCTTGCGGAATTTGAAGCTAGCAAACTTCAGTCAAAGTTAGATAAATGGACTATTTCTGGAATGAAACATGATGATCTTTGTAAATCTCAACGGGGAGCAAGAATTAAAACAGGTTTGGGTTATGAAAATGTACAGGTTTATCCTCCTCCTAGTACATACTGTTATTCTCCTATGCCTGTTCCTCATCCTTCTAATGATTTAATCAAATCAGATACTGACAGTATGTCTGCAGGTTTAGTTGGGAATAACTCTAAGTACATTCGTGAAGACTACGACTATGGCCAACTAGTGGGCTTGGATGCACTAGTTCTAGTACACCTGAAAATCCGCAGTCTGTTTTAGATAATAAGTCTAGTTTAAATTCAGTGTTTGTTTCTAGTTCAAATGTAACATACTTGAATGTCTCATGTTCTCTTGATTGTTCTATTTCATCTTGTACTTCAAATCATGATAGTGATGATTTTTGTTCTAGTAATGAATGCAATGAATCTGATGTTTCTCTTAAAACAACTGAGCAACTTAAAATTAATTCTTTCGAAAAGTTCTTTTCTCAACCTATTCCATCTTTCATACCATTAAATATGACATCATCAGAAAAATGCAGTTCGTCTTTATCTGACACTGGTACCAATGGTACGAGTTTTACTGATTTGTCAGAAGAATCATGTTCTAATTTTGTAAAGAAGAACTCTGACTCAAATAAACATAAACATCATGAGATGTATGAGACATTCAGTGATGTTGATTCTAGTTTGTCTGAATGTGATGAGGAGATTATTATTGATCCTATTTTTACCTCATCACATCATCGACCTAGATTCAAACATCATTGTTTCAGGTGTGGTGAAGAGGATCATCTTATCAAAAATTGCCCTTTGATTGAAAGATCCTCTAATAGGAATTGTTTTGGGAATAAATTGACAAAATTGGTTAATAATTTCTTTCATAAAAAATCAGCTTCTTTAAAAAAAAAGTTGTTCAATCTTGGGTCCCTATTGCTCCTGGCTAAATGATTTGTTAATTCATTTCAGGGATCTTCTTCAAAGATTGTACACAGTCTGTGGCATGTTGATAGCGGATGTTCTAAGCATATGACGGGATTAAAGGATTTGTTGACCAATTATCGGATTATAGATGGAGGATATGTGGCATTTGCTGGAGATAAGAAGGGTGGAAAAATGATTGGACAAGGAGAAGTTACCAATGGTTCTCTTACTCTAGAAAAAGTTAACCATGTTCCTGAATTGGCTTTTAATCTTCTGAGTGTCTCTCAAATTTGTGATAAAGACATTCCTGTTCTATTTAAATCTGATGAATGTTTATTTTTAAAATCAGAGATAGCTATTCCGGAGGATTTAATTCTCATGCGTGTTCCAAGGAAACATGATACATATCTTCTTGATATGAATTCAAATGAGTCAAAGGCTACTGCAACTTGTCTTCTTTCAAAAGCATCAACCTCTGAGTCACTCTTGTGGCATCGTCGCTTAGGCCATGTCAATTTTAAGATAATTAATAAATTAGTAAAGAACAATCTTGTTAGAGGACTTCCTTTAAAAGATTTTTCTGTTACTGAAAAATGCATGGCATGTGCCAAAGGGAAACACCATAAGAAACCTCATAAGCCCAAACTTTTAAATAGCATATCAAGTCCTCTTGAGTTGTTACATACTGATTTATTTGGGCCAATTAGTGTTAAATCAATTGCTAAAAAATCTTTTTGTCTTGTTGTTACAGATGATTTTTCACGTTATTCATGGGTGAGGTTTCTTGCACAAAAAGTGAAGTTGCAGAGGAATTGCAGAAATTAATCATTTCTATTGAATCAGTCAGTAAGAGAAGAGTTATGGGATTAAGAAGTGACAACGGCACTGAATTTAAAAATCAGATTCTTGATTCATTTTGTGCTCAAAAAGGGATTGTGAGACAATTTAGTGCTGCAAGAACACCCCAGCAGAACGGTATTGCAGAAAGAAAGAATCGCACTCTTGTGGAAGCTGCTCGGACAATGTTGATAGAATCCTCATTACCCATTATTTTCTGGGCTGAAGCTGTTAATTGTGCCTCTTATGTTCTAAACAGGGTGCTAATTGTGAAAGATAAAGTGAAGACTCCTTATGAACTTTTTCATAAGAGAAGCCACTAATTGATTTCTTTCGACCATTTGGGTGTTCTTGTACCCTTCTGAATACTCAATCTCAAAAGACAAAATTTGGTGCTGTTTCTGACGAGTGTTATTTTGTTGGCTACTCTTCTTCACAAAAGGCGTACCGAGTTTATAACAAGAGAACACGTATTGTTCAAGAGTCATTCTATGTTGACTGGCAAGAATCCAATCCGTCTGAAGTGAAATCTGAACCTGCATGGTTCTTTGACTCCGATACTGTGTTCAATTCATTTAATTTGCTAGTTTTCGATGATGATACATCAATTCCAAGTACTCAAACGAATATTATTCCATCATCTCCATCGTCTGTTCCATCCATCCCGCCAGTAAATGATGCTGTTTCAACTGATGTCAGCTCATCGTCTCCAATGCCTGATCAAGCTCCATTATCTGATTCTTTATCTCCTACATCTTCTAACTTACCTGATTCAACACCTGTCATTGATACACCTTCATCTAATCTTTCTCCGGCTATGGCTGATACGTCTTCAGCTATCTTTTTCTTTCATCAAGTGATTATAAAACTTTGAAAGATCATCCGCTTGATAATGTGATTGGATCTGTTTCTGATGGTGTTTGCACGCGAAGTCAATCTGATCTGATTAATGTCTGTCTTTTCTCATGCTTCATTTCTCAAATTGTTCCAAAAAATGTTCATGCTGCTCTACAAGATCCTTGTTGGGTAGAATCTATGCAATTGGAACTTCAACAGTTTAGAAAGCTTAAGGTTTGGACCTTAGTTGATTTACCTCCCAACAAATATCCAATTGGTACAAAATGGGTATTTAAGAACAAACCAGATGATCGAGGTGTGGTGGTGCGAAACAAATCTAGACTTGTAGTGCAAGGCTTTGCTCAAGAAGAAGGAATTGATTATACAGAAGTCTTTGCTCCAGCTGCCCGTCTTGAAGCAATCCGAATATTTCTTGCTCATGCTGCTCATAAACAGTTCAAAGTGTACCAGATGGATGTGAAATGTGCTTTTCTCTACGGAGACATTGATGAAGAGATATATGTGTGTCAACCACCAGGCTTTGAAGATCCTAATTTTCCTGATAAAGTGTATAAGCTTGATAAATCTTTGTATGGCCTTCATCAAGCACCCAGAATCTGGTATGAGACTCTTACGCAATATCTTCTAAGCAATGGTTATTCTCGTGGTACCATTGATATGACCTTATTTAAAAGAGAGGTGAATGGTGAAATGATCTTTGTTCAAGTGTATGTCGATGATATTATTTTTGGATCTACAAACTCTCAATTGTGTAGAGAATTCGAAGAAGTGATGAGCCAAAGGTTTGAAATGAGTATGATGGGTGAAATGTGTTTCTTTCTTGGATTGCAAGTTGAACAACAGAAAGAAGGAATTCTTATTCATCAAGAGAAGTACATTAAAGATATTCTGAAGAAATTTAAGATGGATGATGCGTCTACTGAGATGACTCCTTTTACTGCTCAGACTTGTCTAACTCCGAATGAAAATGGAAAACCAGTTGATCCTCATCTTTTTCGGTCTATGATTGGCTCTCTCATGTATCTTACTGCAAGTCGTCCTGATATCACTTTCGTTGTTGGTTACTGTGCTAGATATCAGTCGGCTCCAAAGGAATCTCATGAGAAAGCTGTCAAACGAATATTTCGTTATCTCAAAGGATCGTCTCGTCTTGGACTGTGGTATCCATATGGTGGAAATTTTGATTTACATGCTTACTCTGATAGTGATTCCAATGGTTGCAGGTTAAACAGAAAAAATCTGTCTGGAGGTTGTCAATATTTGGGAAATTGTCTGGTATCCTGGCAGAGCAAGAAACAAACTACTGTTTCTCTTTCTACAGGGGAAGCTGAATATATTGCTGCATCCAGCTGTTGCTCTCAAGTTCTCTGGTTCAACCCAAATGATTGATTATGGAATAATTTCCTTCATACACCTTTATTCTGTGACAATGAGGCTGCCATTGGAATTGCTAAAAATCCCATTCATCATTCCCGCCCAAAGCATATTGAAAACGAATTCATGCGATTCGTGATGCTCAAAAGAAGGGTTTCATTAATATTATACCCATCGATACAAAGAATCAAAAGCTGATCTTTTCACAAAAACTTTGATAACCTCGTTTTTATGAATTGATTTCTATGCTTGGGTTAATATCTTTTTAAATTTTCATTTTCTATTTCTTTGATAATAAAAAAATTATTAATTAAAATTAAATCATTTAAATAATAGAAATATGAAAATAAAAATTTGGGGGAGTAATATCATTATTCTGAGATTGGAATTAACATGATGAGAATGATTATATTCTCAAATATTTTTATTTACATGACCAGTACTTCTATGAAAATGATAGTAACTGTTACTGGATTCTGTTTCACATTAAAAAAAGAAAATGGATCAGATTCTTTAAAAACGATATGCTTGATAGACTCAGCCTGATGAATGAAGTAGACAGACAGCTTTATGATTAAATTAAACATCATGCTTAAGAATGTCTGGATTTACTCAATCATTTTGGATTGCACAAAAACTGAGTCCTGACAAAAATTGGATTGAGAATGAATCTTTTGTTCATTTTGCTTGGTTATGTCATCATCCTCTGCTGGTTTTATTTGTGTTAAGATGTCTTGTGTCTGTGCTTATCTCCTCTGCTGTACGTGAGTACTGACCTGGAGTGATGATCTCCTCTGCTGTACGATAGTATTGACCTGGAGCTCTCATCAGCACATGATCAAATGGTTATCTCCTCTGTTATACGTGAGTATAGATCTGGAGGTCTCACCATTTTGATATAATTATGTCAAATCATCTTATCGATGAATTTCTCTCAGATGAAATATTATGTTTATAATCATTTGCCACACTAATCCACAAACTTTGTTCTATGAAGATTGATTCATAATTCAAGAAATCCTGAGGTTGGGTGAGGGTTTTTACCAAATGATTGTGGGGTCTTAGCATTCTAAAGCATCTAATCGAACCTTAAATGAATCATAAGCTGTTGGTCAAAAAAGGATAAGGCATGAGTTTAAGTGGACAATTATATCTGCAATCGTTATTGATTTGTTCTAATTTCAGTTGTTTCCATGCCATGATTTTATCAGATCTTGTATTCAGTATGATCTCATGACTGGTAGATGATTTTTGATCATCTTTATGTTCTAAAATATTTAGAGAATGTGATCTCTGATTATTTTAGATCTCATTATTTGATTGCTTCCTTTAAATATTATAATTAAAATAAATAAATAAATAAATAAATAAATAAATAAAATAATAATAATAATAAAAATATAAATAAAAAATAAAAAAGGGGGGTGCGAAATTATTCTTTCGCTAACAATTTCGCAAAGCGAACTGCAATTTCGCTAGGTTGGCTAATAGTTGTTAATCAGTTATCTCCTAGCGAAATTCCAGTTTCACTTGGCGAAACTGTAAATTCGCCAGACGAATTTATAGTTTCGCTGTCGCGAAACTATTTGCTATATAAGTCATGTTTGCGAATTTTCTCTCATAATTTCGCACAATCGCACAGCTTTACTTTTAGGGTTTATCCGTAACTTTTAGGGCGATTTTGACTTGTGTTTGTGATTTGGACTGATTTTTCGTGAGATTCACTTCGTATGTGAGTTTCGAACACTGATTCACTTTCTAATCTGGATTAAATAGTCTATTCTTAAGTTATCTTGATTGTGTCTCTTCGGTGTTTCGCTGTTCGTTCAGCGAAACTACTAATTTCTCTGCGAAATTGAACGAAAGTTCACATCTTTTCTGCGAAACTGTAAAGTTATGCTGTCCGAGCGAACTTAACAGTTTCGCCATATCTTCTTTAATTTCGCAATGACTGATCTTTAATTTACACAGTTTCGCTTGTATTTTCTTATGTCAGCGAAACTAATTTGTAATAGCGAAACTAAATTAATATTTGGTGAAACTAATTGCGAAACTACTTTAATTTATTCTAATCTTGTCGAAACTACCTTTTGCTCTGCGAAAATAACAAGTTTCAATGAGCGCGAATTATAGTTTCGCTTGTCGAAACTGTTTGTTTTCCTTGTCGAAATTGTCTTTGATTCAGCGAAACTATCATGTCTTAGTGAGCGAAACTATTGTTTCGCTTGCCGAAACTGATTGTTTCTTATGTTTTTTGTCTTATTTTCTTATTTTCAGTATTTCTTATTCAAATTTATTTGTTGTTCTTTTCAGGTTATTATGGCGAATCTCAAGTTTGATGAGAGGAATAACATCACTGCCATATTAGACGATACTCTTCCAAAGGCGGCCGGATTTCGTGATTGTATTAGATGGCTCCAGAGATCACCCATTGCATATGCTATCTTTCACTCACCCACTATCTATGATCTTCATATTAGAGACTTTTGGAGATCAGCAGAATACAACACTGGAGGAGATGTTCGGAGAATCACAGCTAGAGTGATTGATCATGATATAACTATTACTGCTGAGAGCGTGTCGAGGATTCTTAGACTAGAAGATGATACTGGTGATGAAGTTGATATGACGGAATCTGAAGTTTCCAAGCTTTCAGACAATGGGATATGAGGGACCAGCTTTTGGTTCGGGGAAGGAGATTAAAAAGTCTTTTTTATCTAAGGAATGGAGATATATAGCTCACGTTTTTTATTATGTGTTTAGATCACCGTAAGGGTGGATCCGATGGACTTAATCTGACTCGGCCAAAGCTATGGTGATATGTTGTAAAGGGGAGAAAGCAAACATTGCTAGGCTGATCTTTGCGTGTATGGCAGAAAATGTGATGGCTGTGAAGAAGGATAAATGGTTGTTATATCCTCGCTTTATTCAGATGATTATTGATGATCTTATTCCTGATGTTCCTAAACATGGTGAAGTCAAGAGATTAGTGCAGATAAACCCTCGGATATTTGCTGATTGCTGTGCCATCCGCCATGATTTCAGTGGTAAAATCACCCATCTCTTGGAAAATATGTACCCTCCAGAACGCTGGAATTATATCAGACGGGTCGATGAGTCTGAAAACAAAAGGGCTGAGGAAACAAGGGTGCAAGCTGATGCAGCTAAGAAGAGAAAGAGATATGCAAAAGAGAAAGATTATGATTTTGAAGAAGATATAGATGCACAAGCAGAGGAGATAAGGGTGGAGAAAGAACGGAGATCTAAAAGAGAACTGACTTTGTTGAGCCTGAACGGAGATCAAAACATCAACACGAGGGTTTCACAGCAGGGAAGAGGCTAGTGCTGGTCTTGATGAGGATGTGATTCGTAGTCTAAATACTTCATTGGCAAATGAGTTGAGTATGATAAAGACTAAACTAACAAATCAGGAGATTAGGAAAAACAGAAGGATGAGGTAATTGAAGGAATGAAAAAGATGTTGGTTGACCAGAATAATTTGATTAAGAGATTGTTTGAAGAAATTTCTCCAATGAAAGCTGCTGCTGGCCTACCTAGTCAACTAACTCAATCTGAGTTAGATGATATGACTGATATATCTAAGTACTCATTCTTGAATGTGGGTACTTCATCAAAGGTAGGAGAGGGCACTTCTGGAGCAGCTAATACTGAAGCAGGGGAACAAGAGATCCAAAGAGAAGATGCTGGAAGAAATGAGGATCATGATATTATTGAAGCAGGTTTGTTAACCTACAGTTTGATTTTGATAAGGATATTGTGGGTGAAGAAGTGGTTGTTACTACTGCTACCACTGAGGGAATGTCTGATAAAGGAAAAGGTTTGATTGATGAAGAAGAGGAGGATGAGCAATTGGTTGATTATGATTCTGAACCAGAGTTTTATGAAGTAGATGAGAGACCATTGGTGTATGTTGCTAAGAAGGGAGATGATGAAGGTGATGTGTTTGAGATGGATAAGAGTGACTGGTTGGTGAAGGAGAAGGAGGCTGAAGAACTTACTCCTTTGTTTCAAAATATGGAAGGTTTAAGCAGGAAAGAGGCAGACAAGAAGATAATAAGTTGGTGTTATAATCCTAGCTTAAAGATGTTTATGATTAAAAGAAGAGGAGTAATATCTGCTACATGCTCAAGAGGAAGGCTTTTAAGACCTTGCCCAAATGGGATCTGAGACGGTTGGCTACCTTGCCTTTGATTAATGCTCATTTAAGTGAAAGGGCAGTATTTCTTGAGAAGGAAATTAAAAATGGACTTAATGATAATTTTGAGTCATTTGGATACATGAAGGCTGAACGAAAGAGATCAAAGAAAGATAAAGACTAGGAGACTGGCAAAGGGAGGATTGTTTTGAGAGTCAAACCACCAAAGACTGTAAACAGGGTAAGATTGGCTGATCCTCTTCCTCAACGTTACAGGACTTTGAAAAGTGGTTTTATGATAATAACACTGGCGAGGCGGTGATTAGAGCCAAACAGGGAAAAGAGTTTAGGGTGTTTGACCCAATGGAGTTATTCAGCTTCAGTGATGAAGATCTCTTGACTCTTTGTGAAAATCATATTAAGGCTGGGGCAGGAGAGGAAACACGAAAAGAGGCAAGCTTGTTTATGAATGTGGCAAACAAAATAAGAGTACGAGAGTACGGGCGGAGGTAAAGAGTTTGGCTGAAAAGGTGAGAGCACAAGATGACTTTGCCATGGATGTTCAAGACATGACCAGGCAGTTTGCTAGAGCTAGTGGTCATTCTGAGGAGGCTGGTGATGCAGGAACTAACCTTGGAGGATCAGTGGCTGAAGCTTCTAAAGATGTTGCTGCGGGAGGTGATGAAGATAGACCAACAGCTGCAGAGGAAACCGGAGCCGACGAGTCAAATCAAGAGAAGTGAAGATAGTGAGATCCAACCTAGGGGGAGTATTGAAGATCATGTTAGGTTGGACTCACTTTAGTATAGATGTTTACTTTACATTGTAATAGGACTTTTGTTAGTTTCATTTTGTATTTTGTAAGTAATTAGCAGTTTTGGCAGTCCAGCGAAACTGTGAGCGAATCTATACATTCGCTCACAGTTTGCTGTTTTGGTTTACCCGGCGAACTTGTGTTCTGCCGGGCGAAATTATAGTTTCGGCATGACAGTTTCGCTGGTAGCGAAACTGTCAGCGAAACTATGACTGCTATATATACTATTGTCATTTCATTTTGTATGGTAAGCTTGCAAAACCCTAATCGTGGAATTCTGTTGCAAGCTACCATTTCTAAGCAGTTACTTCATTGAAATACAATTGTGCTTGTTGTCATTGAGTGAGTTTGTTCATTTGAGTACCAATTATGTCTTGATTCATCATATTCACTTCTTAATTGTTGTTATTTGATTGTGTGTTTGATATTGATCAAATTATCCTATCAATTGTACTGTTCATCGATCACATGGACCAACAGTGTACCCTTCAGATACGAAATATCCTCTTGACCCCTATAAGATGGTTAATTTTTGGTTTCGCCTGATATCTTGAACAAAGACATGTCGCGTACATGATATCAGGTCTTGAGGCAGTGAGGTACATGAGGGATCCAATCATTCCTCGGTACATAGTGGCATCGACCAAATCACCATTCTAGTCGGGTGCTACACATGGTTTGCAGCAAGTGGAGTCCCAGCTGCGGAAGCATTCTTCATGTCAAACCGACTGAGAATATCCCGTACATACTTGGTCAGATGTAGAAATATCCCCTTTGGTGTTTGATCCACCTGTAACCCGAGAAAGAACTTCATTTCTCCCATGGCACTCATTTCAAATTCTGCCTTCATTACTGCTTCAAATTCTTTACATAAGTCTTCGTTCTTTGAACCGAAGATTATGTCATCAACATAAATCTGAACAAGCAGTAGATCACCATCCTTTTCTTCGATGAACAGTGTACAGTCAATTACACCTCTGCGAAATCCGTGTTTCACAAGGTGAGTTGAGAGTTTTTCATACCATGCTCTCAGGCCTTGGTGAAGCCCGTAGAGAGGCTTATCCAGTTTGTAAACTCTGTCCTGATGATATGGATCCTCAAATCCTTCGGGTTGACTGACATACAATGTTTCCCGGATTTCACCATGAAGAAATGCACTCTTTACATCTAGTTGATAGACTTTAATCTTCATGTAAGAGGCATAGGCTAGGAAGATACGGATGGCTTCCATTCTCGCCACAGGTGCAAATACTTCATTGTAATCAATTCTCTCGACTTGTCGAAATCCTTGAACTACAAGTCGAGCCTTGTTCCTGATTATGACACCTTGGTCATCTTTCTTACATTTTAAGACCCATTTGGTGCCAATGACCTTAGCACCTTTAGGTCTATCCACCAGTGTCCATACACCTAACTTCTTGAATTGAAGAAGTTCTTCTTGCATGGCACTTACCCATGCGTCATCATTTAGGGCTACACTAACGTATTTTGGCTCAAACTGAGACACAAACAACGTTATGCACCATCGTGAAGGTATACCTTTTCCATTACCGAGGCATAATCAGCTGAATATAGCTGATTTCTTGTCTGAACTCTTGATCTGACATCCCCAATGACATTGTCCAAAGGATGATAGACATTGAGGCGTGATCCAGGAGTAGTGAGAACAACTACCTCAGAATCATGATTATGAACGTTTGCTTCCGGATCCGAGGCAGTAGGAGTGTGAGGTTCCGAAGACTCAGAGGCATCAATGTCAGATGCTTGTGGACTTGCAGTAGTAGGAACCTGTTCCTCCTGATTGTTCTGGTCATTCTCCACGGCTTCATCGTCAGAGGAGGAGTCACTTACCTCGAATGCTCCCCCTGAATGGTTAGACGATTCACCTTGTGAACCAGATGATATGAAGTCTTGTGATGGTGTGTTTAAGACATCATACATCATTTTGGTTGCTTACTCATCATCAGAAGTGGAGAGAGGGATGTTGAAGGACTTGAAGAATCCATCATAATCGAAAAAGAATGCGGGTCCTTTTCCAGAAGGAGGGGTGGTGTATCTCTGAACGTCAACGTTACACCACACTTCTACCTGACCCGTTGAGTTGTTGTAAACTCTCTTATTCGGTATGTTGTATCCTAGAAAGATTCCCTCTTCAGCCTTCTCGCTGAACTTGCCTTCCTAAGTTTTCTTCAATAGGGTGCAAGGTGCGGCAAACGGTTCGAGATACTCTAGATTTGGTTTACGTCGTTGAAGTAACTCGTAACCCGTCTTGCCATGACGTTTAACCACAAGAACTGATTTAACGTGTAACACGCATTGGCAACTGCCTCATTCTAGAATTTGGATGGGCAGTTTCCGGTCTGCTAGCATCGTCGTGCTGTCTTTATAAGCTGCGATTCTTCTCTCAGCAACGTCGTTCATTTGAGGTGTGTAGGCGAAGTGAACTGGTGCACATTCCCTTTTCTTCTTTGCAGAGAAAGCCTCCATCCATTGGTCTGAACTCGTTTCTGTTGTCGAGCGTACTTGTCTGACCTTCAGCTTTGCAGATGACTCCAGTTGTGGTTACTAACTCTTTGAATGACTCAAAATGTTTCTGATTTGATTTCAGAAATGTTAGGTCTAGAATCTGTAGATCTAGTCATTATGTATAGGCTTAGTACTTGAATCAATATTTGTAATGAACTTTTGTAATTCATTATTATGTATGCATTAAATATATAGGTTAACCCATTTATATATGTGTTGATGTATGTATGGATGCAGGTACAAACATAATACTTGATCAATTGGGAAATTGACCAAGTGTAAGAAACATCTACGGATGAACAAATTAGTCTTCCGTAGATGTATATCTTACAAGTAACAATTACATCCGAAGATCATCTGCGGATGAACACAGCCACCTTCGGAGAACAACCTTCGGAAGAACTGTCTTCAGAAGAACATTACCTTCGGAAGAACAAACCTTCGGAAGAACAAGTTACCTTCGGAAGAACAAGATACCTTCGGAAGAACAAGTTACCTTCGGAAGAACATTATCTACGGAAGAACAAAATTACTACTAAAGACAATATCCTGCGGAGACCAAACACTTGTGTTATACAAGTGGTACAAGTCAACAAGTCAACAAGTCAACAAGGCGGTTATACGAATCCCGAGAAATCCGTTGATTCCTTATCAGAAACAAATCAAATCCCAAGAGATCCGGTGTTTCCTATAACTGAAACATCTGTCTATAAATATGGATCCTAGGTTTCGATTCAAGCACGATTGAAAACAGACGATTGATTGATTGAGAACAGCAACAGCATTACAGCAATCATCAAAAGTCTTTCGATCATCATAACATATAGAACATCATAGCATTCATTGTTTCATTCTTTTGTAATCTTCAATACATTATAATAAAACATTAATTAATCTTTAATTGTGTTTTGTGTCGTGTGTTCTTGATATTTCATTAACATTGAATGTTGTTTAAATACAATTAAACCAAATCAACGTTAATTCCGCTAACGTTGACTTGAAATCAATTCTCACTGATAATTCCTGTCGACGATCCTTGGATTCACAGGTGGTATCAGAGCCAAGTGCTCATTGATTTAGATCAATTGATCTATCAGTGTTAGTTGTGTTTAATTGTGTTTGTTTTCGTTTACCAATCTATATTCAAATCAATTGAATAGTAGATCCTGTAAGCATCATGAGCAACTTCAGTGGTTCATCTTACCAACCCCCGAAGTTGGAAACAAAAGCAGATTTTAAGTCATGGAAAATCAAGTTCAGGAATCATGTAAACTATACTGATTCTGACTTGTGGATTTCCATTACTGAAGGTCCTTATATTCCACCCACTCTTGGGCCGGATTATAATGACAAAAATCAACCAATCAGCACAAAAGATCTATCACCTGATGATGTCAAAAAGGTTAAAGTCGATATAAAAGCATACAGTCTGCTTAGTATGGCCTTACCTGAAGAGATATTAATCAGGTGTGAGAACTATAAAACAGCTCACTCCTTATGGAAGATTCTTCACACTCTCTGCGAAGGGAGTGATGAGATAAGAAGCATAAGGAGAGACACCCTCAGATCACAATATGAAACCTTTCATCATATTGAGGGTGAATCAATTCCTCAGCAACTTCATAGATTCATGCAGTTAGTCACTGAGATGAATATTCTAGAGTTGAAGTATACTAGTGAGGAATTAAACAAGAAAATGCTCCACACTTTGCCAGAAAGTTGGAAGCATACTGTGTCCATGTTCAAAATACTATAGATCTGAAAGCAACTGGTTTAGATACTCTGGTTGCAAAAGTGGAAGCTCTTGAAATGGATGAAAAATCAAGAAACAAGAGTGTGAGAACTCATGTCTCACCCTATCACTTCAAAGAACCAAATAATGTTGGAAGTGCATTTATTTCAAATAATGAAAGTGATAGCTCTTGTGTTAGGAGTGATGATGAGGAGGAAGTTAGCTTTTATGCTTCAAAACCCTCAAAGAAATCATCTCAAGACAAGCAGCAGAAGAATAAAGGGAGAACTACTGATAGACAAGATACATCTTCAGCAACAACTAAGTCTTCCTTTTCAGCAAATCAGTCAGAACCAATAACTGTGATATTGGATTCTGAAGAACAAAGAGCAGCCTTTGCAGCTTTTAGTTCAAGTTTTCAAGCATACCTGGGAAGCTCTCTAACATCAGCCAATATCTGTCAACAAGATTTAGAAGAACTACCCCAGATGTAGTGGAAGAGATGGATCTACAATGGCAGATGGCCATGATTGCTTATAGAGCTAAGCAATATCTCAGGAGAAACAAGAACTTGGCTTCAGCAAGCAGAACATCAAAGATTGGTGTTGACAAATCAAAAGTAAGGTGCTACAAATGCAATCTCTATGGACACTTCTCAAGAGAATGCAATCAACAGTCTTATCCAGAGATGAGACAACATCAGCAGCATCAACAACATCAGATTCAAGCAAATCAACAATCTTCTCAAAGACCTCTGCACAAGCAATCTCAACTGATGAATACTTCCCCACCAGCCACCAAAGAATCAGCAGGACCAAGTAACTCAAAGGAGTCAGGGCTGATCATACTTCAAGATGGAACGTGTGACTGGAGTCTTTATGAGAAGGAAGTTTTGGAAGAAAATCAAGCATTGATGGCTCATATGGATCAAACAGTGCCACCAATGGCAAAAGAGGTAAAAGAAAGATTGTGTTCATCAACTTGTGTTGAGGAAGTTGAACGATATAGAGTCCATGCTCAACAGTTGGCTGATAAAGTAAAAGAAACAATGATTTTGAATGAATCTCATGTTAGAGAACATAAACTATATCAAATAAAAATTAATTCTTTACAAAAGGATTTAGAAAAATTTGTTTCTGAAAATTATAGCCTGAAAGCCCAAGTTGAGCATTTGACCACTTCCTTAACAAAATCCATGGCTGATCATGCATCAACTGAAGTGAAACTTCAGAAGTTTCAATTATCATCTCAGCAATATGAGAAATTATTATCTTCTCATATTGAATCAAAGAAAAGGTCTGGGTTGGGTTATAATGCGGTTGCACCACCTATAAATGATAATTACACATCCTTACCTACAACAATGACAAACACTCTGTCAAATCATTTTGTGCCTAGCACCAAATTTGAAAAAGATTCATCTAAAACTAAATTTATGATAAAGCTGAGGTGAGTGAAACTGAATCATCTGAATCAGAATCATTAGATCAAAATGATTCAGAATTTGATTATGATAAATGTGATGACTTGGATGATTCTGATGAACATGATGTTGATCAAACAAGCACTGGTAAAAATTGTCAATTGAAAGGCCATATTCCAAAAGTGCTTGAAGAAACAAAGTTGCCATATCCTCCTAAACAAAGAAACATGCTGAAGACCATCTGCAAGAGGATAGCTCAATTGAATGAAGGTCTTCAAGAACTAAGTATGCAAGAATCCTCCAAGAAATTAACTGATGAATCTGTCATCACTGAGGAAAGAGGAAAATTCAAAGGAAGGAACAAGGCATCAGCAGATCATCAACTGAACAAGAAAACTTCAGCAGCTGATCTACGGAAGAGAAATTCAACTCCAAAGAACAAATGTGAACAAAAATGAAAAAGCTGAAGCACATTCAAAGCTAAAGAAGAAAGAGCAACTACAAAAATCAGCAAACAAAAGGAATGATTCTGAGAAAGAATCAGAAGAAAAGTATTGCAAATGGTGTGACATGAAAAATCACAACACTGAAGATTGTTACTTCAGCAGTTATTGTTCTATTTGCAATATGAACAATCATATGACTGCTGATTGTTACTTCAACAAACATTGCTCTATTTGCAACAAAAATAATCATTCCACACAGGAATGTTATTTCAACAAAAGGAACAAGATAAAAGGATCAAAGAAGAAAGAATCAGACAAATCTGAATCAGATTCCCAATCCACAGATTCAGCAAAGGGTGCAAAACTGAAGAAGCATGAACAAAATCAAAGGCAAAACCAAAGGACAAATCATCATCAAGTGTTAAGATACTGAAGAAAAGATCAACTTTTCAGCAGTCAAAAACACCACACAAAAGAGTGGATTTGTCTGACAAGGAATCAAAGGATGATGATTCATTCTTTGATAAATTTGAAAAAGGCATTCATATCCCTCTTTCAAAAACAAAAGACAGTGAAACATTTAAAGGTTCACTATCAAAACAAAAGAATCAAACAAATGAAGTTGATCTAAGTAAAACAGACAATATGAATCATGAATCTACTTCATCAACATCCCATTCAGCAGAATCATCCTCATCCAAATTAAATCAGAATGAATCAATCAAATCTGAAACAGAAACTTCAAAAAATATTCTTGAAAGAGTAACTGTTTTAGATCCTGTTGACAAACCCAAGATCACTAAGGCTTGGGTTGTCACTTCTAACTGATTTTCTTTTCTGATTGCAGGAACAATATTGGAGAGCTGACAACATGTGGTATGTTGACAGTGGTTGTTCCAGGCATATGACAGGAAACTGTTCTCTTCTCCATGACTTCAAACATAAAAATGCTTCTTATGTGGCATTTGGTGGGGATAAAAAGGGAGGTAAAATTGTTGGTGAAGGAATGATAACCAATGGTGTACTTAAGTTTGATAAAGTAAATTACTGTAAAAACTTACAGTATAATTTACTAAGTGTATCTCAAATCTGTGATCAAAATTACACTACAATGTTTGATGACACTAACTGTTACATTCTTAAGCCAGGATTTATTGTCCCAGAAGATTGGATTCTCCTCAAAGCAGCAAGAAAAGGAAACACTTATGTGTTGGATATGAACAACACTTCTCTCACAAAACATGAAACTTGTCTTATTTCTAAACTTTCAGAAGATTTGTCACAATTATGGCATAGAAGACTTGTTCATTCTAACATGAAAAATATGAATAAATTGGTAAAACATGACCTGGTCATTGGCTTACCAAATAAAGAGTTCCATTGCTCAACTCATTGCTCTTCTTGTTACAAAGGAAAACAACACAGAGTGTCACATAAACCAAAAACAATCAATACTAATACTACACCACTCAAATTGCTTCACATGGATCTATTTGGTCCAACCAATGTAATGAGCATTGGAAAAAGGCAATATTGTTTGGTGATAGTTGATGATTTCACTAGATTTACATGGGTCTTTTTCTTAAAACAAAAGAGTGAAACATCAGAAACATTAATGGACTTTGTCATCAAGATTGAGAATCAACTTGATACAAAAGTTAAAATTTTCAGGAGTGATAATGGTACTGAATTTGTTAACTTTGAACTTGATTCTTTTTGCAGGAGCAAAGGAATTGCAAGACAATTCAGTGCACCAAGGACTCCACAACAAAATGGAGTTGCTGAACGAAGAAACAGAACTCTCATTGAAGCAGCAAGAACAATGCTAGCTGATTCACAACTACCTATTACCTTTTGGGCTGAGGCTGTGAATACTGCATGCAATGTTCAAAATAGAACATTAATTGTCAAAGAACATAACAAAACTCCTTATGAGCTCCTATTTAAAAGAAAACCTTACATAGGATATCTAAGAGTATTTGGGTGTCAAGTAACTGTTTTGAACATCAAAGAGTCATTAGGAAAATTTTCAGAAAAAGCATATGATGGTTTCTTTGTTGGATATTCTTCAACATCAAAATCATATAGAGTGTATATTCCACAGCATAACATTGTGGAAGAGACACCTAATGTATCTTTTGATGAAAATGTATTCATTAAGTCAATTAAAGGATCATCATGGTTATTTGACATAGATGCCTTGTCTAAATCTTTTAACTATGATTATTTGACAAATACAGGTTCTGATGAAGTATGCTATCCATTTGTTCCACCGATTATGACTGAAGTACCTTTATCTGCTGATCCCCCAAGGATACATACATCTACAAGTGCCAACAATTCAACCGAAGCAGATACTACATGTGGAACTGAACAAAATGCATCAGTAGAAGCTCCTACGGAAGCACAAAATGCATCAGTAGAAGCTACTACGGAAGAACAAAATGCTTCAGGAGAAGCTCCTTCAGAAAAGCATGCATCAGGAGAAGCTCCTTCGGAAGAACAGCATGCATCAGAAGAAATTCCTTCGGAAGATCAATGTATCCGGAGAACTTCCTTCGGAAGAACAAAATGTTTCCGGAGCAGCTCCTACGGAAGAACAAATACTTCCGCAGAAGTTCCTGCGGAAGAGCAAATTCCAACTGCTGATACTTCTGAAGCTCAATCAACAGAGACTCAATTTGATTACTTCTTGAATTCTCAAATTGAGATGAATCAGTCAGAGGCAATGGAAATGACTAATCTGGAATCATCATCTCCATTCCAGTTGAGTCAACTCCCTCAATGAGAATTCATAAGTCTCATCCACTTAACAATATCATTGGCAATCCTGAAAAGAGAACTACAAGGAGCCAAAGTGGTACAGCCAACCTTTGTCTATTCAACTGTTTTCTTTCTCAAGTGGTGCCTCCAAACATTACAGCTGCTTTAAAAGACAATAGCTGGATTGAAGCTATGCAAGAAGAGCTTCAACAGTTCAGAAAGCAAAAAGTATGGTGTCTTGTTGACTTACCTGAAGGTCAACATCCTATTGGAACTAGATGGCTATACAAAAACAAACTGGATGATAGAGGTATTATTGTCGAAACAAAGCAAGGTTAATAGCACAAGGTTACACTCAGGAAGAAGGCATAGATTATGATGAAGTTTTTGCACCAGTTGCAAGAATTGAGGCAATAAGAGTGTTCTTGGCATATGCATCATACAAGAAATTCACTGTGTATCAAATGGATGTCAAGTGTGCTTTCCTATATGGAAAAATAGATGAGGAAGTTTATGTGTCTCAACCCCCCGGATTTGAAGATCCTCATTATCCTCACAGGGTATACAAACTAGATAAAGCCTTGTATGGTCTTCATCAAGCACCAAGAAAATGGTATGAAACATTATCATCCTTCTTACTCAAGCATGGCTACAAAAGAGGAACAATTGACCAGACACTCTTTCTCAAACAAGAACATCAAGATCTCTTAGTAGTCCAAGTATATGTTGATGACATTATATTTGGATCCACTAATAAGAGATTGTGTGTGAATTTTGAAGAGCTGATGAAATCTGAATTTCAGATGAGCTCAATGGGTGAACTAACATTCTTCCTTGGCCTTCAAGTTCATCAAAAAGCAGATGGAATTTTCATCAATCAAGAAAAATATATACATCAAATTCTGAAGAAATACAATTTTGCTGAAGTCTCCTCTTGCAAAACACCAGCATCAACAATTGATAAGATTGCACCTGATCCCTCTGGAAAATCTATTGATCAAAAATTATTTAGATCTATGATAGGTTCACTTATGTACTTAACTGCCAGTAGACCTGATATTATGTTTGCTGTGTGTGTTTGTGCTAGGTACCAATCTGATCCAAAGGAGTCACATCTCAATGCTGTCAAAAGAATTTTCAGATATCTCAAGGGAAAACCAGGACTTGGTCTATGGTATCCCAAGGATGGAGACTTTACACTCTACTCATACTCAGACAGTGATTATGGTGGATGTAACAGCAATAGAAAATCAACAACCGGTGGATGTCAATTCATTGGACCCAGGCTAGTGTCATGGCAGTGCAAGAAACAAACAAATGTTTCTGTATCCACAGCTGAGGCTGAGTACATTGCTGCTTCAGCCGGGTGTTCTCAAGTGCTTTGGTTACAAAACCAATTGCTTGACTATGGTTACAACTTTCTTCAAACTTCAATCTATATAGACAATTCAGCTGCTATGTTTATAACTGCTAATCCTGTGCAACATAGTAAAACTAAACATATAGAGATTAGGTATCATTTTCTGAGAGATTGCTCAGAAAAAGGATTGATCAAGTTAGTCAAAGTGGATACATCAAATCAGCTTGCTGATTTATTCACTAAAGCCTTTGATTCAGTCAGATTTAATTTTCTGATTGAGTCTCTAGGTATGATTAACTTAGATTAAATAAATTCAAACAAACAACATGCTGTGTGCAATAATGCATCAGTATGCCTTATGCATGGGAAATGATAGTAAACTATAGCTTTGCCTATTTCTGCATAAACAAATATCAATATATCTCAACAAGTTTCTTGATATGTGAGTAGGTTCAACTTGAGTGGAAACAAATCTTAGTGCTTGCATAACATAATATTATCATAATTGTCTGTGGGAAACTTCATTTTGAGAAAACAAAGTGAGTCTTATCCTAATGTGATCAAATCATTCATCTGCACACACTATGTAAAAGACTTTATACTATCTATCTTTGCAACTCATACTTCCTCTGTTTTGTGTGAACAAAGACCTGGTGTATGATCACCATACTGAATCTCAGTATCAAAGGTGAAAAGATCATGTTCATCATCATCCCTCTGTTTTGTGTGAACAAAGACCTGGGTTAAAGGCACCTCTGTTTTACGTGAGTAAAGACCTGGTGACCTGATGATGATCATATCTAAAGCTCTCAAAAGAATCCTAAGTGATCAACTGTATATTATCCTGAGCTTTATAAACATTGCATCAATGAGATGTCAAACACATCTCAAGATAGCTATTATAATTTAAAGTACATAGTCACAAGAGTGCAAGAATGATGATTTGACTTACAAAGGGAGGACAACACCTTTGTGAATCAACTGTGAAGCCCATGACAGTTATTGCTAAATCAATAAAACATGATAAACAGCAAGCCTAGTTGATACATGAGCTCTTGTATGGATTTATAAGGACAATATACTTGCAATCAGAACTTGTTCCAAGCATCAACTATACAACATAACTAATCAGGAAGAGGCTTAGCAATGTAGTATGATCCCATCTTAAGTGCATCTGATCATTATCATATATTCAGTGTTTATGTTATTCCTCTTAAAGAAATTTATGATAAATGCTTAAGTTCATCATTAATCACAAATTTAGGGGGAGTAGTATTCATGAAATAACATCTATATCAGCAGCAGCAATGTCTATATCTTTATCAAGTTGAAGAGATTGAAACCTGAGCATCACATTAGCAGTTGGTTACATGAAATTTATTTTAAGTTTCCTTGTACTAAATTGTCATGTATACAAAGCCAACGAGGTCCTATAGCAATAATTGGTTCAACCAATGGAGTTGGGCCATACATACAACTGTGTGTAAATCAATATTAGTAGATTAATGTTTATCCGTAGATTGGTAAACTGCGGATAAACAAAAATCAATCAGTAGAAGTTGTTGATCCGTAGATATACTACGGAAGAGTAAGTTGTCGATTACACTTAAATGTGATATTACTTCTACGGAAGAGTACAATGTGGGACCCACTGAATAAATCCGAGAAAATTAATATGTCTGAGGGTATAAATAAAGAGATTTGACTTGTCAAATGCATTATGCACTTTTTCAGCTCACTTTTTCAGACCTAGAAAATCTCGCAATAAATTTTTCCCACTTTCTCAACATTCAAAATTTATCAAATCAAACCTTAAGCAAACGTATATCTGAGTTCTTAATCAGCGTCTATTAAGGTAAAACATGTTGTAATCATCAAGAATGAACAAGTTGATTCTTGTTTTATCTCATAACTGTTCGTATTCTTATATCAATAACATGATTCTAATGAAGTCTTTTCTTATGAACAGATGGATCATCGATTTGCAAAAGAGCATAATGTATGTGCTTTCTTGAACCCTGACGATCCTGTGTCGGAAGGATGTCAAGAAATTATGAGATATTTGAGAAGATCAAGGGTTTTCTATGCATTATCTGCAGAGCCAACATTTATCGATCGCACATCAGTGATTTCTGGAATTCTGCGCGTATAGAAGAAGATAATGAAGGAATTATTGCTGAAGTAAGGAATCGAAGGCTGAGAATAGACGAACAAACTATAAGAAGGGTACTAGAACTGGGAGATGTTGAAGCAGGACACCCTGATGTATTCGATAATGAATACATAGAAAAGGTGTTTCCTTCTAATGGGATATGATGGAGACTTTGAGAAGGGAGAAATCAAGAAGGGAAGACTCTGCAAACCATACAGATTTTTGTGTCACACTTATCTGAAGTGTATGTCAAACAGAAAATCTGGGCTTGACAGATTTTCTAGACACATATCATCTGGTATTATTGGGATCTTTGAAGGAAGGACGTACAACTACTCAAAGTACATCTTTAACTGCTTGTGTGACCACATCAGAGTACAGAAGGCTGATAAGATGTATATGTTTCCAAGATTCATTCAGCTGATCATTAATGCAGACCTGCCTGGAACAAATGTGGAGGGTGGTGTGTTCATTCAAGCACACCTTGGCAGATCTGTGCTGAACAAAATCTCAGGGAGATATGAAGGAGAAGATGTAGACATGTTTGCACATGTGATTGATGCTAGTGCAGACATACCTCCAGAGTTAGTTTGGGAAGATGAGGAAGAGAGCTCTGCTACCAGCTCTGCTCAAGACACCACACCATCACCAGCCTCACCACAGCAACAACAAACACCCCAAACACAATCACCAGCCAGCCAAACTACAGAACCCATCTCACCAATCCTCAATCTATCACCACAACAACAACCAACACCCAAGCTCAATCACCTGCCAGTCAAAATACTGAACCAATCTCTCCCATCCAACCCCAATCACCAATCATCAGCTTCAGATGCAACTCTACCAACAACCTCAAAACTCAGATACTGAGAGCATCTACACTGGAGAGACAGAATTAGTCTCAGATGCAAGTACAGTCAAACTGTCACTATCAAAGACTGAATCCCCTGTGCACTCAAATGAAACTGAACAAGTTTCTCCCATGATTGATCAGCAACAACAACAAACTCTTCAAGAGCCAGAAGATCAAGCCACTGAAGCAAAGTCTAGTTCAGCAAGTGTTGATCATGAGGAGGTAAAAGAAGAAGAGATTGAGTCTGAGCATCAGGAAAGAGATACAGAAGCAGATCAGGTTGATGTGATTGCCTACAATGAAGATGATCTGAGTGATGATGACATTCCTGTAAGCAAGAGTTATCTGGTGGCTGAGTACAACAAGCTGGTGCTCAAGTCAAATAAAAGAAAGGCAAGAATACAAGAGCTGAAGGGCATAATTAAAGAAAAAGATGAAGAATTGATAAATCAGCAAGAAAGGATAAAGAGACTGAGAGAAGATGCTCAAAGTGATAAAGAAGTGATTGATGCTCTGCTAGACAAAGAAGCTGAACTTATAGAGTCAGCAGAGAATGAGAAGAAAGATAAAGAAAAGATCATGAAGAAACTTGAACAAGCATCTGACACTATGACTGCTCAGTCAAACATAATAAAGACAAAAGAAGAAGAAATTGAGCAACTTAAACTGAAGATCAGCTCATTGGAATCCTATGCCAAAACTTCAACTACTCAAACAAAACAAAGTCCTAAGGCATCAAAAGAAGTGATTTGGTACTCAAGGAAAAGAAAGTACCTTGGTACTACTGAGAAGAAGCCAACTGATGAAAGTAGTCCAAAGAAACAAAAGCTTTCTCCTGAACACACACCATAATAGACTTATCTGCTGAGGAGCCCATCACTGAACAGAAAGATGAAAGTGACAAAGAATGGGAAGAGTTAATCAAAGAAGACACACCTCCAAAGCAAGAAGTCTCAAAGGCTGATGATCTTCTGACTACAAGTGACATACTTGAAGAGAGGCCTGAATCAACCATGTTCATGACACTCATAAATCATGGTTTCCCTTATGACATGGTTGAAAGACTGAACATGACAGAGATGAAGAATTTGTTGAAAGAGTTTGAGCTTGCCAGCTTCATGATTCCAAACTGTGACTATGAAGCATTCAATACCTTTCAATCAATTCAAAAGATAAAGAAGGAGTTGGGACACTGTGACACAGCCAAGCTGAGCAAATACAACATGACTTGCTGGTTACAGGGACACAACTACAAGCCTCATGAGCTTAAAGGAAGAACAGTGGGAGAACTAAGAAGGATGATGGAGCATGTAATGAAAGTTGAACTAGATACTGGGGTAAAGTTCAGAACTGAAGCTCCACATCAATCTTAATATGAACAACACAGCAACTCCCTGCTGAACCCATACTGGTGACCTAAAGATCAGCATAAGGAAAGAGAAGTTGATTAGAGAGCCAGGGAAGTCATCCCCGAAGGTATGGCCACTTGGGGACTGCAGTTAGAGAAATAACTGAGCAAAAGTCCACTCTCATACACTGATAGATCACCTCACAACTCCCAACTCTGCGAGAGAAAACAAGATCATGGCAGGAAATATGATCCAGAGTGGGATTGTGTTGTCATTAAAAGAACATCTGGAAGAGTTGAATACTTCCAAGATGTACTCTCAGTGGTGAGTCTGCCAGAGAATGACATCAGAGACCTTCAAAGCTTAAACATCAGCAACTATCCAATTCACCCTAGAGGAAGAGACTTCTCAACTCTAGTGGGAAAGTTAAAGACTAAGTTTAAAGATGATGTGCTGATTGAAGCTAAAAGAGAAGACATAGAACATCAGAAGAGAAATCAAAGGGCTCAAAAGATACAAGTCCAATGCCTCAGAACATGTAGATGATGAATTCATGAAGAGGATTGGATACAACAACAGAAACAAAGCAGCTCTTAAATGTATTGAAGGGACTCAATTCACATACCCAATCACTGAATGGGGATGTAGAAAAGACAAAAGAATTGGTCCTACTGAGAAATGCTGAAAACAAGAAAGCAGAAAAGATCAGAATCTTTGATCCTGTGGAAATCAAACTGCTTCATCCCAGCTACACTTCATACTTAAATGACAAATTCTTTCCAAAGCTGTCTGATGAACAAGCACAAAATGATTTATTTCTACATGTTCATGTGATTCAAGTAGTGGACAAACTTCATGCAAAAGCATATAAAAGAAGAAGATTTAATGCTGGATTGCTGAAGGGAACAACATTTGAAGAAGTTACAGAACTAAGAATAACAGAACAAGATGAGCTAGAAGTGGTGAATAACAACAAGGTGTTAGACACACTCACTACAGAAGAAGATGTTCTGGGAATTAGTTATGAAACTTTGAAGATGATGAGCAAGATGAAGATCAAGTATAAGTATGATGATCAGAAGACTGCTGTCTCCTACTTCTACAACAAGATGATCGCTAGAATCAAAGATCTTGCAGTTTTGAAGGAATGAGTACAAGTAGCTAAGCCTAAGGGGGAGTATTGTTAGGTCTAGAATCTGTAGATCTAGTCATTATGTATAGGCTTAGTACTTGAATCAATATTTGTAATGAACTTTTGTAATTCATTATTATGTATGCATTAAATATATAGGTTAACCCATTTATATATGTGTTGATGTATGTATGGATGCAGGTACAAACATAATACTTGATCAATTGGGAAATTGACCAAGTGTAAGAAACATCTACGGATGAACAAATTAGTCTTCCGTAGATGTATATCTTACAAGTAACATTACATCCGAAGATCATCTGCGGATGAACAACAAGCCACCTTCGGAAGAACAATACCTTCGGAAGAACATGTCTTCAGAAGAACATTACCTTCGAAGAACAAAACCTTCGGAAGAACAAGTTACCTTCGGAAGAACAAGATACCTTCGGAAGAACAAGTTACCTTCGGAAGAACATTATCTACGGAAGAACAAAATTACTACTAAAGACAATATCCCTGTGGAGACCAAACACTTGTGTTATACAAGTGGTACAAGTCAACAAGTCAACAAGTCAACAAGGCGGTTATACGAATCCCGAGAAATCCGTTGATTCCTTATCAGAAACAAATCAAATCCCAGAGATCCGGTGTTTCCTATAACAGAAACATCTGTCTATAAATATGGATCCTAGGTTTCGATTCAAGCACGATTGAAAACAGACGATTGATTGATTGAGAACAGCAATAGCATTACAGCAATCATCAAAAGTCTTTCGATCATCATAACATATAGAACATCATAGCATTCATTTTGTTTCATTCTTTTGTAATCTTCAATACATTATAATAAAACATTAATTAATCTTTAATTGTGTTTTGTGTCGTGTGTTCCTGATATTTCATTAACATTGAATGTTGTTTAATACAATTAAACCAAATCAACGTTAATTCCGCTGACGTTGACTTGAAATCAATTCTCACTGATAATTCCTGTCGT
The DNA here is from genome assembly GCA_025215565.1 of Flaveria ramosissima. Classification (NCBI taxonomy): domain Eukaryota; kingdom Viridiplantae; phylum Streptophyta; class Magnoliopsida; order Asterales; family Asteraceae; genus Flaveria; species Flaveria ramosissima. Next base: position 84,309,322 of record CM046037.1, read on the forward strand.
CGATCCTTGGATTCACAAGAAACATCACCCAAGAGAATCTTGAGTAGTCATCTGTAACTACATAGCAGTACAAGTCTCTTGTGATGCTTCTTGTACTGACTGGACCAAACAGATCCATGTGAAGGAGCTCAAGAGGCAGTTCAATGGAATGAACTTTCTTTTCCTTATGAGACTTCTTCGTCTGTTTGCCTTTCTTGCAGGCGACACAAAAATCCGGGAGTTGAAAGTTTTTGACGTTTACTCCTCGCACTAGATCATTCTGGATCAAATGATTCATCTTCCATGGATTGATGTGTCCCATTCTCCTATGCCAGGAGATATAATCCTTCTCAGTAGCCTTTGACAAGAAGCACTGAACTTGATGATCCGTTGTAGAGGCCTTTGATAGATCCAAGACATAAAGGTCATTATATCTTGAGGCAGACATTAAGACTTGGTCCTCCGGGATAACATAGTCCTTTTTCAGGACATAGCACTTCTTGTTGTCGAATACTACCTTAAATCCTTTGTCACATATTTGGGATACAGAAAGTAAGTTGTTTTGAAGTTGTTGAACGTAGTTTACTTTATCAAACTTCACTTTCTGATTCCCCACTTCCGCTTGAGTTGTGATGTAACCTCCTCTATTTCCCGCAAAAGAAACATGACCTCCTTTAATTTGTTTGACGTTTGACAGGAGTGCCCGGTTTCCAGTCATGTGCCTTGATGCTCCGCTATCTACGATCCAAGTGTTAGTTTCAGCACTATAGCGAACATCCTCCACATTAAATGGAAATCATTAGTTGAGGTTAGGGACCCAAGCCTTAACTGGCTTGGGTGACCCAGAAGAATCACACATCATAAATTCCACCCACTGTCCTCTTGAGGGTGAGGATAGATCATTCATCTTCTTGTTCTCATTATCAGATCCAGGGATGGATTTTTCTTTCCATAAACCAGTTTTATGTAAGGCCTGTTTGTGATAAACAGACGACTGGTTGATGGGTTGAACTTTAGGTTCACTGACTCTTTTTGGTGGAGTCATGGAGCTTCTTTTGGAAGATCTTGCTTAAGTGTCATAAAGTTCAACCTTTTGCTTTGGTGTCTAATAATAAGGACAGAAAGATGTGGAGTGTCCATGAAACTTTCCACAGTGTGTAGCATGATCTACTTTCGACATGGTGATTAATTGTTCTAGGGAGAAAGTGTGTGACAAACGTGTGACTTTATTCGTTTGGGTTTGGAACTTCGGTTTGATGTTTTATCTTGTTTAACAAGGTTAATTGTTTGAACATTTTAACATCTTTTCCCTTTTGTTATTTGGACTTAGAATGTTGTATGTGATTGGTAATATGTTTGGTCTTTTAGGTTCAGAATTAAACGTGGTTGAACCAGACTTACCTTACCTTTTCAATTGTTCATCCAGATTAACACAAGGGCATTTTACCTTTGATTTTGAAGTGGCCTCCTTTTGTTTAGTGCTCGATTCATTTGGTTTACATGTGGAATCTGGATCACTTACAAGAGGAGTGGACACCACATGATCCTTATTGGGTTGTTATTTATTGTTTACTTTTGGCATTCATCAAGGTCTCATGTGGTGGTGGAACCACTTTATAACTCAAACCATCCCCATTGTTGCGTTCTCTCACTAAGTGTTGGACAATATGAGAAGAACTTGTCCAACTATGCAGTTTTTGTTTTAATGAATTTACTTCTACTTCCAAAACTGCTTTTTGTTTCTTAGTGTCTTCTAGGGAGTTTAAGTAGAACTTGATGTCATTTGTTTGGTTAAAAGCTACAACTTCAGTTTCCCTAAGTTGTTTATTTAAAAGTTCTATCTTTTCTTTATAATTGTGCTCATTTTGTTTAAAATTCTATTTGCTTCTGTGCACAGTTGTAAATCATTTACTAAGCTATCGTTATGATCTAATAACCTAGCAAATTTCAAATCAATGCTTTCCCTAAATTTATTACATTCAACACAAGCATGATTATCAAACAATTGGTCTTTGGTACTTACCTGAGAGGGCGTGGTTGAATCAGCCATCAAGGCAGAGTCTAACTTTTCTGGTTCTGGTGATTCTGAACATTTTGTGCTTGTCCCTTCTTCAGACAGGTGATCGACCACGTTTGTAGTTTCTTCATTATTTGACATCGCGAGTTCCACTGCAATATCACCTTCGCTTGCTGAGTCGTCATCTAAATCCTCAACACTAGCAATGTTGGATTCTCTCGGAGACACAAACCGAAAGCTCCAATCTTGTCCTTCGTCATCCTGAGCGGTCAAGGCCTTAGGATCTTTGCTTGACGAAGTAGGACTACTTGTTGGTTTATCCTGACGATTGAAAGATGAGAATGGATTCCCATTTTCTGTCTTCTTGGGCTTCACACATTCACGCTTAAAGTGCCCCTTTTTCCCACAGTTGAAGCGGGTAACTTTGGTTTTGTCAAAACCAAAAGTTGTGTCCGTAGTGGCAATTAAGTTCTGTCCGGTCTTCTTGACAAACTTCTTAGCTCTCCGGACAGCACTTGCTAAGGCCCACATGATGTCCATTCTCTCCAACTCTAGTCCTCATCTGCCAGATGGCAGTTCCCACTTTTCCCAGCAACTAGTCCGTCATAGGAGTGAACGACAGCTGCTAAGAGGTCCATATGCTCCTTTGCTACCTCTACTGTCATATTCCCGAGATTCTCGGTCTTCAATTTTGTAGCATTGGCTTCAGGTGCTATGTATTGGGTACAAGACGACCCTGATGTGTCAGATCCTGAAGTAGTAGCTTGAGATGGAGCAGCTGAACTCGACACAAATGTTGTTTGAAGTGGTGCTCCAGATGTTTTGTCTTGTGGAGTTGAGTTGTACAGTGATGGATTCTGATCATATGAAGATTTTTGGGCCCTGTACTTCATCCTCAACTCTTCCTCTCTCAGCTTCAGAATGAAATCATTGATATCTAACTTCGCCAGCATCTCATTCTGCCTGAGGTTGGATACAAAGGAAACCCACTTCTCTGGCAACCCATCTGCAAAGTTCGACACCTTGTCTTCCATAGATGTTGTAACTCCATGAGTGTGCAGCTCACTCATCAAGTGGTAGAACTGATCGATGACGTCATCCAAGCTCTCCTTACCCATTGACGAGAAGTTGTCGAACTCCTTCTTCAACGCTTTAGCCTTTAGAGCTTTTAATGACGCATTCCCGTCATACCGTTTTTCCAATTCATCCCAGCTTCTTTGCTTGCTTGTTCTCAGAAAATTGATGGAAGATGTCCTTAGGAATTGACTGAGTTAGCATTGCATATACTTTCTTCTCAGCGTTGTACTTTACCTTTTGGCCATCAGTCATGCCGCCTAAGGTGAGTTTGACTCCATCTGCACCTACAGGCATGCTATACCCTGTCTCTATCGACTCCCGCAGATTGGGATCTACTCCATTTAAGTAGATCTCGAATCTTTGCTTCCATTGTGGGTAGTCATCTAACGTTATGAGCTTAGGGGGTTTATTGTGATTCCCCACTTCATTTTCTAAAAGCAATAGATTCTGGATCTTTGAATCCCTCCCTGCGATGAAAGCTGAATATTGGTCCTCCATTACTATCGACTTTGAACTTTAGAACAAACTTTTTCACTTGTGCGACTGAAGGAATGCGATTGAACACTTCGTGCGATTGAACAATGCGGATGGCTCAGACGTGCGAATGAACTAATGCGGATGGCTCAATCGTGCGAATGGACAGGTGCGGATGAACAATGCGAATAGGCGGTTCAGTCGTACGAATGGATGAACGATTGAGTCCAATCGTGCATATGAGGGATGCGGATGAATTCAGTCGTGCGATTGAGTCAATCGTGCGACTGAAGCTGCTGAATTTTGAGAATTCGAAGGTTTAAGGTATTTTGATGCAAAAACACGAATTTCTCACTAACCCTAATTGCCGTATGCGGAAAACATTAACTTTTTGACCTGGAGACGTCTAAAACACTGTTTGACACAAAAAGATTGCGTTTTTGAGTGAAAAACACGATTTTTATATCAAAATCGATTGAATCACACGTAAATCAAGAGCCAAAGCTCTGATACCACTTGTTAGGACCGTGTACGGACGGAGTACTAACTGATTTACGTGTATACCAACTCAAATAGTGCGGAATCCTATTTGATTGGCGATCCAATCAGTGAGAACACACGTAGAATCGATCTTAGAATGAATCTAAACGTTAAGAACGATTGCAATACGATTTAGTGCGGTCTATGAACTTGGAATAGGTTCTCTAAGGTCTCTGGACGGCTAGGGTACGATTTAGTACGTAGGGATTCGAATTGTTACGTTTTTCCACGAATTAAGTGGTATTTATAGGTTAGGGTTTCTCATTCGTGCGACTGAACCATTAGTATAGTTCAGTCGTGCGACTGAGTCATACGATTGTTCCATCCGCACGACTAAGGATTCAGTCGTACGACTGAGTCAATCTCATGTCACAATCGTGCGACTGATCCAGTCTCCTGGTTCAGTCGTGCGACTGGTTCATTAGCATGAAGTTGTTCATGCGTATGGTCCATTAGCATGGGCCATTCGCATAAGAACTTCATATGACTAAGTTTAAACATATTTCTCAACCATACTTGACTAAGAACTATGTAAACAACCACAAACCTATATAGTTAGTTCAACCATGCGTTATCATACAATAAACAATGAAATATTCAACAGTATAAGCACAATCACACATTCTATTTCATTCAGTACCCATTCTATTACATATATGTAAGAAATGAAAGACATTTTACATTTGAGCTCCTAAACTAGGTACACATGTATCTACAAGGATGATTGAAACAATGTATAAATACATAATATAAAAGCAATATAATATTACCTTAATATTAGAAACTTCTTGAAATTACTTGTAAAAGAAAATTCTTGAAATTGATCAATACTAATTAATGAAAGAAAGATATGTGAGTGCGATTTTGAAGAATGAGCAAATGAAAAGTGAAGCCTAAAGCTTGTTTTTATAGTTGAAGTTAGGAGGAGGTTATGAATGGTGTTAATGGTGAGTTGTAAGTCTTTCAAAAGGGGGTTATGATTGAAATTTGAAATAAATATAAAATAAAATAAATAATTAATAGAATCATTACAATTTAAACTCTAAATATATTAAAACCTAATTTTAATTTAATCATATTAGTTTTTTATACAATCCATATAGATTTTATAAACTCACAAAAACTTTGCAATTTGATTATTTATTTTTATTGAATATTTATAATCTTATAATTGTTAACCTTTTAAAATATATTTTATAAATTATAGAGTTTAAGTTAAATTGACTAAGTGACACATTTATTGTTTTTTGAACACAAAATTAAATAAAATAACTAAATAATAAATTTGATTTATAATATTGACTCAAATGGATTTGGGTTTGGGTTTATAGCTTGAAAATGAGTCAGATGTTACAGTCTCCCCTACTTTAGGAAATTTCGTACGAAGAGGCCAATGCAAATAGATAAGGGTACTTTTTTTATTGAGTATTCACGTTCCCAAGTAAAATCTTGGTCACGTTTAGGCTAATAACAAACTTTCACAATAGGAATTTGATTATACATGAGTGGCTTGATTTCCTCGAATTTCAAGACGAAGTGAATAGAGTCAATAATTTGAGTTTCATCGAAACAGACAGCTTCAGCATAGTAACCAATCCATGCCTACTATGACATCGAAAATTTTCAAGTGTATTAGAATAAAATCTATAGAAAAATCGTGCTTGTTAATATTAATGATTTAGTTCAGAATGACAAATTCAATTGTAATGGTTTTCTAGAGCGGGTACGGTTTTGATGAAAGGACATTTTTTAAAGATTATCAAGTAACCTTATGAGAATTGAATAATAAGTTTTAGAATTCCAAAAAAACAAAATCAATGATAAGATGATTCAAAGTAACAATGAGATGTTTCGAGTGTAAATGTTCGGTTCGTAAACCAAAGCGAATACATTGACTTATCAAAGTATTAGGTCAGCCACAACCTTATTGAAGACATGCGTACCTATAAGCGGACACTCACCTCAAGGGTGCCCAGGTAAGGTAAATGTATCCATCGGTTGATTTGGATTTATATGAATACCTTGCCAAGACAGAACACCTCGAGATACAGGCATCCAACTCTTCCAGCATTGCATGTTTTCAGTTATGGGACACAGACTTTGACGGGATTTAAAAACCATGAATAACAATTCAAAACTCAAAATTAGAAAACCATTTGATTTAGGCATAATGCCTTAGATTATGAATTGAGAATCGTGTAGGCATTGGTAAGAATTAAGGTATAAGGAAATATCATGTAAGACATATAATCACATAATCATATTTAAGCATATAAGGAACATAAAATCTTATCTAAGCATAACAACTACATGAGAGGACTCATGTGTAAGGTTCTTAGTTATAGTCTAGGTCATTTCATTTCTAATAACATAATTCCCTATAACCATGGCTCTGATACCAATCAGTCACACCCCGACCAACGGCGGAATCATCGAGGCGGACGAATGTGAATCGATTGTTTATAGCTCATGGAATTAAATAAGTTGAAATAATATTAAATGTCATTTTTATTGAATAATACTAATCAATCAATAAAATACAATCAATTAATAACATAATGAAATTTGTCTTTAACTTTGACTAAGTCCAAATCCTAAGTGTGCATTTAGAAGTCCACTAGTCTTCATTCCTGAAATCATGTGAGAAAGTAACGAGTCAGCTAACGAATTAGCTGGTGAGTAAACACATGTTTGAATACATATATAGATTGATTCAATGATTGAAAACAATTCAATTCACATGACAATGTCAAGACTTATAATACAATAGTGTAACATAAAAGACAAACCAACACAATCAAACCTAATGACTGAATTGACTCGGTCCACAGACGAATCCTTATAGAATGAATGATTCCGGTTCCAATCACCACATGACTAAACAAATGTGGTGGGTTTGTCAAACCAATAGATCTATCATTGTTACCGTGGTTGCATGAATTAATGATTGTATTATCAAGTTTATCTAACTATGAACACATAATTGCAAGTAATAACATAGCATGTCTTGAATTGAATTTAGAATGAAATAGAATAACAATGAATAACAATAATTGAATATTAAATCACATGATTTCTCCAAAATATAAAATATAAAAATGGGCAATGAATACTCACATTGTATAATGATAGTTGTAGGGTTCATAAGGAAACTTGGATGTTCAAGAGTCAAGGATGATGTCCTAAAGGATAAAAACAATAACTTGAGGTCGGAATTCATTACAAGAAGTTAGGGCGTTTAGAGATTGCCAAAAGGCGAAAGGTAGATTGAAAAAGAATTATTGCACAATTTTTCAAATTCTGGACAGAATGTTTGGTACGTGTTTGAACAGGTTTTAAAAATATAAACCGCTTCCAAAAAATTATAAAAATTTACAGTGAACTATTTCAGTGTCTCCCGGACAACTTTTGTTTAGACACGTTTTTATGAAAAGACCCGTAAATAGGTCAAAACAGCAGCACAAGACAGAAGGTGCTGAAATGCGTACTTATCTTGTGAAGGCTATTGTTGAGTCGTCCGATTGAGTTTGAAGACGTATAAACTATCGTTAAAAAGGTAATTCGATGAACTTAATGGAATCTGAGTTTACTAAAATTTAGTTTGTTATGACCAAGTTATGGTTAGTTGAAGTCAGACTATATTCTGCCAAAATTATAGTAAGGCACTTATGTGCACTTTTAAAATTGTTAAAGCATGAAACGGGTTAGAACAAATCTATTATGTCGATATATGGTATGTTAGAATTCATTTGAGTTATAAAAATATTCCAAGACTTTAGCATAGGCATCACTTAGAGAAATAATCTTGTGGAATAACCGAATGCGGCGGCATAGCCGTCCATATGTAAATAGGATTCTTTGTTTACGTTTGTGTGTTGTTAGCTTGATTTAGAAATGATAGTGAATGTTATAAGGTTAGTGAATGTTAGAAGATTAGTGATCAAATGATAATGATTAAAATTAAAAGAGATTTAGTAGAAGAAAGAATAAAAATAAGAACATAAAGTCATGAGAACAATTGGATGTTAGGATGATTGAAACAATGTATAAATACATAATATAAAAGCAATATAATATTGCCTTAGTATTAGAAACTTCTTGAAATTACTTGTAAAAGAAAATTTTTGAAATTGATCAAAACTAATGGATGAAAGAAAGATATGTGAGTGAGATTTTTAAAGAATGAGCAAATGAAAAGTGAGGCCTAAAGCTTGCTTTTATAGTTGAAGTTAGGAGGAGGTTATGAATGGTGTTAATGGTGAGTTATAAGTCTTTCAAAAAGGGGTTATGATTGGAATTTGAAATAAATATAAAATAAAATAAATAATTAATAGAATCATTGCAATTTAAACTTTAAATATATTAAAACTTAATTTTAAGTTAATCATTATGACAACCGACCTCCAGGTTGTTACCCTAACCCTAGATTACTTGCATCATTATCCATGCTATGAGTGTTAATAATTGAAACTATACAACCCTACTATGATATTGGAATCAATTCTTGCTATTTAATGTAAATTATAATTTCATGTGATTTTTACTTTTGATTTTTAACCAATTTAGGTTTCTACCATTTTAAAAATTAGTGTTCCGGGAATGTCAACTAGTCACCCTTACAAAAATAAACTCAAGAGAAGACAATTAAAATGTGAGCATACACACTCACACTTGCATAAATTCGGCCATGCATGCATGGGTATGCATTAGACACCTCAAATCACCTTTCCACTAAATAATACATAATACCCAATACTACAAAATTACACTACACAATACTAATTTACAATTAAAATTTAATTAAAACCCTCCCCACTACACTCCAAATCGGCTGCCCCCTCCCTCACCACTCTCCTCTCCACTTCACACCACCCCTCTCACCCACTAGCCTTTCATGCATTTCTCTCCATCTCTCTCCCTCTCTATCTCCCTATATTCGAAGTCACCAGCTGAACACACACACTCACTCTCCTCACAACACACTCCCAACTATTCTCTCTAGTTTTGTGAAAGAAATTCGAAGACCACACAAAAATCCATTCGGCCAAGAGCAAGAACCGCAAAGGAGCAGCCTTGTTTGCAAGATTTGGTCGCACAACCGTGTTTGTTCCACCTTTCCAGCCTTAGATCGAGTTCCGCCATTCAAGTCCAAGGAGTTTCAAGCCATTCACGGCCATCAACACCCTCCAAACCGTGAGTTATTTCGAGTGTAAGCTCAAGATGTCGGTTTTATGACATTTCTCTTGTTTTCTTCATTTGACATCTAAGAACCGTGTATTTCTTTGTTGTAGCAGAAACATCTCACCATCGTCTCATTCTTAAGGAGTTACCAACGTTCTTGAAGGTAAACTTCATGTTTTGCTAGCCATTCTTGAGGTGGAAACCGATTTCCACCATGAAAACCCTCATTTTGGAGTGTTTTGACATCATCTAACTTGTGAAAGCTTAAACTCTTGTAAACCAAACTTGTAACCTGCATTTTTATGACTTAAGGGACTCCAAAGAACCTGTTTCTAAAAGTTCCAAGTGGCTACATACTAAAACCCACGGTTGATACATGGATTTCACCTTGAAACCCCCTTTCTACATGTAACAACACCCTCTTGAGCATTTGTTTGAAAAATCCTTTTAAACAAGACCCATAACCTACTCATGAACGACTTAATGACACCTTAATAATCTGCTTATGAAGTTAAATGAAGTGTTGGTAACATTTAAACTCAAGTTATGATGGTTTACACTAGTGTAATTGTCGGTTATGACATTTTCTACATATTTGAAGCATATGGATGTATAGATCAACTAGGCAACATGTTGGGATTGAAATTTCAGTAGGTTTTAGTGAATATTTGAAGTGTTATCAATGTTTAATCTCTGGAATAAAGGACATGATGTGATTTACCCTCTTTTAGTCACTTTCGGGACCCGAAAACATGGTAAAATGACTTAAAAATAGTAAGATTATGAATTTAACATTCTTAAAAAGTATTCCAGGCTCAAAAATTATAAATAAATTCTTCTGGAGTCAATGGATAAGATAAGTGGTCAAAGACTCAAATAAATGGCATTTTAACTAAAAAACGGGTACAAACCGAGCATAGTTTATGAGAAAAATCTATAAAAATAGAGTTCAAAACTAAGATGTATGAAAATCATGTGATTTCAGTAAGATAAGTGATAAAGGACCTAAAAGATTTAAAAACTCGGTCAAATGAGCTTAAAATGGTCAAACCCGGTCAAAACCGCGTATTAACGGGTCAAACGTGAAAACAAGATTTTGACTATAAAAAGCCAATTTACACAATTTAAGGACTTAGAAATTTATAAAGAAGTCTCTTAGAAAATACCTACTGGTCCAAAATTTAAATATTTGAAAACTCCAATTTACTATTAAAATTATCCGGCTTTTACCGCGACCGGGAGCGTTAAACGCGCAGTTTTCAAAATCGAACCCGTAGACCAAAGTTTTGAACCACTTACTCCATAATAATCATAATATTACTCTAATGATCTGATTTTGGACATAAATGACATAAAAGGCAAGAAACTAAACTTAAGGGTAGAAACTGTCAATTTTGAAACTTGAGGGACTAAACTGTAAAATTTTTCCAAACCTTATAACCAACTTCCAGGAAGCTAATAATCACTTGAACAATAAAATCTCTTAATATACCTAATCTAATGAAGTGAAAATCCCTAATTTTCATGAAGACGCCTTGACTTGCCATAAAAGAAAACTTTTTATACAAACTTTCACTGGACCAAAGCCGTACACTATAAGTAAACTCTTGACACCATTGTTGCACTTGATATGAGTTTAAGGCAGTAGCTTATTGCTTAATATGTACTTGTTAGGGTGCTAGACTTGTGACACTTCCCGGCACATCAGGAAACTTTGATTTGGAAACCTAAGGTGAGTTCTAGTGATCCCCCTTTTTACTACTGTTTTGGGATGAAACATGCTCTACTTTTATGAACTATGATTGTGCTTTATTTGATGATACTATGCGGGATTGTGGTTACCTGCTAATTCTTATATCATGATCATTAATTCTTTCGTGAACCGCTTGATTTATATGGATAGATATTTGGGGAATCCCCCACACACAGTGGCTTCCGTTCCAGGAAGGTTACCCCACTGAGATCCTGAGGGATCGTTGTGGCATGTAACAAGTTTTGTTAAGATTCTATGGTGAACCATCCGGGCAGGTAGGGTTCACTGGTATGGGGCTCAGTTTCTTCCTTCGGGAATATCCGGTAAAACACAACTTTAGAAGAGGCTAACCGGGGACTGAGTGCAGGGTTGATTATGATTTTATTTCTCCCACGATGATAAACAATGATTATTTTTCTTTTACTCAAAGAAGGATTTATTAAGTCCTTTTGTTTTTGAACTTTAAGCACTTGAATTCACCAACTTTATAGTTGACACAATTTTCTTTTGAGCATGTTTCAGGTAATGTTTGAAGAGATCCTAGCTGTTTGAAGACCTAGACTTACCCCCGTGACATGGCATTGGCTTATTCCTTATGAAACATTTGAACAATTTATATTTGTGTGTTGAACAAGTACAATTTTACTTTTATGATTGATTGTAAAACTTAATTGGGGTCTTGATGTGTATCTAGCCCCGTTACTCTTTAAAACTTTAATGCCATGTGATATTCTCTCCTTTGAGCTCTTATAATGGTTTGTTTCCGCTGCCATATGTTGTTGCTAGTCTGTGACGTCCACCCTATCTGGGCCCGGGGTGTGACATATTGGTATCAGAGCCAAAGGTTGTAGAGAAGTCGGGAATGCCATAGTAGACCCTAGGCTACAACCCTGATACCCTAGGACTGTCCTTGTGGGAAGTGTTGGAATGATCGGGTTGGGTAAATTGATGATTACACTTGATCAACGTAATCATGAATTTACCGGACGCGTAATTTCCATCACTGATCTTTAGGTTATGGTTGGACTTTTTCTGGTTTGTGTTGACGATTTGAAACTAATTTTAAAAGGGATTTAAATGATTTTTATGATGAACTATGTTATCCGATACTACTTGAAGAAACTATTGATCTGGGGAAACAGACAACTATATGTTGGAATAACAGATACTATTGCCATCACTACTATTAGTAGTACTATTATGTAAATCATGAGCTATGAGAAACCAAATTACTCATGATGTATTTCTTACAGGATAACGATAATGGCTGATAAAGGAAAGGCGCCTGCTCACCCCGACGCTGAGACCGCTCCTACCGGACATCTAAGGAGAGAGAAACCCCAGACGGAGTATGAGGCGTACCTCCGGAGATACAGACATCCAGGGTGGATATCCGTCACGTCCGAAGACACTGAGGCTTCCGAGGACTCTTCCTCCACATCACCTTCCCGAAGCCGAACGCGATCCCACTCTCCTCAAGTAGCTGCTCCGACCGTCTCACCCATACCACCTATTGGGAATAGGGGTGCGCGTACCGTCACCCGACCTCGCAAAAGCGTTAGACCAGGATCCTCCGTATCCTTTAGGATGCCTCCTCCTCCTCCCCCGCCTGTTAGGATTCCGACATCGGTACCCCCACTGTTTGACCCTCGCGACGAGTGCCTGATGCCGCCGAGACATAGTATGTATGACGCCCCACTGTACTGGATGGTGATAGGTACTCCCAGTCGAGTCGCCGGGCGAGTGATGTAGGACCCTCCGATGCGACACTAGATGAGATTTTGAGGACTGTTCGCCGTCATGAGCTGACTGTTCAGCACGCCACTCGAACTTCTCAGTCGGCCCAGTTCCAGGCGATGATGGCTACACAGGGAGTGAAGCGTTTGGAGCAGGAGCAGAGGAAGAAGGGTACAGGGTGGTTTGGATGGTTAAAGAGGAAGTGGATGTGAGAACTGGAGTACTCAGTGGGATTTATCTGTCTGTGGACAGTAGAAGCAAACTTTTTGAATTCTTGTTTGAGACTATATTTTTATATTATGGGGGTGATGGCACCTTCCAAGTTGTAAGAGCATGACTCTGATTCTACTCGTTTGGATGATACTATGTTGACTGCTTTTGAGATGCTAAAAACTTTTAAACTGTCTGTATTAAACTGCTATATGTTTTGTTGTGCCTTGTGATTATCTGTGCCTTTTCTAAATTGTTGCCCAACTATTATATCATGTTTTGAATTGGACATTTAAGGTTCTTTAGTGGGTTGTAAATACATGTATGTGCATGCCATGATTCCTCTTCCGAGGCGTGGTGTGATAGGATAATGATGCCTAGGCTATCCGAAACAAAATTTATGAGATGCTAAACGAATCTATTTGTGATACTATCAGAATGCCGACTCGCAGAGGAACACGTTTTGGTCGACGTGGAGCCACCAGGGGCCGCCATGAGGGAGCAAGGCCTACTGGAACCCAACCTACTCCACCAGGGACTCCCCACAGGGAGAATACTAATCAAGAGAGTGACGAAAGGATTGCTAACCTCGTAGCTCAGCAACTGGCCAACGCCATTCCGACTATCATTGCTCAGATAAATGCAGACCGGGATAACACTACTGGGAATGAACGGCCGATAAACGATGAGAGCCACGATGATGAAGCTGAGGAGTTAAGGAATGGGTGCTCTTACAAGACCTTTATGGCCTGCAAGCCCAAGGACTTCTATGGCACCGAGGGTGCTATAGAGACTTACAGGTGGATCGACGAAATGGAAGCCGTCTTAGACATCAGCGAGTGCAAGATGGAGCACATGGTGAGATTTGCATCACAATCTCTCAAGGGATCAGCTCTTGAATGGTGGAAGTCCATTACCCAGAGCCGTGGAAGAAACGTGGCTAATCGAATGGGTTGGACTGAATTTCGAGAGTTAATGACCAACAAATATTGCCCCATCAATCAACTCGAGAAGCTGGAGACAGAATTTTTAAGCTTGGAGATGAAGGGACCCAACTACACCGAATACATCAATCGTTTCTTAGCCCTGTCCCGACTTGTGCCACATTTGGTGACGCCAGAAGCCAAAGGTGTAGCACGGTTCATCTGGGGACTACACCCAAGAGTTAGGGGTATGGTCCGTGCCTCTCAGCCTGTAACCCTACAAGCTGTTGTCGACCTTACCAGCAGTCTGACTGACGATCTTATTAGGGCTGGATGGACCGATCAAGGAAGGGCTGATGAGAAGAAGAAGTTTGTTGGAGACAAGAGGAAGTGGTTTGAAGCAAAAAGAGCGATTGGAAGTAGCAGTGGGTCGAGTAGAAGGGTTCTGAAGGAGTGAGACGTGATGATCAAGGAAGCAAAAACCGGAGATTGTATACGGGGACAAGCCCACTCTGCAGCAAGTGCAAGTTACATCATCAAGGAGAATGTAACCCGATGCCCTGTTTTAGGTGCAAGAGAACAGGCCATCTAATTAAAGACTGTACTTATGTACCGGGGAAACAATGCTACGAGTGTGAGACCCAGGGCATATGAGGAACAAGTGTCCTAAGCTGGGTAGAGACAAGGATGCCAAGCCCAATAAGCCTAAGGGAAGAGCTTTCGTTATGGACCCAGCAGGAGCTCGTAAGGAACCCGACGTTGTCAACGGTACGTTCCTTGTAAATAATCATCCCGCTACTGTACTGTTTGATACTGGAGCGACCGCTAGTTTTATCTCTAGTACCTTTAGGAATTGATTAACTTAGACGCGTGCACCTTGACTGATACATTTACCGTAGAATTAGCTGACGGTAATATTTTAGAAGCTAACGAAATCATTAGGGATTGCCCCCTGAATCTAAAAGGGAATGTGTTTAAGATTGACTTGATGCCTATTAAGTTAGGAGGATTTGATGTGGTCATGGGTATGGACTGGTTAGCAAAGCATAAAGTTGAAATCGTATGCGATGAGCGACTGCTCAAGATACCATTGAGCGTCGAAGAAGTGTTAGTGGTAGAAGGAGAAAGGAGTAACACTCTATACCCTATGATATCTCACTTGAAAGCTACCAAGAGCTTGAAGAGGGGATGTCCAGCTTTTATAGTCTATGTGATGAAAACCCAAAAGGAGAAGAAGATCGAAGAGATTCCCGTAGTTTCGGAATACCCAGAGGTGTTTCCGGAAGAACTACCAGGACTTCCTCCGAATCGACAAGTGGAATTCTAGATAGACTTGATGCCTGGTGCTGCACCAGTAGCCAAGGCACCGTACCGGCTCGCCCCACCTGAGATGAAGGAGCTAATGGTACAAATTCAAGAACTAATGGACAAGGGATTTATACGTCCGAGTGTCTCTCCATGGGGTGCCCCGGTGCTATTCGTGAAAAAGAAGGACGGAACGCTGCGAATGTGTATTGATTACAGGGAGTTGAACAAGCTGACCATAAAGAACCGTTACCCTCTCCCGAGAATAGACGACTTATTTGATCAATTGCAGGGAGCAAGTTACTTCTCCAAAATAGACTTGAGGTCAGGATACCACCAGCTGAAGATAAGAGAAGAACATATACCCAAAACTGCCTTCCGAACTAGGTATGGACACTATGAGTATTTGGTCATGCCCTTTGGACTGACTAATGCTCAAGCAGCATTCATGGACCTCATGAATCGCGTTTGCCGCCCTTACCTCGACAAGGTTGTGATCGTGTTTATCGACGACATACTGATCTACTCGCAAACTAAAGACGAGCACGAGAAGCATCTCAGGCTAATCCTTGAATTGCTCAAGAATGAGCAACTATATGCCAAGTTCTCGAAATGTGAATTCTGGATGCGCCAGATCCAATTCTTAGGCCATGTGGTGAATAAAGATGGGATTCAAGTTGACCCTTCCAAGATTGAGGCCATAAAGAATTGGAAGATTCCTGAAACTCCTACGGAGATAAGGCAATTCTTAGGACTGGCTGGCTATTACCGAAGATTTATAAAGGACTTCTCGCGTATAGTGCAACCTTTGACCGCACTAACCAAGAAAAACACAACCTTTGTGTGGGAGCGAGAGCAGAATGAGGCGTTTGAAACGCTTAAAGAGAAGTTATGCAGTGCACCTATACTTGCTCTTCCAGAAGGAGTAGAAGACTTCGTGGTCTATTGTGACGCTTCGCGTCAAGGACTAGGATGTGTATTGATGCAACGCAATAAGGTGATTGCTTACGCATCGAGACTGCTGAATGATCATGAGAAGAATTACACGACGCACGATCTGGAGTTGGGTGCCGTGGTGTTTGCCCTTAAGATGTGGAGGCATTACCTTTATGGCACAAAGTGCATAATCTACACCGACCATAGAAGCTTGCAGCATATCCTTGACCAAAAGATGCTCAACATGCGTCAGAGAAGATGGGTTGAGCTATTGAACGATTATGAGTGCGAGATCCGCTACCACCCTGGTAAGGCCAATGTTGTGGCGGATGCGTTAAGTCGAAAGGAAAGAGAGAAACCTCTTCGTGTACGAGCCTTAAGAATGAGTGTGTATACCAACCTGTATAGCAAAATTGAAGGAAGCTCAAGGCGAGGCATTAAAGGAAGAAAATTTGAAAGAAGAAGGATTGACTGGAATGGAGAAGCAGTTGGAGATAGGGGACGATGGTACATATAGATATGGTGGAAGGACTTGGGTGCCAAAACACGGAGGAATTCGAGAAGTAATCCTCGATGAAGCACACAAGTCTAGGTATTCAATTCATCCTGGAAGTGATAAGATGTACTAGGATTTAAAGACACTTTTCTGGTGGCCAGGAATTAAGAAATCAATCGCTGTTTATGTGGGGAAATGTTTAACTTGTGCCATGGTAAAAGCTGAGAACCAAAAACCATCGGGAACGTTGCAGCAACCTGAAATTCCAGAATGGAAATGGGATAATGTTACGATGGATTTCGTTACCAAGCTGCCTAGAACGTTTAAAGGTCACGATGCTATTTGGGTAATAGTGGATAGATTAACCAAATCAGCTCACTTCTTGCCAATTAGAGAAGACTACGATATGACAAAACTGGCCCAACTTTATGTCGACGAGATTGTAACAAGGCATGGAGTGCCTCTGTCGATCATCTCAGACCGTGATAGCCGTTTCACCTCTCGTTTCTGGAAATCGTTCCAGCAAGCTTTAGGAACCCGTTTAGATCTTAGCACGGCTTACCACCCTCAGACCGACCGACAGAGCGAAAGAACTATTCAAACGAGGGAAGACATGTTGAGAGCTTGCGTGATGGACTTTGGCGGAAATTGGGATAACCATCTTCCTTTGGTAGAATTCGCCTATAACAACAGTTACCATGCAAGTATCAAAGCCGCTCCGTACGAGGCCCTTTATGGCAAGAAATGCCGATCACCCTTGAGTTGGAATGAGATTGGTGACAGCCAAGTGATGGGACCCGACATAGTGTTGGAAACCACCGATAAGATCTATAAGATAAAGGAACGACTGAGAGCAGCTAGAGACCGACAGAAGAAGTACGCCGACAGGAGGCGGAAACCTCTAGAGTTCCAAGTGAGCGACAGAGTGATGCTAAAAGTAGCACCGTGGAAAGGAACGGTGAGATTCGGAAAAAGAGGAAAACTAAGGCCAAGATACATTGGACCATTTGAGATAATGGCAAGAATTGGCCCAGTAGCATATAAGTTGAAACTACCCCCGGGATTGAGTCACATACACGACACCTTTCATGTGTCAAACTTGAAGAAGAGCATGGTAGACAAAACCCTGGAACTACCATTAAAAGAAGCAAGGATAAGCGACAAATTGAACTTTGTGGAAGAACCTGTGGAGATCACGGATCGTTTGGTCAAACAACTCCGGCGGGGCCGCATACCCAAGGTGAAAGTTAGATGGAACTCCAAGCGAGGACCTGAATTTACTTGGGAACGTGAAGATGAAATGAGAAAGAACTATCCACACCTCTTCAAACCCACCCGTTCAGTCCCTAATCAGAGTTAAATTTCGGGACGAAATTTCCTAAACGGTGGGAGAATGTGACAACCGACCTCCAGGTTGTTACCCTAACCCTAGATTACTTGCATCATTATCCATGCTATGAGTGCTAATAATTGAAACTATACAACCCTACTATGATATTGGAATCAATTCTTGCTATTTGATGTAAATTATAATTTCATGTGATTTTTACTTTTGATTTTAACCAATTTAGGTTTCTACCATTTTAAAAATTAGTGTTCCGGGAATGTCAACTAGTCACCCTTACAAAATTAAACTCAAGAGAAGACAATTAAAATGTGAGCATACACACTCACACTTGCATAAATTCGGCCATGCATGCATGGGTATGCATTAGACACCTCAAATCACCTTTCCACTAAACAATACATAATACCCAATACTACAAAATTACACTACACAATACTAATTTACAATTAAAATTTAATTAAAACCCTCCCCACTACACTCCAAATCGGCCGCCCCCTCCCTCACCACTCTCCTCTCCTCTTCACACCACCCCTCTCACCCACTAGCCTTTCATGCATTTCTCTCCATCTCTCTCCCTCTCTCTCTCCCTATATTCGAAGTCACCAGCTGAACATACACACTCACTCTCCTCACAACACACTCCCAACTATTCTCTCTAGTTTTGTGAAGGAAATTCGAAGACCACACAAAAATCCATTCGGCCAAGAGCAAGAACCGCAAAGGAGCAGCCTTGTTTGCAAGATTTGGTCGCACAACCGTGTTTGTTCCACCTTTCCAGCCTTAGATCGAGTTCCTCCATTCAAGTCCAAGGAGTTTCAAGCCATTCACGGCCATCAACACCCTCCAAACCGTGAGTTATTTCGAGTGTAAGCTCAAGATGTCGGTTTTGTGACATTTCTCTTGTTTTCTTCATTTGACATCTAAGAACCGTGTATTTCTTTGTTGTAGCAGAAACATCTCACCATCGTCTCATTCTTAAGGAGTTACCAACGTTCTTAAAGGTAAACTTCATGTTTTGCTAGCCATTCTTGAGGTGGAAACCGATTTCCACCATGAAAACCCTCATTTTGAAGTGTTTTGACATCATCTAACTTGTGAAAGCTTAAACTCTTGTAAACCAAACTTGTAACCTGCATTTTTATGACTTAAGGGACTCCAAAGAACCTGTTTTTAAAAGTTCCAAGTGGCTACATACTTAAACCCACGGTTGATACATGGATTTCACCTTGAAACCCCCTTTCTACATGTAACAACACCCTCTTGAGCATTTGTTTGAAAAATCCTTTTAAACAAGACCCATAACCTACTCATGAACGACTTAATGACACCTTAATAATCTGCTTGTGAATTTAAATGAAGTGTTGGTAACATTTAAACTCAAGTTATGATGGTTTACACTAGTGTAATTGTCGGTTATGACATTTTCTACATATTTGAAGCATATGGATGTATAGATCAACTAGGCAACATGTTGGGACTGAAATCTCAGTAGGTTTTAGTGAATATTTGAAGTGTTAGCAATGTTTAATCTCTGGAATAAAGGACATGATGTGATTTACCCTCTTTTAGTCACTTTCGGGACCCGAAAACATGGTAAAATGACTTAAAAATAGTAAGATTATGAATTTAACATTCTTAAAAAGTATTCCAGGCTCAAAAATGATAAATAAAGTCTTCGGAAGTCAATGGATAAGATAAGTGGTCAAAGACTCAAATAAATGGCATTTTAACTAAAAAACGGGTACAAACCGAGCATAGTTTATGAGAAAAATCTATAAAAATAGAGTTCAAAACTAAGATGTATGAAATCATGTGATTTCAGTAAGATAAGTGATAAAGGACCTAAAAGATTTAAAAACTTGGTCAAATGAGCTTAAAATGGTCAAACCCGGTCAAAACCGCGTATTAACAGGTCAAACGTGAAAACAAGATTTTGACTATAAAAAGCCAATTTACACAATTTAAGGACTTAGAAATTTATAAAGAAGTCTCTTAGAAAATACCTACTGGTCCAAAATTTAAATATTTGAAAAATCCAATTTACTATTAAAATTATCCGGCTTTTACCGCGACCGGGAGCGTTAAACGCGCAGTTTTCAAAATCGAACTCGTAGACCAAAGTTTTGAACCACTTACTCCATAATAATCATAATATTACTCTAATGATCTGATTTTGGACATAAATGACATAAAAGGCAAGAAACTAAACTTAAGGGTAGAAACTGTCAATTTTGAAACTTGAGGGACTAAACTGTAAAATTTTTCCAAACCTTATAACCGACTTCCAGGAAACTAATAATCACTTGAACAATAAAATATCTTAATATACCTAATCTAATGAAGTGAAAATCCCTAATTTTCGTGAAGATGCCTTGACTTGCCATAAAAGGAAACTTTTTATACAAACTTTCACTGGACCAAAGCCGTACACTATAACTAAACTCTTGACACCATTGTTGCACTTGATATGAGTTTAGGGCAGTAGCTTATTGCTTAATATGTACTTGTTAGGGTGCTAGACTTGTGACACTTCCCGGCACATCAGGAAACTTTGATTTGGAAACCTAAGGTGAGTTCTAGTGATCTTCCTTTTTACTACTGTTTTGGGATGAAACATGCTCTACTTTTATGAACTATGATTGTGCTTTATTTGATGATACTATGTGGGATTGTGGTTACCTGATAATTCTTATATTATGATCACTAATTCTTTCGTGAACCGCTTGATTTATATGGATAGATCTATTTGGGGAATCCCCCACACACAGTGGCTTCCGTTCCAGGAAGGTTACCCCACTGAGATCCTGAGGGATCGTTGTGGCATGTAACAAGTTTTGTTAAGATTCTATGGTGAACCATCTGGGCAGGTAGGGTTCAGTGGTATGGGGCTCAGTTTCTTCCTTCGGGAATATCCGGTAAAACACAACTTTAGAAGAGGCTAACCGGGGACTTAGTGCAGGGTTGATTATGATTTTATTTCTCCCACGGTGATAAACAATGATTATTTTTCTTTTAATCAAAGAAGGATTTATTAAGTCCTTTTGTTTTTGAACTTTAATCACTTGAATTCACCAACTTTATAGTTGACACAATTTTCTTTTGAGCATGTTTCAGGTAATGTTTGAAGAGATCCTAGCTGTTTAAAGACCTAGACTTACCCCCGTGACATGGCATTGGCTTATTCCTTGATGAAACATTTGAACAATTTATATTTGTGTGTTGAACAAGTACAATTTTATTTTTATGATTGATTGTAAAACTTAATTGGGGTCTTGATGTGTATCTAGCCCCGTTACTCTTTAAAACTTTAATGCCATGTGATATTCTCTCTTTTGAGCTCTTATAATGGTTTGTTTCCGCTGCCATATGTTGTTGCTAGTCTGTGACGTCCCACCTTATCTGGGCCCGGGATGTGACAATCATCTTAGTTTTTTATACAATCCATATAGATTTTATAAACTCACAAAAACTTTGCAATTTGATTATTTATTTTTATTGAATATTTAAAATCTTATAATTGTTAACCTTTTAAAATTTATTTTATAAATTATAGAGTTTAAGTTAAATTGACTAAGTGACACATTTATTGTTTTTTGAACACAAAATTAAATAAAATAACTAAATAATAAATTTAATTTATAATATTGACTCAAATGGATTTGGGTTTTGGTTTATAGCTTGAAAATGGGTCGGATGTTACAGTCTCCCCTATTTTATAAATTATAATATTGACTCAAATGGAGTTGGTGACAAAAGGTAAGTCATGGACATGTCATGACTACCATATCTTAGATAATATTTTATCTAAGATACCTTGTCTTTAGCAATGTAGTATTTGCTTTAGTCATAGGTTTCCAATTGGTATCAAAGTATATCCGACTGTAGAATCTAGTATATATAGTTTCTCATTGTAACTCATGTAATATGCTTGTAAGAGTCTTGTAATACTTTGAGTTGAGAAGTAATATATACAAGTACCTTGAAAATTATCTTCTTGTGTTCTTAGTTACTTAGTATCTTATTATCAACTCTTAGAATGGATTCTGCATCATCTAAACCGAGTGTGATTCAAGTGAGTTTGAGAGAAAACAAAGTTTTAAGTGACAAAAACCGATCCCGTGGTGGTTTTGTTCACTTCACCACCTTCATTGCTATCCACATTTAAAGCTCCTTGATTTAAATGTTGTGCCTTTGAGCTGGAATTTGAAGGCACCTCAGATGTATCATCTGAATTTGTCATTATTATGCTGATAGGAACTTCATTTGCATGATTAGTTACAACTGGAGCTGAAATAGTATAGCTTGATGGTCTTCTCAACTCAAATCTTGGATCAGGATCACCTGTAGGTAGTATATCTGTAGATCCTGAAACATGCTCACAAGATTTGTTAAAAAAGTTGGTTAGTAAATCAAGATCAAATAGCCAATCAAGACCAAAACCTTTCACACTGGGACTGTGCTCACTGAAATTCACATTGGCTGACTCTTCAACTACTCTAGTTCTGAGATTGTATACTCTATAAGCCTTAGCTTGAGAGGAGTATCCAATAAAATGTCTATCATCTGATTTCTCATCAAACTTGGCAATTTGATCCTTGGTATTCAAGATGATGCAAGGACATCCAAAGGAACTAAGAAAATCAATGAAAGGTTTCCTCTTGTGCCAAAGTTCATAAGCAGTCTTACAATATGTCTTGACTACTAAAACTTTGTTTTGCACATAGCAGGCAATGTTCACTGCCTCTGACCAGAAGGTGATGGGCAGTTTAGAGTCAGACAACATAGTTCTTGCAGCTTCAATTAGTGTCCTGTTTCTCCTCTCAGCATCACCATTTTCTGAGGAATCCTGGGAGCACTATATTGTCTTGTAATACCCTTTTCATCACAAAATGTATCAAGGATTTAGTTCTTGAATTCAGTTCCTTGATCGCATCTTATGGTTTTGACCTTGTGATCACATTGATTCTCAATCTTTAAGATGAAATTCTTCAGAATCTCAAGGGTCTCATCCTTAGTACTAAGAAAGAAGACCCAAGTGAACCTTGTAAAATCATCTGTGATCACCAAACAGTAAGAGGTCCTTCCTAGACTCATTACACTGGTGGGGCCAAAGAGATCCATATGTAATAAGTGTAAGGGTGTAGTGATGGAGTTTCATTCCTTTGGCTTGTGAGATACCTTGTGTTGCTTCCCTTTGAGGCATGCAACACAGTGGTCATCACTTGTAAACTCTTTCTTTGGCATTCCTGTTACCAAGTCATTCTTAATTAATTTATTCATGTTTTTAAAGTTTACATGGCACATCTTTTATGCCAGAGGAAAGAGTCGCCACAATTTGCTTTAGATAGAAAGCATGAAACTCTTCCTAAGGGAGATGTTTCTTGCAAATCCATCTTGTACATGTTCCCTTTCCTGGGCGCTCTAAGCAGGATATGCTCATGAGGAATGACCACCATGGGTCTGAGAACAATACACTCATGCTCATTAAAGAGCATGTTATGACTCTGATCACAAAATTAAGATACACTCAAAAGATTGTATCTAAGCTCCTTGACAAAGTTTACCTTCTCAATGTTGAGCTTACCATTGGTGACCCAGCCCCTTCCAGTTATATAACCTCCAGCATCTCCTCCAAAAGCAATTGGTCCTCTATCAATTTTCTCAAAATTTTGGAGTAGTGACCCATTGCCTGTCAATGTGTCTAGAAGAGCCACTATCAATGATCCATACATTTGGAAACCCAAGCCTTATTGGTCTTGGGCTCATCAAAAGAAGTACAGGACAATGCAATAGTAATTGATCCTATAGTCATGTTTTGAGGATCATTTACTAATGTTGATAAAGAACTTTCAGTCACTTAGTCTTTCTTTGTCTTCCACGCCACCTTTGAAAGCTTATACTTGACCTTCATCACTTTGGAAGTTTTGATAACTTCGGAAGTTTTGATGACTGAACCTTCGGAAGATCTTGCTATCAATGCAGCAGGCTTCAGTGCTTCGAAAGTATTCATTTCTTCTGAGACCAAATTTTCTTCCTAAGGCAACTCTCCACTTGTCTTCTACTTCATTTTGGAGCTTCCGAAAGGAAAAGAATTTCCTTCCGAAGCCTTCTTCTTCTTCAAACTCTCAAAAGTTTCTTTTTTAATCATATGGACAGATAAATACCTTCTTTCCCTGGTGCTGAACATTTTGAGAAGCAAAACAAGTGAAGTTTGGGTAGCATCAGCCTAGGGGGAGTTTGGTGGATCAAGTAAGGCTGGTGCAACCAAAACAAACACTTAGACAATTTTGGTGCAACTGATGAAGAACTTCCAAAGGCAAATGAAGAACTTCCGAAGGTAAAAGCTGAGCTTCCGAAGCTCAAGTCTGAAGGCGTTTTCGAAGAGAAACTTCAACTTCCGAAGATAAAGTCTTTCTTCCGAAGTTCAACACTTAGAAGAATTCAAGATAATGACTTCCGAAGTATGAAGACCTGAAGAATGTTTCAATCCTCGGAAAGAAGTAGCCTCTTCCGAAGTATAAGTGGCTTCGGAAGAACTTGTTCTTCCGAAGCCAGTTAACCTTCGGAAGAACCTACTATGAACCAATGGACATAAGTATGGTCCTTCTGACACTCCACTGCAAATCTCTGAGATACTGCATGGTGCTTTCCCATGCCCATATAGTTGACCATACTTTATTCCACTGTTCAGTCCTTATCAGTTGGTACAGTTACCAACTTTAGTTGGTGACAAAAGGTAAGTCATGGATATGTCATGACTACCATATCTTAGATAATATTTTATCTTAGATACCTTGTCTTTAGCAATATAGTATTTGCTTTAGTCATAGGTTTCCAGTTGGTATCATGTAATATGCTTGTAAGAGTCTTGTAATACTTTGAGTTGAGAAGTAATATATACAAGTACTTTGAAAATTATCTTCTTGTGTTCTTAGTTACTTAGTATATTATTATCAACTTTTAGAAGAGATTCTGCATCATCTAAACCGAGTGTGATTCAAATGAATTTGAGAGAAATTAGGTGACAAAAATCGATCCTGCTATTGGTATCAAAGCTTCTTAGGCTCTTGATTGTGAGATCTTACCATCCAAATCAACCATTTTCTTCACTCATTCTTTCACCACACTCAAAAATGGCCCTCAACCAAAAATCTGAAGTTGAGATGGGGACGATGACCAAAGCACCTATCATCACCCCTGAAAACTTTAGATCATGGAGCAGACGCATTGAAGGCTTCATCAGATATCAAGATAGAAAACTATGGCAATCTATCATCAATGGCTCTTACAAACCAGAGGTCACAACACCAGGTGGAAATGGCGCCATTATAGAGAAGGTTGTAGAAGACTACTCTGATGAAGACCACAAGAATCTAGACATTGATAGCAATGCTATGACTGTTCTAATGATTGTTATACCCAACTGCATCATGGTGGGGTTTGAGCATTGCAAGTCAGCCAAAGAACTGTTTGATGCCTTGTCCCAGATGTACTCCAGCTCATATTACTCCAAAAAAGATTCACTGAAGCAACAATTTGATGACTTCACTTATATTGCTGGAGAGACCCTCAGCCAGCAATACATCAGGTATATGGATCTTATTTCCTCCCTTCAGTCTGTGGGAATTGCCCTTGAGTTGAGAGATCTCTCAAGAAAATTCATGAGTGCACTCCTAAATGAGTGAATGTTCTACTGTGTCTCTATCAAGAGGACAGAAAATTTAAACTCCCTCACCATGACTGAACTATATGGCATCCTTGATGGATACCGTCTAGAGATGGAGAACAAGAGAGGCCACCAGACGAGCCTCAAGCCTTCCTGCTAGCAACGCTTTAATGGTTGTTGAAGGCTCAGGACCCCCCAACCTCAGTAGTACCTAACATACACCCAGCAGCCATCCTGTTCTTCTGGGCCATACATCATATTCCCTGAGACTCCAAGGTCTCAACAGGCTCAGCAAAGTTCCTTTCAGGACAGTTGTGCCTTTGTCTCAGGAAATGGGCATTCTAGTGACTTTCAATATTGCTTTGATGATCTAGGATGTTTCAGCCCAGATGATGTCAAGTACGTGGACATTGTACAACAGATGGCTCTGTTAACTTATAAAGCGAAGAAGTTCTTCAAGAGAACTAGAAGGCAGTTTTTCCAGAACCCAACTAACAGCAAGTTTGGGTTTGACAAGACAGAGGCCAAATGTTACAACTGTAACCAACTTGGTCACTTTGCCAGGGAATGCAAGGCTCCCAAATCAAATCCGGGAACCTCACAAGCCTCCACACATCCCTATACACCTAAAGCTACTGGAAAGTCAACTGAAACAGCTCATGTGGCTCAAGAAGTTGATTGGAGCTTCATGGTACATGATGTGACTCATGCTCAAGCTTTGATGGCTGGAACTGAAGACAACAAGGTATATGAACACCTCTGTACTCTAGCTTGCATTTCTAAAGTTAAACTATATCAGGACTATAATATGGAAATTAAATCTGATATTGAGTCTTTAAATATTTTAAAATCTGATTTTAAAAGGGCTAAATCTGACTATCAAAAAAAATTGAAGAGTTAGAGAAAACTGTGTTCTTGTTAAAACATGAACATACAAACTAAAAGACTCAAATCAAAGATTTAATCTCCAAATTGTCTGAGGCTCAAGCCAAGCGTGTCACAACTGAGACTCAAGCCAGGAAGCAGGCTATTTCTGAGCAAAACTTCCAAGCCATTTTTGCATCATCCTCTCACTCAAAACTTTGTTATCAAAACAAAAGTAGGTTGGGAACCAATGAAATTGCTCGACCACACTTTTATGAGTCTATTAGACAACCAAGATGTGGGACTGAAGAGCAAGAGGTTCCATCTGTTGACCCACCTTCCCATGAGTTAAAGAGTGATGCAACTATGAAGACCATCACAGGGAAGGACCAGGTAAATTTACCAATTTCTACCAGTGATGACTAACCCCTGACCACCAAAGCCAGAAGAAATTAAGCTAAGGCAACCAGAAAAACTGCTAGGAAAGTGGTTGAGTCCAAGCTAAATATTGACTCAAAACAAAAGGGTGTTTTCATCTCAGCTGGATTCCAGGTAGTGGGAAACTCTAAATCGGGAAAGGAGTATAGTACCAGCACTTTTGTCCTACCAAAGGATCAGAAAGTTAAAAGGGAAGGCTGTGATGAAAGCAAGAAAGGCAAGAAACAACAGTCACATCCCTCAAAGGTTAACATTGCATGCATAATGTGTGGTCTGCAAAACCACATGGCTAAAGATTGTTACTACAATCCTGCAAGCACACATTATGCAAATAATGTTAAGGAAGAAGGAGTCAACGAGGGTTTAACATTTGGACCATACCACATGGCCCAAGTGATGAGGAAAGGAAAGCTTGTCTCGGAAGCAAAGTTGCTTTCGGAAGAAACTCATTCTTTCGAAGGGAAAATTGCTTCGGAAGACAAGGCTAAGAAAATTCAAAAGAATAAGAGAGTTCCTTTGAGACCTTCTAAGAAGAAGACTGCTTTGGAAGAAAAGGTGGTGAAGGCTTCTTCAGAAAAGAAAGAAGCTTCAGAAGAATGCCATGCTGCACAAGCTTCAACAAGCTCATCTACTATGATCAACCAAGGGATGGAATGGAAGATCAAAGAAGATGCTGCAGCCCAAACCTCTTCTTCAAAGACATCCATTGAACCCCCATGCAAAAATTTTGGTTCAATTATGTCATCATCATTGGAAGAACCCAAGACCAACAAGGCTTGGGTTTTCAATCAAAACTAACCTTTGCATCTTATGTGCAGGGACATCCATATGACAAGAATAACAATGTATGGATTGTGGATAGTGGATGCTCTAGGCACATGACAGGGAACATATCTCTCCTTCAACAATTTCAACATTTTGATGGAGGTCCTGTTCAGTTTGGAGGTGAGGCCGGAGGATATATTTCTGGCAGAGGTAGTATATCCAATGGTAATTTAAAAGTTAACAAAGTACACTTTGTCAAACAGCTTGAACACAACCTGTTAAGTGTTTCTTAGTTTTGTGATCAAAAGCACCAAATGCTTTTCACAGAACATGAGTGCATTATCCTCAAACCCAGGATGACAATTCCTCAGGAATTGGTGATTCTTAGATCTCCCAGGAAAGGGGATATATACAAGCTAGATATGAACAATGCTTCCCCTCTGGGTGAAGTAGCATGCTTTTTTTCCAAAGCTGATGGTGATGAGTCAACACTATGGCATAAATGAATGTATCATGTCAATTTTAAAACAATGAATAAATTGGTTAAAAACAACTTGGTACATGGTTTGTCTAAAAATGAATTTTTCTGCAAAGATAACTGTGTTGCATGTCTGAAAGGAAAGCAATACAGGACATCTTACAAATCCAAAGTTGTTAACTCTATCACCACTCCATTACACTTATTGCAAATGGATCTTTTTGGTCTTACAAGTATAATGAGCATTGGAAGGAAATCATATTGCCTTGTGATTATTGATGATTTTACAAGATTTACATGGGTATTCTTTTTAAGATCTAAAGATGAAACTACTGAAACTTTAAAATCTTTTATTCTTAAAATAAAAAATCAAATTGATCACAAGGTTGAAAAATTAAAAGTGATCAAGGGACTGAGTTTAAGAATCAAGTTCTTGACTCATTCTGTAACTCAAAAGGGATTGCAAGACAATATAGTGCTCCTAGAACTCCTCAACAAAATGGTGTTGCTGAGAGGATAAACAGGACACTTATTGAGGCTGCTTGGATTATGTTAGCTGATTCAAAGCTGCCTCTAACATTCTGAGCAGAGGCAGTCAGCACTGCATGCTATGTGCAGAACAGGGTTCTTGTAGTTAAGCCACATGGCAAGACCCCTTATGAGCTATGGAACAAGAGGCCACCATTCATTGGATTTCGAAGGTCCTTTGGCAGTAGGTGTACCATACTTAACACAAAGGACAATTTGACAAAATTTGCTGAAAAGTCGGATGATGCTATCTTTATTGGATATTCCTCCAACTCTATTGCTTATAGAGTTTATAACAACAAAAATCAACAATTTGAGGAATCATCCAACATTGTTGTTAATAAGCACACTCCTTGTGTTAGGGGGAATGGCCCTAATCATATCTTTGATTTAGAATTGTTTCCAAACTATTTTAAACCTTCTTGTGAGAGTGTTTCAGCTGGAACAGGTACTCAAAGTGATTCTGATGATGACCAACTATTTGAGTTACCCAGACCTCTTCCAAGTTCTCCAAGAATTGATGCAAACCAAGCTCCCACTATTAGCGGATATGATAGTATAACTATTTCAAGAGATAGTGGAGCTTCAACCAGTTGTCTACCTAGTGAGCCTCAAAACTCATCGGGTGACACTGTACAACACCAAGCTGATGGAAGTACCATCTTGAAGGAACATGCAACTGTTAATGTTGCTTCACAGCCAACTGATGCTGATGATGTTTCTCATTCATTTAATCAGTCCTCATTGAATGAGTATGAAACAACAGCTGGTCCAAGTGTTCAACTTCCAAAGCAAAATATATCCAATCTGGATCTATCTTTGCAACTGGAGGTGATTCCCAAGCTTAGGATTCACAACACTCATCCAGCTGAGAGCATCATTGGAGATGTCTCTGAAGGTGTGAGAACTTGAGGACAAACTCACAATGGAAATGTCTGTTTGTACTCATGCTTTTTATCCTAGATGGAACCCAAGAAAGTAGAAGATGCCTTGAAAGATAGTAGCTGGGTTGAGTCAATACAAGAAGAATTGCTTCAATTCAAAAGACAAAAGGTATGGAACCTGTGTCAGTTACCATCCGGTCAAGTACCAATAGGTACCAAATGGGTTTTTAGGAATAAGAGAATGATAGAAGCTTGATCATCAACAACAAGGCAAGACTGATAGTTCAAGGATACACTCAAGAGGAAGGAATTGATTACACTGATGTCTTTGCACCAATTGCAAGACTTGAGGCAGTGAGGATCTTTCTTGCTTATGTTGCATCCAAGAATTTTACTGTCTACCAACTTGATGTCAAGTGTGCCTCTCTATATGGGGATATAGATAAGGAAGTCTATGTATGCCAGCCTCCAGGATTTGAAGACCCACAGCACCCCGACTATGTGTGAAAACTGGATAAAGCTCTCTATGGGCTGCACCAGGCACCTAGGCTGTGGTATGAGACATTTTCTCAGTTTCTCCTGAAGAATGGATACACTAGAGGTGCCATTGACAAGACTTTATTCATAAGATAGTATGGGAAAGACATTTTGCTCTTACAAGTCTATGTTGATGACATCATATTTGGCTCCTTAAATGACCAAATGTGCAAAGACTTTGAGAGCATTATGAAGAAGAAATTTGAGATGAGTTCCATGGGGAAGATGGACTTTTTCTTTGGAATTCAGGTGAAGCAGATGAAGAAAGGGTTATTTATCAATTAATCTAAATATATCAATGACATTTTAGAAAGATTTTATATGAAAGATTGTAAGCCAACCTAGACACCTATACCAAGAAACCACAATCTTTGTCCTGACTCTAAGGGGGAGGATACTGATCAACATCAGTATAGGGCAATCATTGGTTCTCTGATATATCTCACAGCAAGTAGACCTGATATTATGTTTGCAACATGCATATGTGCAAGATATCAGGCTGCTCCAAAGGTGTCTCATCTAGTTGCTGCCAAGAGAATCCTCAGATACCTCAAAGGAGCACCTAAACTAGGTCTCTGATATCCAAGGAGCAACAATTTTAATCTCTATGGCTATTCTGATAGTGACTATGGTGGCTGCAATATCAACAAGAAATCAACATCAGGAGGATGTCAATTTTTAGGTGGAAGGATCATCTCATGGCAATGCAAGAAGTGTTGGATCTAGAAAGGCTGTTGCAACCAAAACCATGTCACTTAGAAGATTTTGAGTACTGCATACAAAGGACTTCCGAAGCCAAGTATGGGACTTCCGAAGGAAGAAGGAGCTCTTCCGAAGTCTAAGTGTAAAATACACTTCCGAAGGAAAACTCCAACTTCCGAAGATAAAGAAGCTACTTCCGAAGAATCAAGACTTGAAGACAAAGTTCTAAAGTCAACTTCCGAAGTATAAAGAAGTCCTTAAAGCCTCGGAAGCATAGAAGCATCTTCCGAAGTATAAGTGGCTTCGGAAGAACTTGATCTTCCGAAGCCAGTTCACCTTCGGAAGACACTTCTATTATCCAGTAGACATAAGTATGGTCTGTCTGACAGTCCGCTGCAAATCTCTGAGATACTGCATGGCGTTTTCTCAAAAGCCATGTAGTTGACCATACTTTAATCTACTGCTTACCTTTTATGTTAAGTACAGTTGCCATCTTTAGTTGGTGACAAAAGGTAAGTCATGGACATGTCATGACTACCATATCTTAGATAATACTTTATCTAAGATACCTTAACTTTAGCATTGTAGTATATGCTTTAGTCGTAGGTTTCCAGCTGGTATCAAGTATAACCGGCTGTAGGATCTAGTATATATAGTTTCTCATTGTAACTCATGTTCTATGCTTGTAAGTGTCTTGCAATCTTGAGTTGAGAAGTAATATATACAAGTACCTTGAAAATACTCCTGCTTGTTCCTTTGATTACTTATTATATTATTATCAACTCTTGTTAAAGGCATTGCTTCATCTTGTTTGAGTGATATTATAAGGAGTTTGAGAGAATTACAAGTGTTAAGTGACAAAACCCGATCCTGCAATTGGTATCAGAGCTTTTTAGGCTCTTGATTGTGAGATCTTACCATCTTAATCAACCAGTTTTTCACTCCTCCTTATACCTCACTCAAAAATGGCCCTCATCAAAACTGAAGTTGAAATAGGAACGATGACCAAAGCTCCCATCATCGACCCTAAAAACTTCAGGTCTTGGAGCAGAAGAATGGAAGGCTTCATCAGATACCAGGATAGCAAGATGTGGCAGTCCATCGTTAATGGCCCGTACAAGCCAAAAGTTGCTGGTGGAAACGGTGCCATGATCGAGAAGGCTGTTGAAGACTACTCCGATGAAGACAGGAAGAAGCTTGACATAGACAGCAATGCTATGACCGTTCTCATGACTGCAATCCCAAACTCCATCATGGTGGGGTTTGAGCATTGCAAGTCAGCCAAAGAACTCTTTGATGCATTTGCTCAAATGTACTCGAGCTCTAATGATTCAAAGAAGGACTCACTGAAGCAGCAGTTTGAGAACTTCACCTATGTTGCTGGAGAAACTTTTAGCCAGCAATATTTCAGGTATATGGATCTTATCTCCTCCCTCCAATCTGTGGGAATCACTCAAGAACTTAGAGACCTTACCAGAAAGTTCATGAGTGCTCTACCCAATGAGTGGACTTTCTACTGTGTCTCCATTAAAAGAACAGAGAATTTAAACACTCTCACCATGACCGAACTCTATGGGATCCTTGATGGATACCGTTTGGAAATGGAAAGTAAGAAGGGTCACCAAGCAAGCAGACCCTTGAGCCTTCCTGCTAGCAACGCTTTAATGGTTGCTGAAGGCTCAGGTATTTCCCAGTCTCAGCAGTACCTGTCATACACCCAGCAGCCATCTTGTTCATCTGGGCCTTACATCACATTCCCTGAGACTCCAAGGTCTCATCAAGCTCAGCAAAGCTCCTTTCAGGAGGGCTGTGCGTTTGTCTCAGGGAGTGGACACTCCAATGATCATCAATTCTGCTTTGATGATCTTGAGTGCTTCAGTCCAGATGACATAGAGTATTTGGACATTGTCCAGCAAATGGCTCTTCTAACCTACAGGGCGAAGAAGTTCTTTAAGAGAACTGGAAGGCAATTCCCTCAAAACCCAATCACTAGCAAGTTTGGGTTTGACAAGAGCAAGGCTAAGTGTTACAACTGTAACCAGCTTGGCCATTTTGCAAGGGAATGCAAGGCTCCCAAGTCCAACCCGGGAACCTCACAGGCCTCCTCACATCCTTCTACACCAAAGCCCAACAGGAAGTCAACTGAAACAGCAGCTATGGCTCAAGAAGTTGACTGGAGCTTTATGGTCCAAGATGTGACTCCTGCTCAAGCACTCATGGCAGGAACAGATGAAAATAAGGTATATGAACATCTCTGTACCCCTGCTTGTATTGCAAAGGTTAAATTGTACCAGGACTATAATATGGAAATTAAATCCGATATTGAGTCTTTAAATGTGCTAAAATCTGACTTTAAAAGAGCTGAATCTGACTACCAAAAGAAGATTGAGGAGTTAGAGAAAACTGTATCTCTTTTAAAACATGAACACACTAACTACAAGACTCAAATCAAGGATTTAATATCCAAATTGACTGAGGCCCAAGCCCAGCTTGTCACAGCTGAGGCTCAAGCCAGGAAGTATGCTATTTCCGAGCAAAACTTCCAAGCCATACTTGCATCATCCTCTCACTCCAAACTTTGCTATCAAAACAAAAGTGGGTTGGGAACCAATGAAATTGCTCCACCACACTCTTATGAGTCTATAAGACAACCAAGATGTGGTACTGAAGAGCAAGAGGTTCCATCTGTTGACCCACCTTGTAAAGAGTCAAAGAGTGATGCAACTGTGGAGACCAAGACCATCACAGGGAAGGAACAGGTAATTGAGCCCTCCCCGGCCAATGATGATCAAACCCTGACCACCAAAGCCAGAAGAAGCAGGGCTAAAGCAGCCAGGAAAACTGCCAAGAAGGTGGCTGAGTCCAAGCTGAAGATAGACCCAAAGCAAAAGGGTGTATTCATATCAGCAGGATTTCAGGTGGTTGGACCTTCTGATTCAGGAAAGGAGTATAGTACCAGTACTCCTATCCTACCAAAGGATCAGAAGTTAAAGGGAAAGGTTGCTGATGAGGAGAAAAAGAACAAGAAACAGCAACCCTCAAATTCCCAGAAAATTAACATTGCATGCATAATGTGTGGTCTGCAAAACCACATGGCTAAAGATTGTTACTACAATCCTGCTAGCACACATTATGCAAATAATGTTAAAAGAGAAGGAGTCAGGGAAGGTTTCACATTTGGACCATATCAAATGGTTCAAGTGGTGAAAAAGGGAAAGCTTGTTTCCGAAGCAAGGCTTCTCTCGGAAGAAAACTCTTCTTCCGAGAGGAAAAAGGCTTCGGAAGTGAAAGCTGCAAAGACTCACAAAAGAGTCCCCTTGAAACCATCCCAGAAGAAGACTGCTTCGGAAGAAAAGGTGATGAAGGTTTCTTCGGAAAAGAAAGAAGCTTCGGAAGAATGCCAAGCTACAAAAGCTTCATCAAGCTCATCTTCTATGATCAACCAAGGGATGGAATGGAAGATCAAGGAAGATGCTGTAGCCCAAATCTCTTCTTCAAAGACATCTATTGAACCCCCATGCATAAATTTTGGTTCAATCATGTCACTCTCATTGGAAGAACCCAAGACCAATAAGGCTTGGGTTTCCAATCAAAACTAATTATCTCACCTTATGTGCAGGGACATCCATATGACAAGAATAACAACATTTGGATTGTAGATAGTGGATGCTCCAGGCACATGACAGGGAACAGATCTCTCCTTCAACAATTTCAACATTATGATGGAGGTCCTGTCCAGTTTGGAGGTGAGGCCGGAGGATATATTTCTGGCAGAGGAAGTATATCCATGGAAAATTAAAAGTTGACAAAGTTAATTTTGTCAAACCGCTTGAACACAACCTGTTAAGTGTTTCTCAGTTTTGTGATCAAAAGCATCAAATGCTTTTCACAGAACATGAGTGCATCATCCTCAAACCTGGGATGACAATTCCTCATGAATTGGTGCTTCTTAGATCTCCCAGGAGAGGGGATATGTACAAGCTTGATATGAACAATGCTTCCCCAATGGGAGAAGTATCATGCTTTCTTTCCAAAGCTGATAGTGATGAGTCAACACTCTGGCATAAACGAATGGGTCATGTTAATTTTAAGACAATGAATAAATTGGCTAAAAATAACTTGGTACATGGTTTGCCTAAAAAGGAATTTTTCTGCAAAGATAACTGTGTTGCCTGCCTGAAAGGGAAACAGCACAGGTCTTCTCATAAATCCAAAGTTGTTAACTCTATCACTACTCCATTACACTTATTGACATGGATCTATTTGGTCCCACAAGTATAATGAGCATTGGAAGGAAATCATATTGCCTTGTGGTAGTTGATGATTTTACTAGATTTACATGGGTATTCTTTTTAAGAACTAAAGATGAAACTGCTGAAACTTTAAAATCTTTTATTCTTAAATAGAAAATCAAGTTGATCACAAGGTTAAAATAATTAGAAGTGATCAAGGGACTGAGTTTAAGAACTTTGTTCTTGACTCATTTTGTAACTCAAAAGGGATTGCCAGACAATACAGTGGTCCTAGAACTCCTCAACAAAATGGTGTTGCTGAGAGGAGAAATAGAACACTTATTGAGGCTGCTCGGACTATGTTAGCTGATTCAAAGCTGCCTCTAACATTCTGGGCAGAGGCAGTCAGCACTGCATGCTATGTGCAGAACAGAGTTCTTGTAGTAAAGCCACATGGAAAGACCCCTTATGAGTTATGGAACAAGAGGCCACCGTTCATTGGCTTTCTAAGGTCCTTTGGCAGCAGGTGTACCATACTTAACACAAAAGACAATTTGGCAAAATTTGCTGAAAAGTCAGATGATGCCATCTTTGTTGGATATTCCTCCTATTCTAAAGCATACAGGGTTTATAATATTAAAAACCAACAATTTGAGGAATCCTCCAACATTGTAGTTAATGAGCACACTCCTTGTGTTAGGGGGAATGGCCCTGATCATATTTTTGATTTAGAATTGTTTCCAAACTATTCTAAACCATCTTGTGAGAATGTTTTAGCTGGAACAGGTGCTCAAAGCAATTCTGATGAAGATCAACTGTTTGAGCTTCCTAGACCTGCTCCAAGTTCTCCAAGAGCAACAACAAATCAAGTTCCTACTATTGAAAGATCTGACAGCATAACCATTTCAAGAAATAGTGGAACTTCAACAAGGGATTCACCTGATGATCTTCAAGTCTCCTCAGGTGATCCTGCACAACACCAAGCTGATGGAAGCAGCATTTTGAAGGAACAGGCAACTGTTAATGATGCTTCACAGCAAAGAAATGATGATGTTTCTCTTTCATTCAATCATTCCTCATTGAATGAGATTGAAACAACAGCTGGACCAAGTATTCAAGCTCCGGAGCAAAATATGTCCAACTTGGACTTTCTTTGCAACTGGAGGTGATTCCAAGACTTAGAATTCACAATACTCATCCAGCTGAAAACATCATAGGGGAAGTCTCTGAGGGTGTGAGAACAAGGGGACAAACTCACAATGGGAATGTCTGCTTGTACTCATGCTTCTTATCCCAAATGGAACCCAAGAAGGTGGAAGATGCCTTGAAGGATAGTAGTTGGGTTGAATCAATGCAAGAGGAACTGCTTCAATTCAAAAGACAAAAGGTTTGGAACCTATGTCCGCTACCATCTGGTCAAGTACCTATAGGCACCAAGTGGGTATTCAGAAACAAAAGAGATGACAGATTGATTATCAAGAACAAGGCAAGACTGGTGGTTCAAGGATACACTCAAGAGAAGGAATTGATTATACTGATGTCTTTGCACCTGTTGCAAGACTTGAGGCAGTTAGGATCTTCCTTGCTTATGCTGCATCCAAGAATTTCACTGTCTACCAGCTTGATGTCAAGTGTGCCTTTCTATATGGGGATATAGATAGGGAAGTCTACGTATGCCAGCCTCCAGGATTTGAAGACCCACAGCACCCAAACTATGTGTGCAAGTTGGATAAAGCTTATATGGGCTGCACCAGGCACCTAGGCTGTGGTATGAGACATTGTCTCAATTTCTTCTGAAGAATGGTTATACTAGAGGTACCATTGACAAGACTCTCTTCATCAGAAAGTCTGGGAAAGACATTTTGCTAGTTCAAGTCTATGTCGATGACATCATTTTTAGTTCCTCAAATGACCAAATGTGCAAAGACTTTGAGAGCATTATGAAGAAAAAGTTCGAAATGAGTTCTATGGGAAAAATGGACTTTTTCCTTGGTATTCAGGTAAAGCAACTGAAGGAAGGGTTTTTCAATCAATCTAAGTATGTCAATGATATCTTAGAGAGATTTGATATGAAGGATTGTATAAAGCAGCAAAGACGCCCATACCCAGAAACCATGATTTATGCTATGTGTTCTGAGGGGGAGGATACTGATCAACATCAGTATAGAGCAATCATTGGTTCTCTGATGTATCTCACAGCAAGTAGACTGATATCTG